>BDMC01000052.1:0-345163 GCA_002003505.1 Xylariales sp. No.14919 | reverse complement strand
TCAAGGGCCGCACAGCCCGGAGGGGGCCGTGCCTGTCCACCGCCCGCAGAACTCATGGCCACACAAGATCCGGTAAAGTTCGCGATAGCTACTAGTAATAGCGAACTCTAGGCCTTCTTCTGCCGGCTCCGTGTTAGAGACAGCTAGAGCTAAGAGGCCTCGCTAGATACGTCGTCGCTACATGTGGACGAATGAGCAACCTACGCTGTCTTCGGATGGTATTTCGTTAGTCCCGCCGAGTGCCGAGTCGAGTAAGCCGACCCCCGAAGCCGCCTTCCGCTTGCCCGACTCTATATAGCGTGATTTTCGAGTACGGTGATGGTCATTATCGGCGGCGCTTTCAACGAGAGCGCCGGGAGCGGCGGGTGGTTGGTGTGGGACACCGACGATACTTGAGGCGTCCATGTCGGCGACAGTGGTTTGTACTGCCACGAAAGGCCAAACCAAGCGAGGTGATATGAACGACGTTGTTGCGCTAAGGGTCTTAAACTCTCTTAGTAACAAACGGTATGATATTTAACCTTTTTTTTCTCTTATAAAACAAAAACACACGTTGCGTTTATGTCCCTCTCGTCGAATATGACCAAAGGCACAAGACCCGGAAAATACAACTAGACACGGCGTGTTTTATACAACCGGAACAATCATATGGCATATACAGACTACTACTCTGCCTCAGGGTGGCATCAGGTTACGCCGGCCACGTTTGACACCATGTTTACTGACGGGTGTAGAACGAAGATGTAAACGAGATAGGACAGCAAATGGGCTTTCACCTCAGCTTCAATGCTTTTCGCCTATCCTACATCAAGAAGTGTATCCTCGCTTGTTTTATCGTTGGGTTAACGTCCAAGGAGTTTAGTCTATATACAAAAAGTATTTTCGTCGCAGGAACGCCCACCGCCGTGAGACGAGTTAAGAGCAGCATAGACAGCCTCCTGCGTCAATCGGTCCCGTCAAGGGACTTTATAGGAATATCGTTCGAGAAGCTTGTAGCTAGACTGATAATTAATACCATTGATACACGAAACACCTCCTACGATTCTAGAGGATGTGACATGTCTCCTTGATGATGACCGATAGGGGCATAGCAGAACCTGATAGAGGGATTGACGGGCGACTGGAGTAATATATCCTGTCTGTTAACATTCTCCGGTAAACGGCTGGCGCATCGACTGAGGCAACGGTCGTCTTTACCCACAACATGCCTGAAGAATATATGGTGGTTAAGTTACGTCCTTGGTGGTTGTTTGAAGGTGTAGTGCGATAAGACAGCTATTAGGTATGTATCAAACACACTTTAGAGCAGTTTCGTCTTTAGTATGAAGTTTATATGTCTAGACATTTAATTTTTTTCGTCCTTATCAAAAAGCGCGTTGCCTTGACGACCCTCTCCTCGCATACAGTAAAGGCACAAGGCCTAGATAGTACCTACAATTAAGACGGTTGGTTTAATACAGCCTGGAGTGTTATATGACGCTTTTAAATATCTGCCATTTCTAGAGAGACACATAACTAGGTGCTGCGTACCAGAGGAGTGAATTTGTAAGTGAACACTCTTAAGTAGGTAACAGGGGTGTAAGTAGATGGAATTTTGAAGCTGATCATAGAATGGTGTATGCAATGCAGTGTATGCCCCATCAGGGGTTATTTACCTTAACAGGTACCTCTCAGCACCCATCAATGGAATATCATGGGTTGGTTTTGCTGCTGTAATCACAACTGCATGTGGGCTCAAACTACCTATCACTGATTACCTATCTGGGTACCTAGTTAACTTAGGAGGTCAAAACCAGAACTTACCTGAATACTTATTCTCTCAGTAGTTATGTAGATAACTCAATCAATCATATGACTGAATAGCCGTAAGAGTTCACGTAAACAATTATCAAACAAATTATTTTTATTTTTATTTTTTTTTATTTTTTTTTAATTTTAGGCTTGGCCAGAACCGCTGACCTGCATTACCGCCCCGTTGTGGTAGTCTGTGCAGGTTTACTAGTAGAGGAGGAGATGGGGGGGGGGAGATGGAGGAAGATGGAGCCCTCCGAGGAATTCTCGTTTGGGGCCTGGCCTCAGCCAATCGTAAGCACGGCAGCGAGGTCACCACCGTCGACACAGGTCGTTGTCGGGCGGTTTGAGACCTCGTTGGAGCCGGGACTTCGCGAGGTTTCATAAAGCTTAAAAGGAGCCGCATCGTGCTTCTCCACACATTGCCGATATAAAATGGACGACGTCGGTTCATCTCGAATGTTGTCGGGTGGTTTTTTTCCTCCCTGCCTCGCTGGTTGGTTCCGACTCTCCTTCAGCACATGCCGCACCTATCACCACCTCCTTTGCGCCGACCGACCGAGGCCTCTCTTTTTGCCAGTGGTCCGCCCCCCATAACCCATAGGTCATAGGCCATAGGCCATAGTCATAGCCCATAGCCGGTTTAACCCATAACCACCGAACCACGTACCCTACTTGACTTATCTACTCTCCCCTAGTGCCTAGGTAGGCAGTACCGCAGTGGGTTGGTTGAGTCGAACCAATGGAAAAGAAATCATAGGATAGGGACCTCTAGGTACCTAGCAAGCTGCCTAGGTAGCCCGGCCCCCGGGGATCCCGTTTACTTTTACGCCATGTGAGAGTTTCCAGCTCGGTCGGCGAGCTTGTTTGCTCCTGTGTGTGCATAGCCAGTTGCATTATCAGTACCGAGTTGCATCCGCGGCCATTCAGCGCCCCACGTGCAGAAAAGATATGGTCCGGCCCAGACTGCTAGGTTAGAGCGTTGTGTGTGTGTCCGCAGTGCCCGCAGTACCGCAGCAGTAGCATGCTGGGTTTCCCTCTGGGTTTTCTTTCTGGGTTTCGGGTCAGCACGGTACAGCACGGCATACGAACAATAATGCGCGCAACCATTGGGCTGGCTGTCGTCATGTCATCATTCCTTTCCTACCCACCCCGCGTACCAGGCCCTCTTGCTCACCACTGCCGTTCTAAGAAAGCCCTTGCGAGCACAGCAGCCTTCGGTTCTGTATCTATTGCTAATTCCCATGCCTAGGCCCCAATCCGCCGCACACGCACACACGCGCGCGCGCGCGGAGTGACGAGTGACCCAGGTGTTGAGCTTGCTTGCTGTGGGGTGAAATGCATACCTAGCCTGGTTGGCTGGCTCGCACTCACTGAAACCTCGAGGCCCTGCGGCACACCCACACAGCTTGGCATCCATATTGTGTACTGTACATCTGTACATCCACCTCAATCACAAACCAGACAACACAATTTGTAAGCCTTGGCGGTTCATAATGATAGACACGGCGGAAGATCCCAGAAGAGGTGTGATATCTCTGTGGGGGTCGCGGTGGCCCGTGTCGCCCGTGTCTTGAACGCCCAAAGGCAGCGAGTGCTGCAAATCCGAGTATAAAGAGCTCTGCCCGTTCTAGTTTCCTCCGACATCCCGCTCTTTACACTTCAACCACACTCCCAAACTTTCTCTCAGACAAAGCCGAGGAAAATTGCCCCCCTTCTAGTATAAAGCTAGTTGTCTCCTAGGCCACAAGTCCAGTCGTCTCACCTTCTTCTCGCCCACACAACGAAGAATACCTACCACTCCCTAAAAACCTACCGCGCCCAACATACACAATGTCTTCTTCCGAGCAAACCGTCAAGAGAGTCACCAAGGTGCTGCCTCGACCTACCGCTTTCCTCTCCCTGGCGCCCGAGACCTCAGCCTCGTACCCTACCGCTCGGGACATCAAGCCCGCCGCCCACCCGCGCCGCAGTTCTAGTGTGAGCAGCGCAGGCAGCACTGGCGGCCTCCGCGTCCTCAAGCTCGGCCCTGTCCACTACGGCGAGCACCCAGATGAGCACAAGGAGGACTTCCACGAGGTCGCCGTCGAGTAAACCCAGCTCGACCCTATCTCCACCAAACCAAAAAAAAACCACACGCACTTATAGACATGTCATAATTCTTTGCATATCTTATTATTTCATTTCTTTACGTGTTTGAAAAAAAGATTGACCCACATACGGGCCCCCCTTGCGACAAAGCGCACCAAAAAAGCGGCGGTTATGGCGGTCACGCAAACCTCCTCCCCCCGAGTAATCTGATTTTTTTTCTTGATTTATGAGCTAGTGGACTTTGCGCGGCGTTAAACATTGCCCGACTACGGGATTGGGAAGGAAAGGGAATTTGATGTTAGTCGGGCTATCACAAAGAGAAAAAGACAATTGTGTTTCTGTAGCGGCGTTCTTTTTTCTTTTTTCTCCTATGAGAGCTGGACTAAGGCTGGGATTCTTGGGTGGGCGCACGCGATAGAGAGGACGAGAAATCATCAGAAAGAGACAAATACCCTAGCACTGAATAGTAGTACTCGATTTAACCCTGGACCTTCTCTGCTATCTTCGTCTCGTGTGTTTGTTTTGTGCATGCGTCGACGTCTGCAAGATTGTTACATGGTCCTATGATCACGGGGTGCTTGGCGAGGGGGGGCTTTTCTCTCTATCCTTCCCTTTACTGATAGGGCGGGTTTTTGGGATTAGGTATTTGTTTTTCCCCACACGGGGTATTATAGCCCATTCCGGATGGATGGTTGCCCTGAGTATACTGTAATCTGATTTGCATTAAGGAACCGCTGAGGGGGACTTTTTTTTGTTTGACCCCCTGTACTGTATATACGACATACTGTACGGTTAGTCCAGACTGACTATCCGACAGCGATGCATCACATGATGAGCATTCAAGTTGTAATGTGCCGCATACAGTATGTACATAGTAGCGTAGGTAGTGAGGGGCGAATACCTACCTACTCCGTCAGCTCCTATCTAAGTCCCTACCTACCTATCGTCCGCCTAATCCCGCCCACTGCTCCGCCCGGCCCCCGAGCCGATTTGCGTAATGGGGGCCTAACCGTGCCAGCAAATTGGTAGATCAACGAGACCAAGCTACCTATGCTCTCGCATCGGCGGAGTCGATTCGACAGCGAAAAGAGAGATCGCCACGGGCAGCACCGCGACTGGGAGCACACACTCAAGAGACCGCCCAGATAGAATGTCCTACCGTTCTCGTCACAAAATCCCTTCCATTAATGCGCGTGCGTGCGTTGCATCGCGGCGGGGAAAAAGAGACAGGGGGAGCTTGGCGAGAGACTTGGCTTTTCTTGGCAGACAGAGATGAGCCTGTATATCCTTGCCGGATCCTTGCTGAGGACCCTTGCTACCTTTTTCCCTCTGAATCTACTCAGAACTACTAAGTAGGTATTTTTCACTGCTGGCTCGACGCGAGAGCTGGAAAACGGAGCTGGCTGGTGCAACCTCACCACCATGTCCGTACGCTTCCCCAGAGCCAAAAAGAATAACGGGGAATCTCCACCCACATTTTTTTTTTCCGCGTACAACAGCCCCATCGGGCAATAAAGTGGGCGACCGCCTTTGCCCTTTCTGATTGTCGTGTTAGAGAGCAGGGCTTCTTAGTGTAGTTATATGTGGCTAGATGAGTCGACTTCACGCTACTGTCTGTCTGCTGTATGTACCATGTCGGTAGGAAGCAAGGGCCCAAGGAGCCAACTCACGGATGGTGGTGGGTGGTGGTGGTGGCAGTGGACATGTCTAGGCTCGAGGTGATGACTGATAATGCTACGACGCCAAAAGGAAAGCCTGGAAGCGAGCGAGCGCTCTCCTTGCCTGCCGGGTTCTCATTTGGTTTCTTTCTTTTTTTCCATAGCGTTGTACGTCCCCTCCGTCGGCCACCACTACACTACACACTATACTACACTACTATACACCCAACAATCTAGATCGGATATCCAAGGCTGTCTATCTGTCGATAATTGTTGGGAAAAGCGACACACCAAGATAACGGGTTTAATGTAAGGGAGTGCCGATGCGTGCCGCTTTCCTCGTTCGTATGGAACGGGCTTATCGCACAGACACAGACAGGATGAGATGAGAGTGTGTGAGAGTCAATCTCACCAACACCGAGGCGATGTGCGTCATCAGGCTCCAGCATCTAGGTTCAAACTGCTAGGTACAAGTGAAACCTACAGTACTAGTACGCTATATATAGGTAGGTAGGTTAGTCTGGAGGCTTACTACCCAATCTGCCACTGATCTTGCAGCAACGGGCATGCGTCGTCAGTAGTTAGCCTCTTTCGGGGGGTTCGCTTACCATAAGTAGTATTATCAGTATTTCTATCGTTTCTGTAAAGGGCCATGGGAATCAAAATTTCTCCGTGGCAGGATCCGAGGTAGTCAGAAAAGCCAAGACCGCCGGAGATGGGGGCACATGTCAACGTGGTCTTTTTCCCAGAGGAATACCAAGAAAATACCAAGACGCCGCGTCTCGGGACTTGCGATTCAGTCCAACAACCCAATCTCGGGTTGTTCGCGAGGGGCGCAGGGGCCGGTACCATTCGACAGGAAGATCTGCGGGCTTTTTCCCTGCCCGGCCTACTTACTTCTTACAATAGTACTTTTTTCCTGATAACTGTGTACCTACTGTAAACCGGGAAGACAAAACAACATCGGCCATAACCTACTATTGGCTTCATCTCGCCGCAAACAGTGCGCCAAGGAGAAAAAACAAAGCCTAATTGCGAACCACCTTTGCATCTCGCATAGGCGGTGGCCTCACTAAGTTACATTTCGTGAGACTCGCCCGGCCCCTCATCCCAATCCCATCCCATCTATAGTAATCTAGAACAGCGGATTCGGGCGGAAAGCGACTCTTGTGGTTGATTAGATGGGACGACGTCATCGTCGCACCTCACGTTACAGACAGTGAATCGATAAGCAGGAGAGAAGGGAAGATCCCTCAGCTGATCAGTAAGGACCCCGACCGCAGTGGCCACGGAGAAGGGGGTACAAGCGCCCCGGCCCGCCGCATATTGGTTCTTGGCCTTCAGTCTTGGCTTTATATTCCATATGAGCAAGTCTACTAGTATACTCTAGGCCCAATCAGTGTTGAACAGCGTCCCTCCTTTATTACGTCTACCTACCGTAGTTGGTGTTAGTGGAATGATGGGACTCCCCTGCCGCGCTTCCTATTGCCGGCTTGGTGGTTGGGATTTTCCTCTTGGATTCACGAGGTGGATTTAGGTCACAAGGGGACCGACGTACCGCGCGGCAGGTACTCCGTACGTAATGAAATGAAGTGAAAGAGAGAAGGAAAGAAAGAAAGAAAGGAAGAAAGGAGAGAGAGGGATGGCGAAAATTCCCCTCCCAAGCTTTCTAGAGATAGATCGACAGCTAGGTATGTAAGACGAATAGTGTAGAGGTACATAACCTAAGCTTCTGCTCCCCACACAGGGCAGCCCGTACTGTAGGTAGGGTAGTGTACCTATAGGGAGTGCCCCTTTAGCTTACTGCCGTTCTGTATCTATATTCGAACTCCTTGTATACACTAGCAGGGTTGAGCTGTGTAGGTTTCCCCGGGAATATTACATCATAAACATAACACGCGTATAAGATGCAAAATATTAATTATAATAATTATTATCAATATCATTATTATAGTGATTTGTTCACTATGATAGCATAAATGTGTTGCAACTACAACATTAAAATGTATCAAATATTAGATGCATAGCGACGTAATTTGGGCAGACAAGTACCTACAGAGGTAGGTAGGTCAGGTATTAGGAGGGGTAGTAGGCTGTGTTATCACAGGCAGTAGTGTACTATGTAGTGTGAACGCGACGCAACACAACACAACGCAGAGCAGCGCAACCACTATACCGTCGACTTTAGTAGAGGTATAGGTACCTAGAGGCAGCAATCAGCATCACTGTAATGACCAAACAACAGGTGTATCTACCTCACTGTCTACATCGAGGAGGAAGCAAGGATCGAGTCAGCCTTTCCCAGCCTTTTCTTATCCGACAGTGTGGGATCCCCGGCGATCACAGCACGTGCCAAGCTGTCTTTGTTTCACACACGTGCTGATGCTGACTGACTGACAAGTCCTGCCTGCTTTTGTCTTGCCCTTCCTCATCTTCCTTTTGATCCTCGACCTTCCTTACTTGCCTTGTTGGTTGTAGCGAGACCCTTCAGACTCCGCTGAGAAAATCCTAAAAGTTGCACTGCCTTTTGTCCTACGCTATCTAGATCTCTACCTAGATAATGACTACCTACCTGGTAGGAGGTACTTATGAGAAACCAAACACCACCTGTACTTAGTAAGCTATAGAAGTATCTTAGGTACCTAGGTAGGTACTATGGTGTAATTGTCTAGGACAGGATGAGTACCACAAACCACGACCTCGGGGAACGCTCGATGTGCAAACTCATTGTCTGACTACATATCTGAGTACCTATGAGTAGTATTTACCATCAGGAAATGAAACTTGCGCGATTTCCCCCTCTTTTTCACTATTCCTATTATTTTATTTCAGCATGGTAGTGTGTGTGCAAAAAATCCATCTACGGTAGCCAGGTCCTTGTTTGCACAAATCCGGGGTTACGGAAAACAACACAACACGAGCAACTGCAGAATCTGCTATGAAAAGTGTGTGTGTGATGCGGGCTCACAAACGCCTTTTTTGCTTGTGACATGGTTGAACAAATACGCTATGCGAGCACCCTGGCCGGGGAAGCATTTTGCACATGTCTGGTGCAAGGGTAGGCAGGCAGGCAGAGAGATAGGTAGTACGTTACATGGCGAACGCATTTCGTCGTCCGGGACAAAGAAATGCCTCAAAAAAAGGTTTCTTTCTGACGGATCGTGCATATGTCTGTCTTCTTCCTGTGCTGGTTGTATGTGGTGTAATGCATCATGCATGCTGCATCTGCATGTTGCCACACACCAAGGTTCTACTGGATCCCTGCCTACAGTATGGTATTCTAGAAAGTGTGCTGCTTGCTTGCTGCTATTAGCCAGCAGCTAGCTAGGTAGCCGGAAAACACCACCATTATTGTTGTCTATAACGAACGTTATGTATCCCACCCAACCGGCTACATACGGTATATGTGCCGCAGCTAGGCTAGCAGCCATACTCGACGAGCGCATCCTGTTTGCCTCTGTCTCGGCCGCGACCATCACGATCCAGCGCAACGCGGATGGTTGTAGCGGCATGGCGCTGTCTGACGTTATAGAGAGAGCTTCGGGGTTACTGTAGGTGGTCGAGGGCGGAGGAAGGTCCCTTTCGGAGTCCGATCCGAATTGAGCGTTACACTGCCTGTTGGCTGACGTTGAACAGAACGGTACAGAAGGAAGGGCCAAAGGAATGGTTGAATCCTCCTTGAGGGAAATATGAGCCTCATCCGATGTATCTACAGTCAAAATGGTTGGTATATGGTGACGGTTATAAAGGTGGTTTTTTTTTTTTTGGTTTTTTCCGGTCGGAGTACGAGTTGGAATGATATGGAGAGATGATCCGAGCGTGCCTATACTGGTCGATTGAGTTGAGTTACTCGGAACCGTAAGCGGGCATGTGTCAAAACTTCCTTTTTGAAACCTGGAACTCTCTTGACATTTGTCTTAGAAGGTTGGTAAGCATAATCAATCAACGCTATTGAGCCACAAAGCCATTTGTCTATCCCCGATAGGACTTAATCTTAGGCAGCGAAGGGACTCATGCCGGTTATGCATCCGCCTGCAAGTCAACTTATCCAGTCGGTTATCTTAGGTACACCGCCGGGTCTTACTGATAAGCTCATAAGAAGCCGTGTCTGCATGTAGGTCATCCATAGCCCGTACATGCATAATAGTAAAATGCGGAAATCGCTTGTTTTAAATCCCCTTTCGCAATAGGTGCAGCTTGCCTATTGCCAAGTCCTTTTTCCTATCATCTTTTCCATATGTGCCTGCTATTAAGACAAGAAGACATGCCATTTTAGCAAGCACCGGTGGCAATGGTGCCTCAATAACCCGGAAAGCCAAGAGGCGCATCATTTAACCAGGTGAGCACGATACGGCCTTGGCGGCTGTAGTGTACAGGTACGCGCTCAGCCCGGCTGACTGGCGGATGTTAATGTGGCGAAGATTCGAGAACCGAATGGGTTTCAGCAAAAGAAAAGGGGCTCCCGAAGGTCTGTCAACGCATGGACGGGTGATCGACAAGTAGTCTACACTACTGCCGAAGGCTGACGAGGCTGGGCAGGCTGGGCAAATGCAGCCACCCTGAGGTCCAATCTGCTGAACCAGGCGGCAAGGGATATATACATCTTGGCAGTTTTTACGTGGCCGACGGGATTGGCGAAGCTCTCTTGGCGTGTGTTTCGTCTCGGTACGGGTAATGTACTGATGAACGAGAGTGACAAAGGACCATAGCATTGACCGATGCACTTTCGGTATTTGTGGTCCACTACTGACTGATATGGCTCACCGGCAATGCTCGCTTTGTTGGTGCTTCATTACCCTCCCTTCCCCTATTTTCCCTTGATATTTCTCATTACGTTCGTATACTCAAAAGAGCATACCTTGGCTAACTACGAATGTAGGTAGTTGGCCGAAGTATAGTGTAACAGTTTGGCCTTTAAAAGTCGGCCTCTCTGACTTTTATAATCTGATTCCCGGTTCGGAATGCATCTACCATTGCCGACCAGTCAAGCTGGATCCAATCTGGATGGCCGCGTATGGTGGCAAGACCGTGATCATCCATCGTCTCCGTTGCAGTGTCTCCCTTGGCTGTGACTTCTAATTTCTCATGGAACGGGCAAAATATAGCCCAGTGAACTTTCCAAACACATAACTCAACCTGTCGTAGATCTGGATCTGCTAATATATTCAACAGGGCCTGGAAAGGCAATCTTGTCATCATGTCGATGTCGGGGCCCGATATCCTAGCATGCTGCGAACTCGGTGGCCCAAGACATATCCTCAGTCTTCGCAAGCTCCCAGAAAGGATCACTGACACTTGGGAGTTAGTTATCGGTATTCTCAGTGATTTGTGAGCGGCCCGTAATATGAGAAGCTTCCCCGGCATGACCTTGGCGTGGAAAGGAGCCTTTATACTTCAAAAGCTTCCTAAACAAGAAAATGGCCCTGAGGATTGCTTACTGTCTGAAATTGCGGGCGACAAGATATTCTCGAACTCGCCGCCAACGCGAGTCAAATACAGACAAAGGGTCTGAACACGCCGTCTAGCATCCTGGCCCTGTGGGCTTAGGAAACCACCGGGTTTTGTGAGGTGTCCCGGCAACCGGTGACTTTGGCCGTTCAGTATGAAGCGATTTTTCCCGTAAAAGATGGCAGATGCCTCCTGATACATCTGTATATTAACAAGGAAGATGTAAAGAACTGTGACTCTATCACGGGCCGTGAGACCGAATAGAGTGCAGTTATAGAGAACGATGCCGTATTTCGATATTAAGATATGACATAGGATATTGGTCCGCAGCTCCGCCGGAAGGTCGAAAAAACGGAAACATGAGCCCGGGGACATATTCACTTCCTTTTTCGAGGTATCTATGGCAAAGAGCAAAAGACAAGATGAGGACGGCAAAGATAGTGGTCGATTGTAATGGGTATTATCTCGGTATCATATGTTCAACCACCAGGGTAAGAATATAGCGTTACTAAAGCGAATAGATGGCCTCAGGATACAGCTTCACGGACTTAAACATAGATAACATTAGAAGTTAAGCCGGTGAATTGCTTCCTGTCGGATCACATTGCGTTTAGAGGGATCTGGTACTTTGGTGACCTTGAGGGCGTTTAGCGTACGGAGCAGACAGAAGCTCAAAGTAGAATAATAGTACTCGCCAATCGCATCATTCGGGAGACTTGCGAGGGGCCCGATGTGAGTGTCATTCCGTTCGTGCCTAAGGTAGACACTCTAACTCAACCTCCTATCGTGACTTTACGCTTTAATACCTCCTCTACGGAGGAATGAAGCGGCCCGATGGCCCACTGAATGCTGCCCAGCACGCGACGTGGATGGATCCATCTCCCCACATTATGCAATTAAAAAAACACCCTTATCAAATCATGATAAGTGTATATCAGGTGGGTCTATGCACCTTTAGGTACCTACCTGCAGGGCTCTTGTTCCAGGTTCCCTGTCATGCTGAATTGATGGATGTACTCCGTAATGGATCTCGTCTAAGGGAAAGCTCCAAGCTTCCCGCCAAAATCAACAACGTGTTGCGCCGACTACAGTCTATATGCGAACACGCGTTGCGATCAATCCAACAGTAGTTCTTAGCATCTTCCTCAAAGCCCGAGTTGGGCTTTCTACTGATTTAGCATACGTAGTGAAATGCGGAAACGATACTCAAAATGCAATGCTACACGGAGTTGACGCCTCCTACGGCTGTCACACACTCTATTAGCTTACCATTCCTCTCGGCGCAAAGCAACAACCTCGTTGTTGCCAGGGCTTCTCTAATTCAGGTTTTTACGACCAAGTCTGTGTCTGCTGAGCTCGACAATGCCCAGAATTCTCAGCTCCAGTCCTCCACCGCCGACCAGCCCTACGATGCGCGCATCAACGACGACGACGGGCTCGAGGCCTCTTTCCTCGGCGCTGATTCCGCCCTGGTTCGATCCGATCGCTCGCATTATACAAAACTCGTTCTCGTCGCGGAGTTTCCGATCGCCGGAACGGTGACTGGGCTCGCGAGGATAAAGTCGCCGTCATCGGCGTCTGGGGGGGATGCTCTTCTGCTTGCCTTCAAGGATGCTAAACTAAGCATGGTCGAATGGGACCCTGTAAAACATTCAATTCGAACGAACTCGATACATTACTATGAACAAGAAGATTTACAAGGTAGCCCGTGGGCTATGCCGCTGAGTAACTATGTCAACTTTCTTACAGCAGACCCGGGAAGCAGGTGTGCTGCCCTGAAATTTGGGACGCGTAGCCTTGCTATCATTCAGTTCAAATCGCTCGAGGAGGACGTAGATATGCAGGATTGGGACGAGGAGCTTGATGGGCCTCGCCCAGTAAAAGAGCTGTCCACTACGCTCGCAAATGGTACTAGCAGCAATCAAGAGACACCGTTTTCAACTTCATTTGTCCTACGCCTGCCCAATCTTGATCCCAGTCTCATCCATCCCGTGCATATTGCCTTTCTACATGAGTATAGGGAGCCCACGTTTGGTATTCTCTCTTCGACCTGCGCCCCGTCTTCAATTCTTAGCAGGAAGGACCAGTTGTCGTACATGGTCTTTACACTTGACCTCGAGCAAAAGGCGTCTACCACAATCCTCTCGGTAAACGGGCTCCCACAAGATTTGTTCCGCGTACTTGCGCTTCCCGCACCAGTTGGTGGTGCTTTGTTGATCGGGTCAAATGAATTAATTCATATCGACCAATCTGGGAAGACCCACGGCGTTGGTGTGAACTCCTTTGCGAAGCAAGCCACTTCGTTTAGTTTAATTGATCAGTCCGAGCTCGAGCTCAGGTTAGAAGGCTGCCAGATTGAAATCATATCCGCTGAGAATGGAGAACTCTTAATGGTGCTCAATGATGGCCGGTTCGCGCTTATTACCTTCCGGATTGACGGCCGCACTGTATCCGGACTGGGCGTTCAACTAGTTGGCCCAGATTTTGGCGGGAATATCGTTCCAACACGCACATCAACCCTCAGCAAGCTTAGCCGAACATCATTATTTATAGGAAGCGAGGATTCCGATTCTCTAGTTGTTGGCTGGATACGGAAACAGAGTCAATCGGATAAGCGAAGGCGGCGGCTACACGATGCGTCTCTTGATCTTGACATGGACGATGAAGACTTGGAAGATCTGGAGGATGACGATGACCTGTATGGAGAGGAGTCGGCGCCTGCGAAACAGGTCTTAGATGCCGCTAATGGCCACGGAGGGCGATCTGGCGAGCTCGTGTTCCGTATACATGATTCTCTCGTCAGTATTGCCCCGATACGTGATTTCACTCTCGGCGCGATTTCCGGACCCAAACATGATGAGCAATCGAACCAAGCAGGTGTGACGAGTGATCTTAGCCTTGTCTGTGCGATAGGGAGGGGAGATTCTGGCTCAATTGCAATAATCAACAGAGCTATCCAACCAAGTATCATCGGTCGTTTCGAGTTCCCCGAAGCCAGGGGATTCTGGACGGTTGCTGCACAGAAGCCCATACCGAAATCATTACAGGGCGACCGCGGTACCACCTCTTTAGGAGCCGATTATGACGCTTCGGCACAATACGATAGATACATGATCGTGTCGAAAGTAGACCTAGACGGCTATGAGACATCGGATATCTATGCCTTGACTGGGGCTGGGTTTGAAGCATTAACTGGCACTGAATTTGATCCAGCTGCTGGTTTTACCATTGAGGCTGGAACCATGGGTCGGCATATGAGAATAATCCAAGTCCTAAAAACTGCGGTGCATTGTTACGACGGAGGTGAGAAAATTAGCCCAGGATCCTCGCCTACCTGCTAACAAAACTCGGTAGATTTTGGTCTCAGTCAGATAGTGCCTATGCTAGATGAGGAAACAGGAGCAGAACCCAGAATCGAATATGCTAGCATAGTTGATCCTTATATCTTGCTTGTAAGAGACGACGCAAGCGTGTTCATCGCAAAAATGGATAATAACCTGGAGCTGGAGGAACTTGAGAAGGAAGACACCTCGTTAACTTTAAAAAAGTGGATAACAGGCTGTCTTTACGAAGACAAATCTGGTGTTTTCTTGACGGCCCCGAGTGATAAAGGCGCAAAATCCGGAGAGAACATAGTAATGTTTTTGCTAAGCAAGACCGGTGCTCTTTACGTATGCCAGATCTAGTCAAATGACACGACAACGTGCTAACACTAGTGTAAAGGTCTACGCTCTCTCTAACCTTACGACACCTATATACGTTGCCGAGGGATTATCCTACCTACCTCCTATTCTTTCTGCGGACTACTCGGCCAGGCGTGGAACATCCCGAGAGGCCCTCAAGGAGATACTGGTGGCTGATCTCGGAGATAACACCTCTTGTTATCCCTATCTCGTTGTAAGTTATCGAAATGGCTCCCTTATCATTGCAGTCGCTCACCTGTTCTAGACTCGAAACAACCAAAACGATGTGACCGTATACGAACCATTTCGAACCACCTCGGAACCAGCCACGGAGCTCTCGCGATCACTTCATTTTCTGAAGTTGCCGAATTCTACCGTAGCCAAGAACGTAGAAACGGTTATAGAGGACGACGTCGAAGGTCAAAGGACATATCCAATGCGACGATGCGACAATATTGCCGGATACAAGACCATTTTCTTACCCGGTGACTCACCTCACTTTGTTCTTAAGTCTTCTAAGACGCTACCCAAAGTCATTGAACTTCAAGGTAGTGGTGTACGTGGCATGAGCTTGTTTCATACGGAGGGCTGCGAACGGGGTTTCATCTATGCGGATTCGCAAGGTGTCGCACGAGTCTGCCAAATATCAGCTAGCAATACGACCTACGCTGAAATCGGTATGTCTCTACGGAAATTACCTTTGCATCTCGACACACACACTATCTCCTTCCATCCAACGTCGGGAACGTTCGTCGTCGGGTGCGATGTCCCGGAGCCGTTTGAGTTGCCCAGAGATGACGACTATCATAGAGAATGGCACTACGAAAAAGACTTGACACTCAAGCCCACTGTAGAGCATGGCATTATAAAACTCATTAACCCTATAACATGGACGGTCATCGATACGCTTGAGATGGAGCCTTTTGAAACAGTCATGTGCGTGGAAACACTACACTTAGAGGTCTCAGAGTCCACAAATGAGCGCAAGCATCTTATCGCGATCGGAACCGCCATATCTCGTGGAGAGGATTTACCCATCAAGGGCCGGGTTCTAGTATACGACATTGTCGCGGTTATCCCCGAGCCAGGCCGGCCCGAGACCGATAAGAAGCTCAAGCTCATTGCAAAGGAAGACATTCCACGTGGTGCAGTGACGGCACTCTCCGAAATCGGTACACAAGGGCTTATGCTAGTTGCACAAGGACAGAAGTGTATGGTGCGTGGCCTCAAAGAGGACGGCTCTCTGCTGCCTGTTGCGTTTATGGATATGAGCTGCTACGTAACGGCAGTTCGTGAGTTAAGGGGGACTGGACTTTGTCTGATGGCCGACGCCGTCAAAGGCGTCTGGTTCACTGGCTATACTGAGGAGCCTTATAAGATGATCCTATTCGGAAAGAGCTCAACCAAGTTGGAAGTCCTGACGGTCGATTTCTTGCCTGACGGAAAGGAACTTTTTATCGTAGCCTGTGATTCGGATGGTGGCATCCATATCCTACAATTCGACCCGGAACGTGAGTTTATTTATTTATGTTACTATTCACAATCCTTAATGTGTAGCACTAACAACTAGTAGACCCTAAATCTCTGCAAGGCCATATCCTGTTACATCGCACTTCTTTCGCTACCGGTGCACATATACCAACTCGCAGCATGCTTCTGCCACGGACTCTCCCGGCCACATCGGACTACCTCTCTCAGCACCAGGCAGACGGAGAGTCAACCACGCCGAAGGCGTCGACCATCTTATTCGGCTCACCAACTGGTGTATTTGCTACGCTCTCGCCGCTTTCCGAGCCGCAGTACCGCCGTCTGTCTTTCCTATCTGGACAGTTGCTATCTTCGTTGCCGCATCATGCAGGCCTCAACCCTAAAGCCTACCGTGCCCCCGCGTGGACCGGTGCTATGGGACGATTTCCACCCGGGGTCGACGCAGGCATGGGCCGCAACATTATCGACGGTGCGCTGCTGGCACGGTGGAACGAGTTGGGTGCGGGTCGCAAAGCCGAGATTGCAGGGCGCGTCGGGTTCGCTGACGTAGACGAGGTACGTGAGGTGCTTAGAGAAGTGCTGGGGACCAGTGGGCTAGGATATATTTAGATGCACCGGCGAAAATGCAAAATGGGATTCTTTACGGTTTTCCCGACGCGTTGAAGTCGGGAAGGGCGGATTCATCTTGGCATAGGAGCTGTTAGAAAGAGGAAGAGGCTCTTAGAGTTGGGAACGAGGATCCTTCCCGTTGTGTAACACTAAATTGTAAGTTGGTTGAAATACGATGGTCACATTGTATTATTAGACGATCGTAATGAAGCATTTCTTGTTTGACACGTCCCCATTCCGTCTGTGGATTACCCCCGAAGAACCCAGATTAAAAGCCCAGTCTTGCTTTCTCGTATAAAATCCGTAACGCCAGCAAAACGCTTGACAGACATATCAGCGTCTCCATCATAATCATACGTAGTCCCGCCTAGTCCTTCATCTTCTTGCCCTTCTTGAGATCCCGCTCAATCGTGTACGACGGCTCGCCCTTGCCTTTCAGGTCGTCGGGGTGATATTGCTGCGTGCAAGGTTAGCTGCAATGCTTCACGACGCTACGCTCTCTCTCCGTATCTCTGTTTTGTTTTAAGATCACGGTAAGGGAGGGGGAGAGGGGGATTCCAAATTCACCCCAGCGTCACTAACTCACCATGTGCTCGTAACGCTTGTAGGCGCCGCCGGGGGCGTCGGGCTCGCGCATGAGGTCGGCGCCCTCCTCGTAGTCCATGAGGTTGCCGGTGAAGTCGACGTGGCCGGGGGGCACGGAGGCGGTGCCCTGCAGCGGGACGTGGCGGGTGACGGCGTCGGCGATGTTGACGGCGGGCGTGGCCCTGAGGGCGGCGAGGTTGCCCTCGCGCACGGCGGCCAGGGGTGCGTACCGCGGGTCCCGGTTCCGCGAGGCCAGCGCCGCGTCGTACGGCCCGTCGTGGTGGTACACGCCGCCCGGCACGATGTCGTCCAGCGAGTCGATCTGGTCCGGCCGCGTCTGGTTCTTCTTCCGCAGGTGCGGCGCCCGGTTCGCGGCCTTCGTGTCCCGCTTTATCTGCTCTAGGGGGCTCAGGGCTGACATTGTGCTTTTGTTTGGAGTGAGTGCCGTGGGTGCTCTGGGAGGGCGGTTGTGTATGTGATAGTGATATGGGAGATGTTAGGTTCGAGGGTTGACGCCTAAGTGGAAATTCTGGCTGGCGTTGGTGGTTTAGTTCGAGTTGAGCGTTTACGTGTGTAGTCAATCACTGGTACAACAAAGAAGATCTGAATCTGGCCTAGTGATTCTTGTATTATTTCTGTTTTAATATCGAGGATTTGTTGGATGGGATGAAACGGCCCCCAAGAACGATGTTGACGACGAGAAGGGGACTTCCAGGAGTATATAAGAATGATGAAACTTGCTACCCGATTTCCGATTCGCCGCCTCGTTACACGAACCTCCGTAGCAAGAGATAGGCACCCTCACTGTCCTATCACCCTATCATATCCACCCTGCCACCCACGAGCAAGAATTGCAAGGCACACGCGTAATGGCGGAAGGCTATGATGTAATCCTCGGGACCCGGATTGGCGTTGAGCGTCTTACGCCGGAAGCAGCGGCCCACAGGCGGCTCTGCGCTGGAGCCTGGTGACGCAAGGGTGATGCAGGGATCTTATACATAGTACCTACCTAGGTAGTAGGTAGCGAGGCCTTGTCAGCTGGTAACCACTAACAGTATGCTGCTGGCTGCTGGGAGACATCACGGCCTTTGCTGACTACTGCATCGAAAGAGAAATGGGTGCTGTCTTGCTTTTATTGCTTTCCATTGAGGCTTGCCTCACCGACTACAGACCATGTCGGTTGTCGGGGGGTTTCTATACTTAATAGGTGTCGTTTATGTGATTGGGCGAGGAAGCTTCGTCGGTTTCGGTTTCGTAAAACCCCTTCTCGGGCAGTGCATCGAGCCCTCGTATGTTTAACTGATGTTGAATCTATTATACGATGTCAAGACGATCGATCTCGTAGTGCAGACGTGTACATATGCGTATACCCTTACCGCCTTCGGGCCTTCTCCAACTGACTAATTTGCTTAGCCTGTCTGTAGTTATCTTTAGGTTCAGATCAATTGATAGGATGGAGACGATCCGAACGAACGCAAGCTAGTTAACTAACTACGAGGCCCCCCGCGCCGCTTTATCGCGGGGCGCCTAACCAAAAACAATACTACTACTATGGTGAGAGGCTTTCTACATGGTACGAATGTAGAGAAAAGCTAACGTCACGAGTTTGTAATCTACTCCCCGAGCAGTGTTAATCGAGTATATAATCGAAAAGCGGTTGGGAGTGGCACTGATAACCAGCATTCGTTGTTCGTGGTATCGAGCGACGAGCAGTCCATCGCGCATCAATCGCGCAAGCATTGTTAGGCATAGTGTTAAGTGAATACGCATACGTCGAATCTTTCCTCATCAAAAACCGGTCTTTATCAGACTACAGGTGATTACCCTTTTGGATATCTCGACTACCATGAGCCTCAATAGCTATTCATAAATCCTGTAATTAGATACATAACTAATATATAATAGTACCGTTTTTGTTATCGCTAACGGCTGAGCTAGCTAAAGTTAAGGGGATTCAGGCCGCATCGTTTTCACAGGGGAAGGTGGATGTGGTTTTTATGTAGTATATGATATACCACACGAATGGATATGCATAGCGGAAAGATATTATAATATAAAGTATGTATCGGTGATATATCCTAGAGACATTATCATAGTAATGCTTGTACGTTAAATTGCTCTGCTACGTTGTAAAAGTAAGGGTTGCTAAATAAGCTATGAATAACATACGGCGGATTCCTATAGAGCACTTATAGTCGACAGTAATTGTACGATAGAGAGAGTGAGTGAAGACGGTAGCATTGGCAGGGGTCATAAGCCGAGAGGGAGGGCTGAGCAGGAGTGGAATAGTGGCCTGTCCCATTTGGTTCACTTGCAGTATGTGGTAAGCGGTTAAGTGATTGATTGGCTATCGCAGCTTCCTCAGTGGCAGTGTTAAAATAAAGAGGATAAGACGCGGACCTGTCTACAATCAAGGCTGAAGCCGAAATGCAGTCCATCTTTCGCTTTCCCCCTTGATTGTAGCCAGAGCATCCGCGGACGCAGAGAAGCCGTCACTCCATGCGACGAAGCATGACGTTTTGTCCGCCGTAATGCCAAAATTGACCAAACGATGGCCATATGCGGAGACGTCGACCGGTCGCTACAGGGGGCGGCTTGAGGGAAAGTTGGAATGCTGGGATGCGAACGGCCCGGCCCGAGCCATCTTCAATACCGAGCTCGACACAAAGATCAAAGATTATATCGTGAACAACCTCCCGGAATCGAATACCTTCATAGGATTCTCGCTATTTATGGTCGGGAGTTCTCAGCTTCGAACTAGTCCAACGGTACTACTTGTGTCGGATGATAAACCAAGACGGAAGGCTGCCTTCGAGGCGATCAAGTCTAGCGGGATTCTTGAGCGGTACCCCGGATTTCACGTCGCCCATTGTCGTCTTGCCGCCGAATTTGAAGACCTCCAGCCAATGGCCGGGAGAAAAGTCATGACCCAGCGACGGCATCGCTCCCCGGACACAGACTGTGGGATATACATATCCGTATCGGATCCGCCTGGCAGTCCGCTCCTCGTCCACGACCATGCGAGCGGTACTCTCAATGGAGCCCGAGCAACGATCGGAAGACTCATCCTTCGAGACGGGATCGCTTACGGCGTGACAGTAGCGCATGTGCTAGCCGACCACGGGGCGTCTTTCAAATCACACCAATTTGGCCAGAGCCCTGCTGGTAACTCATTGGATTCGCCGGACTTTGAAACTACTGCGATGGACGATATACAAGATGAAAGCGATCTGGAGGAGCTCTGCTCTGTTACGAGTGAAGGGAGCAAAAGCGCGCCCTATGAGGGGTCTGATGACGATGATTCTTCACCCGAGCACTTCGAGCCGAATACCGATAGTCCTTTGCCCATGAGCAACTCGCAATTAGAGGAGACTATGCTTTCAGCCCAGAGCGATGGAGTGACTAAGGTGGATACAGAGAAGCCGACCCAATGCGACGAGCCTTCCAATTGTAGAGGAGTTGCAGTTGTGAAGCATGCGTCTAGTGATGCAGACATGATGTTGTTAGCAGTAGGCTCGGGCCTGGGAAAGTCGTTTCAATCCAGCATGATAGGCCTAAGGCAGTTTGCTGAGAGTACGGATATGCCGATCGATGGCGATATGGACATTGTGGTTGGATTGCTCGGCAAGGCGCCCGTAATCGGTCGCCTGTCCGCGACGGCGTTTCACGGCCAATATGGGAGCCTCGGCTTTCGGAAACTCTACTTAGCTAGATTGTCCACACCTCTGCGCCCTGGAGACTCTGGCAGCTGGGTATATGCGAGGATAGCTGACTATGAGAGGATGGTGGGTATTATTGTGGCGGGTAGTCCAAGCACAGGGGCAGCGTTAATATTACCGGGCCAAACTGTGCGCGACTACGTCCTGAAGCATACGGGATGAATCGCTTCTATTCGGCGGGGTGATTTGGTACATAACATCAGGTGTTCTTACATTGTAACTTTGTTATTCGCCGTGTTGTGTTGCGGTAAACGGCGAACCGCAAGCTTTAGATTTGAGTAGGCAGGCAGTCTTGCTGCAAGAAGAAACAGAAAGAAAGATGGACGGATACGAAAGACGTAGTTGTATTGGAAACGAAGGGCCTATAGTAGTGTGTCTGCCTACCTCACTCTAGAACGTTGCCGGGTACCTCTTAGTCCTACTAGCGAGCTATTTAGGAGGCATTACGAACTTTGTTTACTGCTGTATCAAGAGAGAAAAACAAAAAGGCACTTTTATCCGAATAGAGGTTTGCCTGGCCGTGTACATAGAATTTACTGGTATCTTTGTTCAGTCTGTAATCGTGGTTGCGTGAGTGAGATAGGGGTCTGTTGGGTTAAGTTGGTTTGGGCGTCCACTTTCGAGTGTTGCGTGATGAGCAGAGTCCAAGCATCGACGTATAGTGCTAAGAGGGGGGCAGTGAGAGTGCCATGACCAGGTGGGGTTCTATTCCTAACGCCTAATGGTGCTATATTTCCATCTCCCTGGGGACTAAAATTGCAGTGAAGAACGTAGTGATTGGGGGGTCGGAGCCTCACTGCACACCTACGTAGTAGTCGCGGTTAAATACCACCTTGGTTATTAGACAACCAATAACAACCTTAACCTTTTCACTTATTATTAGTAGCAATTAAAAAAGGCAATTTAAATAAATGCTACACCTGATGTGGAAAAGAAGGCTGTCTGGGCCTAGTCTAGGTCTAGACTAAACTAACAAGAGCTCTCTGTATACTTATTCCAACTACTATGAAGCTTCCATCGTCACTTAACAACACCATTCGTTCTATCGGAGGGACTCTATTATAATCTACTATTTTGAGAGACCCATGGCTACAAGAATATAGCCCGGGCCGACCGAATCACTCTTGGACGGGCAGAAATGGGCCTTGTAGATTACTCAGACTCAGATGAGTCTGAAGGGCCGACCGGTCCGCGGGCGAAGAAGCAGAAGGCGTCAGAGAACCAAACGACCACCACTCCCACGGCAAAGAGCGAGCTTCCACCTCTGCCATCTGCGTTCCACGACTTATACGCATCCACGGTGCGGGTCAGCGCAAGCGACGACCCGACGCTGCACCAGGGCCGGAAGCGCGTGAATCCTCATAAAGCCGGGCATTGGCCGAGCCACCTATACATCGAGTGTGAGTCTCATTCTCATCTCATCTCATCCCAAGGACCTAATTTCATTTCATTTTCCCCAACCCCCTTCTTAAGCCATCTTATAAAACTCATCTCAATTCTCATTCTCATCTAATCACACATTAATATGCCATCTGCGATCGAATAAATATATGAAAGCGAGACATAGTATTTGAGTAGAGCATAAGCACAAACTAACCACAAACAGGGCACCCAACTCCAACAGAACGAACAACGCTCACCACACTACTCTCAACCCTGCAATCCACGCTCACCACCACATCACCTTCCCCCGCGCCATCCATCACCTCCTTCCTAACCTCCGACCTCGGCGCGCCCCAGCCCCTGCACATCAGCCTCTCGCGGCCCATCGTGCTCAGCACAGCGCAGAAGGACGCGTTCCTCTCGGACCTCGAGCGCAGCATCCGCAGCAGCGGCATCGCCGCGTTCGAGCTCGCGCCGGCCGGGCTCCAATGGCACCGCACCGCGGAGTCCGCGCGCTCGTTCCTCGTGCTGCGGGTCGCGAGCAAACCCGCTCTGAACCAGAGCAATACTAGCAATGGTAACGGGAATAATAAAGCAGGAAAAGGAGCAGAGGACCCCACCGGCGAAACCAACCCACAGCTCACGGCGCTCCTGCGCCGCGCCAACGCCGTCGTCGCGGCCTTCGGGCAGCCGGCTCTGTACGCCTTCGCGCAACCGCGCGCCGATGACGGCGGAGGCGAGAGAGCGGACGTCGACACTGCCTTCCACATCTCCATTGCCTGGTCCTTCGCGGTGCCGAGCGCGGAGCTGCAGCGTGCGACTGACGAGGCGTTCGCCAACGCCGTGAATGCACGGCCTGACGCCGACAAAAGCAACGAGAGCGACGGGGAGGCCCTGCGTGGGGGTAACGAGGCGTCCGACGATGAGAATCCAACGGCCGCTCCGTCGCCAACCATCGAAGACCTAGTGGGCGCCATGCGTGTCCGCGTCGAGGGCATCAAGGCCAAGATCGGGAACGTCGTGACACACGTGCCATTGCCTAATGCTAGAGGTCGGAGGAACGACGGCGGCAGCGAGGGGGGACGCGGATTGTTCGGCATCTAGATGCTGTGAGGATACTTCTGAATAAGAGCCTGAGACCTGTGTCCTAAGATATACTGAGAGGCAAGACGAATAATCGACCTATTAATATTACCAAGCACCATAGCCACCTTTTATAATGTATAGTATCGAAGATACACAATAATCTTTTGCTTTTGCTATGAGTGGTTTGGTTAAGTAGCCCATATACAGAATCGCCCTAGAGTATGAATAATGCTAGTAAACTAAGATGAACCACATTAGACATGCTCCCTCCTCCTATCTTTCTATGAACAGGAATAAACAAAACGCCTATGAAACTTCGCCGTTATGAATGTGCCAATTTTGAAGATGCTCATGCTTAGTAAATACAAAAACCCTCTCGTATATTATGTGGTATGAGACCACCAGAGGACAACAAAAACAATCCGCTTATGGACTCAGGCTGCACCCAACCCAAGACAATACGAGTTACAAAGCTTTGTATCCATAATCTTCGTTCTTGTATATACAAAAATACAAAACAGCGCCTAGTTATGCAATTCCTCAAGCGAGTAAAGAGAGTAAACAAGCAAGTAGGAAGCAGAAACAAGAGCCGGGAGATAGATCTACAACTCCTCGAAGCTCGGACGCTCTAAATGCCAAGTTCGCGGTGTGACGGGGAGCCCAATATAGAACTCCCAGAAACGATTCAGTTCAAAGAGCACGATTGAGAACCTAGAGAACGAGCATACTATTAGCTAAATTCAGAGGTAGGCTCGATAATGAGCGTCGGCAAACTCACAGTAGTTTAGGGAACCCGAGCCATCCCCCAATGACTATTTTTAGGGCTTTATTTACTCTGTCCATCTCTGCCCAGAACTGTTCCTGAGCATTAGTAGGCTTTCTTTTCCTTTGGGATGGCACACTCTCGTCTTCATCATCGTCATCATCATCATCATAATTATACTTGTCCTTCCGCTCATGTTCAACATAGGTAGACTTGGTCTCTGACTCCGTAGGATAGTCGGGTTCGGTAGGGTTAGTATCTTTCCGC
The DNA here is from genome assembly GCA_002003505.1 of Xylariales sp. No.14919. Taxonomy (NCBI): domain Eukaryota; kingdom Fungi; phylum Ascomycota; class Sordariomycetes; order Xylariales; species Xylariales sp. No.14919. The sequence goes on along the minus strand of BDMC01000052.1, from coordinate 320,592 downwards.
GATGCTGCGGATATTCCAACAGCATGTGGCTTCTTTGCACGGTCTGGAATCGGTGAGATCGCTGGCGAATCATCCGCCTTCGCAGCCTCCGCCATCGCCCGAAACTGATGGTGCGCTTCTACCGAGCTGCTAAGTCGTGCGTAAGTGTTGAATAGAGCAACCAGCTCTGTCCGCTTGAGGTCCGGAACCTCGCCGCTATCGTTGTCCGCTTCGAACAGGACCTTTAGCGCAGTGCCATAACCCGAGGTTTGCACTTTACCCCATAGCCGACACTTGTCACAGCCGACACAGTCCATTATCCGGCTCACGTTTCGGAAACGGTTTCGGAAATCTTCTTTCAAAGAGGGGCCCTCGCCGTTTTTGAACATCAGACTCTCATCAAAGATCTGTGGTACAGAGGACGATGCCTCTGTGACAGCAAGGACCTTGGCTTTGGTAGCGGCATCTTGGTCTGGGTCCCCCGTACAAAAAGTATAATCTTGTAGATAGGGGCCGAGTTTCGCGACGGCGCGGGTAAGCAGTGCGTAGTTGAAATACAGGTTCGAAATGCGTTCGGGGTGGGTAAGTAGCCTCTCCGTGTAACACTTTAAGTTTGGTTGCCACTCGCCTGTAGTTTGGTTGAGAAAATCCCAGCAAAGATGGGTGCTGATACTAGAATGCATGCCTGAGATTACGCGGTAAAAGACTCGCTTCTCGAGGCATTCATCCTCGTTTTCCAGACCAGTCTGTGCGAATGATGTGCTAGGATCTTGATGGTGTTGCTCATAGATCTGTTGTCGTTCTGCTGATTGAAGGACATTTCGGAAATCTTGGGCGGCTGGCCCTTGCAGTAACGAGGGCATGCCTAGGGAGGCTGACTGCGGGAATGATGACTTTTGAAAGCAGTTCTCTCTATATATAGCATCCCATACCATCTTGGCGCCTTCGCCGGCGAAGCCAGTGAATCGCTCCGGGTTGTGGACTAAGCTCACGTAGTCACCCTTAGAGCTCGTGGTCTCGTCCTCCGGAACACAGTAGTCTCGCTCGTCGCATTCGTCGTCATATTCAACTATACAGCTTTCGCCCACATTTTCTCCTAGTAACCCTTGTAGTGGTCGTTGTGGCTTTTCCTTCTGCACCTTCTTCCCTGGGTGTTTTGCGGAGGGGCCCTCTAGCTTCCCGAGCTCGCTCGCCCTCCAAATCTTGGGTATATCCTCTTCATTATCTATCGTGTTGACGGCGCATGCAATGTTGCCGCACATGCCATTCTCATCGTCCCAGAACGGACATTTCTTATTGAATAGGTTTAGTCGGTAGTAAGAAAAGAAATCGGAGTCCTTTGTTAGCTCGTCGACAACGGGCTTCACCCGGTCGTTGAGGTTCTCGAGGGTCTGGTAGGAAACGCAAGCATCGCTCACGATAGACTTGGGCGAAAACTGGTAGATAACATGATTAGAGACGAGGTCGTGGGGGCGCGATGGGGCGGCCGTTGCTACAGCTAGTGTGCAGCGGGTAACGAGGAGAAATGAAGCTACAGAGAGCAGTGGGAACAACATACTGCACAAGAATCATCCTGCTCTCCTTTGGTCGTCTTACACTGCGCCGTTGACCCCCAGAGCGCAAAAATAGTCAGGAAGAAGAGCTTCCCAGCAGACGGCATATCGGCGGCAGATGGGGTCGCAGTAGTTATGGACACTTGGTCGAAAACGACTATATTAACAAGGTAAGGTATGTCGTCGTATGAAGCACCGGCGGCCAGTAGGACGGGGTAGTTGAGTGATCAATGGCACCCTCCTGCTTCATTCGGCAAATGCGAGGACGGGACAAGTCGAGAATTGGCCCTAGGCATGTACTATAGTGTATAGGAATAACAAGGAGAGAGTGGATGAAGTGTCCGAAATATGGAATTTAGCCAGATTTTAGATTCCACATAACGGGCAGGGACTATAAAGGGTCTGCAACGCGCAGAACGGGAAGAGAGTGTATAGCAAATAAAAGCACTGTTAGTTGTTTACAGAATGCAGGATCGCCACCTTGTTGATTTTGATTCGTGTAAACTCAATCTTGTCGTGTATGATGCGGATGCAGACTGGCAATATGTGGAAAGAATGCACTTAGGTACCTAAACTACCTAGGTAGGTAGATAGTGGCAGTAGGTACCTAGGTCAGTGACTAGGTTGACAGGGGAGGTTAAACAGACAAATGGTACCTGCTTAGCGCCACCGTACAAAGATAATATAGTAGACACTTAGGTATAGTAGATGGTAGCAACAAGATCTTTCTTCGACCTTCCAGAGTCGCTAGATCTTGCCCGCCTATAAATACATATGAATCGTGCAAAAAACGCTATTGTGAAAGAGCATCGCATTCCCTTACTTCCAAGGTGGCGGCGACGGCTTCGGCTTCAGAAACCATCAGAGACAAGTACAACGTGTTCTTTTAGACACTGCCCTGCCCGATCAAGTCCCCGATTAATAATGGGCAGGTACCATTCGGTATGTACCTATGAGAATCGAAGAATCGAACAATTCGACGTCATACCAGACGATTACAGGCAGGTGGTTCGACACTAACACGAACCAGACTCCTCCTTGTGGCTTTTGTCTCGGCAAGTCGGGCCAGGTCAGATCTGGTAGGTCAGAAATAGGTCAGGTTTGGACAGGCTTTCAAGGGTCCAGCTGGGGATGATCATCAGTTTCTGATCAGCCAGGTGAGAGAGAGTACGGAGTACACCCCACTTCCTAAGGTAACTTCTTATAGTTGCAGATATGTAGCATTGATAGATACCGGGCTTGCATAGGCAGAACCCTAGGTATGTATAGCAAATGGCTTCAATTTACGCCTGAGTCAAAATACCAAAATACCTAAATGCACGGCAAAGCTCAAAATTTGGTCTTTATCCCGATACTATGGATGCTGGTCTCGTGGCTCGGGCGCATGGGATCTGGAATCATTCCTATACGATCTAGTGTACCGCACCTTAGGCATGTACATGTACGTCTACGTGTACTATGGTATATGTAGTCGCATATGGCGATCAAGTGGGATTGGTCAATTGCCGAACATCTTACGAACCACCTGATTGGCGTTGTTTATTGTTTCTTATGTACTAACCTACTGAGCCCGTGGTCCTTGGATCTAGTGCTGTTGATTACACAAATCACGCGAAGGTATAGAAGCCCGTTCGATAGCACTGCTAAGGACATCACAAGAAGACGCAATAGCATATGGTCATGCATTATTCATTTTCATTCGTTTCCCGTCCTTAAGGCATCATATATACTACCGTTGGTCCAAAGGCTATTGACCGAGTTCGCCAGGCACGCAGGGCTCCGCTCAATTTTGTCTTTGGCCAATCCCTCCTCTGCCTTGACGTGTAGTCCGAATCTCAGAATAAGGCCAAGCAAGCTTGATAATGCTCGCACGCTGTTCCCAGACTCGTATCATGCCAAATTCCTATTAGTCCTGTGACGTATAACCTGTCAAAGACGACTGTATGCGTTGGTCGGCGCGAAACCAAGCAACCCTGAACCCCCACTTTGGCCGAAATCGGTCGGAGCTTCCAAGTCGGTCAACGCCCATGGGGGACTGCTCAGTCGATGGGTCGAAAAAAAAACCGTCATCAGTCGTCGAAAAAGTGAATCCATATCCATATTAAATGCGACAGCGCTATGCAGTAGAGGGTAGACAGAAGTGCTCGAGAGAGGGGTGGCGGGGTGGTTGCCTCGCAGATGCGTCGTTTCGCGAACCCTTACGACGGCTGGAAGTTAAGTGGACGCCTTAAGGGTCTTGTATTAGTTACTGTCGCCTCAGAACTAGATTTCTATAGCACTCACTTGAAGAGGAGGATATGCGGCTCGGGCTCGTGTACTTCATAATGCTCCCAGCCCAAGCTCTATTATTTCATCTAATTAGTCCACACCCATCCTCACACTGCCGTGGTCGAACCAGGCAAAGAGCTTGACGTACCTGAGTAATACCCATCGCGCGCCACTCGTCCTCCCACAAGAGCTTCAGAGTGCCCTTAGATGTGTCGTGGTACTCCTTCGGAATCGCCTTGAGCATAGCCTTGGGAAGCTGCACATGTCGGTATTCGTACTCGTCATCCGAATAGCTACAAGCTCGAATCAGCACCATGGTAACCACCACCGAGAAGCTGAAGCCAATTTCCAACCTACCGAGCGGAGTAGTGAATCATCTCGATGAACTCCTCAAGTCGCGCCCGCTCGCTGTCCTTCAGCGGCCGGGGTTCTTGGTTGCGACGGGTGATGTCAACGTCCACCGGCATGGTGCTTGAGTTGATGCTTAGTAATAAAATAGAGTCGGAAAAGAACTGAGGGGGCACCCCGGTGCGAATCTAAAGCTGAAGGATCCAGGTAGTGTAGAACCAGCTGATGGAGAAACGCGAGGGCGCGGGGAGGAAATGTAGGTAGGTGCAAGAGATCAGAACTATATACTCTGAGACGCGTTTGTTTGTGTCAGCATAGAGAGGTGTTTGTCTCGTGTTGTTTGGGAAGGCAGCGCGAGTCGGAATAAGCTGTTGTTATTGTTAAGAAGGAACCTTGAAACTGTATAAGCCGCTAGAGGTGGGAGAGGTGTCCTGGGCAACAATCTTGTCAAAAGCTGGAGAGTGCTAGCACCTAGATAATCACGATAGTACGATTAATGGAGGGGAAAGTCAACAAACCCATGCCTATAGGGGACATTATTTCTCTATCAGCTATATCATCCCCTCCTACAGGTTTATCGATTAGGCCAAACCAGTCAGATCAAACTACCTAAGGTACTTAGGTAAGTACTTAACGTACTCACTAGGTAAACTAAACCACAAGTCCACAGCCACTGCTTGCCCCCTCCAAACCTTATCGATTGTAAGGTAGGAACGCGCCGCCACGTTGTGGCTTACCCACTAGTCTAAGCACCTTAGCAAGGTCTCCTGCTTCGCTTGGCATGTTGGTTCCATCTCGAATGCAGGACCACGTTGAGCTTATTGACTGATACTGATTCGGGCGTATTCCCTTCTATTCACTATTCACCTACATAAGTACCTACCTACATACCTAGACAACAGGATTTCCCCCACGTCATAGGTAGATGAAACCCATGAGACTTGGGATTGCCAAGCCGAGGGTGTTGTCTTTTGCCTCAAACGGATTCCAGAGCCCTGCAGCGCTACTTTCTTACTTGCCCCCTCCGCAATAAACCGCGTCAAGCTTCCGCGCTACGTGCGCCTCGGTCAACTCCAAGTTGCGGCACCTAGCGATGGAGAGCAAGCGCAAGGCCAGCGGCGCCAACGGGCTCGAGATGTCTGGCGATACCGATCGCGCTGCGAAGCGCCGCAAATTGATCGAGGTAAGTCTGCACTATTTTTGTTTTGCCTCCGCTTCGCCTGGGTGTTTGCGATGCGCCGCGAACGATGCGAATGCGATGGCGCGCGATGCTTTGCGACAGAAAGGGTATCTACCACTACAATCAGAGATTCTATGCCGTTGAGCTCCGCCGACTTGCACATGGGTTTCCGCAGATGATTAGTAGTAGAACTAGCTGGGATAGCCGTCCAGTACCATGCACGACCCAATGCCTTGTTCTTGAACCAATCCACCACCGAAAAGAGGACCCAATCCTCTCACCTTGCATCCAGTTCGAGCACTTTGGCAGCTATCCCAACCCACCCCCCACATACACTTCAACGCCCGCATCGTTTTATTTTGGCTGACCGCGTCACATTTTCCTAGGAATACGGCGATTTAGCAAATGGCGAGACCAACGAATCTACGACTGCATATGGGCTGAACATCCTGGAGTCCATCAGAGCTACTACGGACAAAAAGTATGTATGGAAGACGCTCCTTTCAGCTGAATCTACCATGATCGGCATCCATTCTGCGCTAGTAATACCATCTTGAATCTTCAACTAGAAAGAACACCAAATAAGCTTATATAACTACATGTTGACAATAATTTACTATACAGTGGTCGCGCAGTGTCTCCCTATTTCGAAACTCTCCCTTCGCGAACAGAAAACGCACAGTATTACAAGAAGATACGACTCCCTTTATCACTCGAGGTAATTGAGGGCAAATTGAGGGAGCAAAAATACCCCACACTATCATCTCTCGAGAGCGACTTTAAGCGCCTTGTCTCTAACGCGAAGGAGACTAACGATCGAAACTCTACTATCTTCGGCGATGCAGAGCGTGTACGCAAAGCCGTGAGCAATCTAATGGTTAAGCATAACCCAGCATATAAACTCGGCAATTACCAAGCAGTACCTACGCCGCTGCCTCCTACACCCGAACCGGAGGATGAAGATGACAACGAAGATGCTAATGGCGAGGCGGGCGAGGATATTAGCGTGCAGGCTACGGGCGAGGAAGGTTCGGACCTAGTAGCGCAAGGTGACGTTGACGACGCTGAAGTTGAGGATGAAGAAGGGGAGGGAGAAGGGGACGAAGAAGAAGAAATTGAAGAAGTAGGAGACGACGAGGACGATGGTGCTGAGGGGCAAGAAGAGGAGGATGAGCAAGAGGAGGAAGAGAATGACGACCGCTCCGAACCAACACGCCGACGAGGATCCTCATGGAAGAGAGCCGACCCTAGATCATCCCGAGATTCTGCAACACCGGGTCAAAAATATATTCCACGTACCGGCAAAGCGGATCACTATTACGAAAATATACCTTTCAGCGAGCTCAACTTCCAACAGGCTCAAGAAAAGGTTGTTGAGGAATTGATTCGTAGGAAAGAGGATGCGTAAGCGTTTCCCATGTGTTAACATCACGTATGCATCGGCTAATGGTAGCAAAAAGCGACGAATATCCGTATTTTGAACCATTCGTTTATCTCCCTCCGCGGACTTTGAAAGACTATTACGAGATCATCGCAGAACCTCTCTCACTCAAGGCATTACAAAAGCAAGTTCGTGGCCAGCACGGTCGATCGGAAGCAACATGGGTTAGCGATTTCAAAGGTTGGGCCGCCTTTGAAGACCAAGCGAGCCTTATATGGAAGAACGCCTATCATTACAATGAGGATGGTAGTGAAATCTTCATGATGGCTCAAGAACTTGAAGTCAGTCTCGACATCCTACGAATTCGTAGATCGGTACTAACCAGCATAGGAAATGTTCCAAGAGCTTCTTAAAGAAGCTAAAGAAAATGTCCCGGAGCCGCCTCAACCTAAAATCAAGTTAAAGTTGCCGCAGTCCGCGGAAACTCCTGGACACCCTAAGAAAATTACTATACATGTTGGGGGCAAAAATAGCGCGACAGGATCTCCAGCCCCGGTAACCGGACAATCCGGGGAGAGTGAAGTAACACGGAATGAGACTCCTGTAAACAGAAACCCGTTCGGCGGTGCGAGTTCGGCTGGGACATCAGTCAATTTGAGTCAGCTAGAAAAGGCGCGTAGTATGTCCGCATCCGTAGGCCCACCTAGCCCGGGTGTCAAGAGCGTCGTGGGTGTACCGAAGACCGAAGACGTTGTGCAAACGGCGCCCGTCAGCCGGCCCCAAGCTACACCCACGATGACGTTTCAGCACTTCGTCCCAGTAGTGGTGAACACTCCGACCCCGGTACACAACGGCACCACTCCACAATATCAACAACCTCCGCCTCCGCCACCACCTCCTAAAAGGAGTCCCACAGATATCCTAGAAGCCCAGAAGTATCGGCCACACCCGATCAGTAAGTGTTTACGCCTCTTGTCTACAGCTCTCTCATTAACCACCTTATCAGGGGAAGCGGACGCTCTCATGCCGAGACTAGTCATTACGATCCATCCTTCACTTCAGGTCGAGAATAACATCATAACGGCCTTCCCCGCCAGTGCGACCGATTATCACCAGGAGATTGTTGTCAATGTGCCGTTAAGCCAATTTCGATTGCAAGTCAAACCACAAGTCGCGTCATATTTGGAAACGGAGCAACGAGAATGGAAACTCAACGTGATACATGACACGACCCGGTTATATCCCTCGTCAGGGCCATATGATAAGCGAGAGCCTATTTTCGACGTTACGTTGCGGTATGGGATCAATCGCCTTGAGGTGACGCTCATTGCGGCTCTCCCGAGAGGTGATAAAGCCCCCAATGGCCTAAATATGGAGATGGAGAGGTTTGTTGTACACTTGAATTTACTCAAGCATTGATGCGCCGCGTGTTATACACGAACAATACTCAGTCGGAATTTCCCTGAGAGATATATAATTGAGTCCGTGACCCAGTACAAGCCGTTGACGATGGAGCAGCCCAAGGCTCATCGGCTGAGCATCTATGCCCACGGAGAATTAGACGGCCCTCGGGCTTGCCCGATTCGTGCGTCACGCTTCACCAGTTCCTATACTCATGAGACGGCGGGCGCGCGCCACAGCCTCATAGCTGACTCGAGCTAGTCGTCGACTTTACACTTGTAGGCACTTTTCTTGCTTAATTCGGAGTTCGGGGGTACAGTTATAGTGAAATGCTAGGGAAGGCCATGAGGATTGGCCACTGTGTGCTTACTTCTTCTTCTCCATGTACAAGTATAATACCCTCCTCGGGTCTTCGCGTCGATTAGAGTCAGATACGCGACAATCGAGAATAATGAAGGTACCTGCCCGAACAGGCGTATCGAACTATAGTTTATGGATGAACACCGGTACCCTGTGCATCCTAAAGGCGGCGCTGCGACTCAAGTAATGATATGCGGCAAGTAGTACATGTCAAATTCGACACGATACAACAAGTGCTATCTAGTCAGTATATAAGGTGTGTACCGATCTAGATACATGTCCCCTACACTATTCCTAATCCCGCGAGACGAGGCAAAACTTTGGCCATTCATAAACTAAGGTGGTCTAGAAATAGGTAGTTTATACCCATGTACATGTACTCTCTAGACTTGGAATACCAGCACATACCGAACCATGGTACGTACCTAGGTACTTCCTCTATACCGAACCAACCCCTGCCCAGTTCAATACACTGGACTAAGATTTGGTAGAGTAGATCCTGTCAGGCAATGGGTGTGCACATGTAAGTAATCTGGATGGATGGAAGTGGATTTCGTTGGTGGGATAGCTATTCTGGGATGTATAGTTCTACCTAAACTACTAGGTAGGGAGTCTAGAGGTAGTTCTAGGCAGGGTGCTAGGTTAGTACAGTACCTAGCGCAGCGTATCTAGATGCTCAACTAACCGCCCAATCACCAATTTTTTAGTGGACAAAAGGGTGGCGTCCTGCAAGAAATGCTTTCCACTAGAAGACCCTGATCAGAAGCCTGATTCAGCTATCGCCTCTTATCTAGTGGTCGACTCGGAAACCCGCACGCTAGAGGTGGGGTATTTTTTTTTTAATTCACAACTCACCGCTTGGGGGGGGGGGCAGAATTTTTTTTTCTTAGTGGCCCCTCCACAAAGCCCGGCGACATTTGCACAAATAAGTTGCTCGCAGAGTTCCTGTCCCTCGAAAAATTCCTGTCCTTCGGTATTCCTCTCCCACTCCTGATCTCCCCCCCAGAATACACGCAAAGATGGCCGAAGAAGTCTACGATGGTGCCGTCGGCATCGATTTGGGTATGTTGCGACAATACCGCCGCCGAGTGCGGCTGCCCTGTACTATTTTGATATACCACCCATGAACATTATAGCTGACCAATATCGCACCTGCGATTTATAGGTACCACCTACTCTTGCGTCGCCATCTACGAGGGAAACAATGTCGAGATCATTGCCAACGAGCAGGGTAGCTTCACCACCCCGTCATTCGTCTCTTTCAACGAGAAGGAGCGTCTGATTGGTGAGGCCGCCAAGAACCAGGCCGCCATGAACCCCCGCCACACCGTTTTCGATGTCAAGTAGGTCGACAGCCGTAGATCAGATTTCAGATTGCCAGTCATCCGAAGGACAGCATTCTAACATGAATTCATCACAGGCGTTTGATCGGCCGGCCTTTCAGCGATCCCGTTGTCAAGAAGGACATCGAGTCGTGGCCCTTCAAGGTCGTCGAGCAGGGCAGCTCCGGCAACCCTGTCGTTGAGGTCGAATACCTCGGCGAGACCAAGACTTTCTCCCCCCAGGAGATTTCTGCCATGGTTCTCACCAAGGTAGGCTATATCCAAGTAAGGCTGTGACCGCCTGGACTGCTGCTGACATGCGCCGTGCAGATGAAGGAGATTGCCGAGACCAAGCTCGGAAAGAAGGTGGAGAAGGCCGTCATTACCGTCCCCGCCTACTTCAACGACAACCAGCGTCAGGCTACCAAGGATGCCGGTGCCATTTCCGGTCTTAATGTTCTCCGTATCATTAACGAGCCCACTGCTGCTGCTATTGCCTACGGTCTGGGCTCCAACAAGTCAAACAAGGAGCGTAATGTCCTGATCTACGATCTTGGTGGTGGTACTTTCGATGTATCCCTCCTAAACATTCAGGGCGGTGTCTTCACCGTCAAGGCTACCGCTGGTGACACCCATCTTGGTGGTCAAGATTTCGACACCAACCTTTTGGACCACTGCAAGAAGGAGTTCCAGCGAAAGACCAAGAAGGACATCTCTGGTGACCCCCGTGCTCTCCGCAGACTCCGAACCGCTTGCGAGCGTGCCAAGAGAACTCTCTCCAACGGTGCTCAGACGACCATCGAGATTGACTCGCTCTTCGACGGCGAGGATTTCTTCCTTCAGATCACCCGTGCCCGTTTCGAGGACCTCAACGCCAAGGCTTTTGCCGGTACCCTGGAACCCGTTGCTCAGGTTCTCAAGGATTCCGGTGTTGAGAAGAGCGCTGTTGACGAGATCGTCCTAGTTGGTGGCTCAACCCGTATCCCTAAGATCCAGAAGCTGTTGAGCGACTTCTTCGATGGCAAGAAGCTTGAGAAGAGCATCAACCCCGACGAGGCTGTCGCCTACGGTGCTGCCGTCCAGGCCGGTATCCTTTCCGGAAAGGCTACTTCAGCCGATACCTCCGATCTCCTTCTTTTGGATGTCGTTCCTCTGTCTCTCGGTGTTGCCATGGAGGGTAACATCTTCGCCCCCGTTGTCACCCGTGGCCAAACTGTGCCGTGCTTGAAGAAGCGAACATTCACCACTGTTGCCGACAACCAGCAGACCGTCCAGTTCCCGGTCTATCAGGGAGAGCGTGTCAACTGTGAAGACAACACTTCCCTGGGTGAATTCACCCTTGCCCCTATCCCTCCCATGCGGGCTGGTGAGGCCGTCCTCGAGGTTGTCTTCGAGGTCGACGTCAACGGTATCCTCAAGGTCACTGCTACCGAGAAGACCTCTGGTCGCAGTGCCAACATCACAATTGCCAACTCCGTCGGCAAGCTCTCATCCACTGAAATTGAGACCATGATTAACGGTAAGCTCCTTGACGATGATGATTGAATCTACAACTTGCTAATATGGAATATAGACGCCGAGAAGTTCAAGAACAGCGATGAGGCTTTCAGCAAGCGATTTGAGGCTAAGCAGCAATTAGAATCCTACATCAGCCGCGTCGAGGAGATCATCTCCGACCCGACCCTCTCCCTCAAGCTCAAGCGCGGCCAGAAGGAGAAGCTCGAGGAGACCCTCAGCGAGGCTATGGGTCAGCTTGAGCTCGAGGAGTCGACTGCTGATGACCTAAAGAAGAAGGAGCTAGCTCTTAAGAGACTGGTGACCAAGGCTATGTCTTCACGATAAGCACGTTAATGATTTTTCCGGTTTTAATCATTGGGGCATAAAACGGGCGCTGAATAAATTGCGCAAGGGCGGCGTCTACACACGAAGCGTCCATATAAGCGGATGGATGACGGACACATCTCGACGGCACAAGGTTTGACTTTGACGTGCCTATGTGCCTTGATATGTAATGGGGTAAAGATAAAAGTCTTCTCGGATGATTCACGCCTTTCTTCTGAACTCTTATAACACCCCCAACCTTCTCTCCGCCTCTCACATACCCCATCATCTTGTTCTCGGCGCATTTGCATGTAGACTAGGAAGACTGGAAATGAGGAGGGGAAACACCATCAATGACAAATGAAACACGATTCAAAAATATTTGAAACAAGTCTTACTCACTATGTTCTCGGGTGAATCTTCTTAGCCATGCCACTATCAATGCCTAAACCTGGCTAACGCCGCTTCAAATAAGTAGGTGGCCTTGATTTTACATCAACCTAGTTACCCTCTAACAATGTTTTGATCCGATGTTATACGTTCCAAGGCGGCGATTTCATAGAACTTCGTGAAAACTCGTCATAGTGTACAGCAGTAGATTGATTAATCGCGTCACGCCCTCGTCAAAGCGACGCCTCAGCACTGCTGCCGCTTGCTACACGAAGATGATATATGCGGCCGCCGGACGACGAGGAGTATGAATTCACGTAATTTGTTAGGGGGGGTTAGTGTGTTGGCTTACCTCGTTGCAAAGCCTGCAGATATGAGGATGTCTTAGCACTATTCCAACGTTGATACCTACCACCTTTGGTTGCCCGGCAGTCCTCGCCCGTAGAACGTAGGTAGAGAATAGAGGTGACAGTAGTGACTCAATTCTAATACACTGGCGATATTGTTGCCCATGGCCATGCTGCTGCTTTAGTTTCTAGTAACGGCAAAGATTCCGTATATTCTCACCCTTTCTACAGCGTAGGTTAGGTACAGTGCTAAAAGAAAGCATAGCTAGGCGTCCTAAAGCAGAATATATACCATACCCTAGCTTGTAAACACCTGAATCGTAACTAGCTCTCCGTTCCTGTGCTTGTCATCGCCTGATAGGTATCACAAATACCATTGCACAAACATCGTACTCGCGTAGCCTCAGCTTTGATAGAACGTCACGTAACCGGAAAAACAGATGGCAGGGACCGGTAGCTGTGGCGTAGCGTAGGCAATGAAGCGCAAAGCGTAAAGGCAGGAGGACAGATCTTGAGTGGTAAGAAGGCCAGACTTAGAGAAGAAAGGGAGATCAACGCTCCCTTGTTATAACGTGTTTATTGGAGGTTTATTCTAAGAATGTCTAGGGACTTATCTGTAGCTTATAGGTAACTTTCTTATTATCTTTAGTAATAACAATTTAAGGCTTAGTAGTAAGCAGTTTGAGCAGGCTTGGTTTGATAACTTTGTTAGTTTGCTGTAATTCCAGAACTAGCCGCAAAAAATCATCAATTTCTTCCTTTTCTTCTTCTGGCTTTTCTTCCTCTTCCCCTTCCTCCTCCTCTTCCTCCCCCTCTTCTTCATCTTATTCCTCCGGCTCTTCCTCTTTTCGAAGCTCGGTGGGAATAGGTAATCAGGCAAGAAATACCTAATCGTCTCATTCTAGCAGTAGTTGCGTAGTGTATACAGGGACACCGCTTCGGTGGCTTTCTCCTCGTCGTGCTTAGACGCCGCTAGAACGTGTTAGAAAATAGATACGAAAGCTGGCTGCAAACATATTGACCACTTACTACCAAAATTATTGCTTTGCCTGCTCCGGGACGCCAGCGGTTTTAGATGCTGCGTGTGACTGTTTTGCTCAAACCTTTAGTTCCTCCTGCTAAGCAAGACTCAAGAAATCCAGGGTGGCGGCGGCAGAGCGAGAATAGCGGAAATGTCTCGGAGGGAGACGGGACGGGGAATTCGGGGCTGACGCCCTGTGAGTCGGTGCGGAGGGAGGGGCGGGGAAATACTGCGTAGAGAACTCGAAGGCTGAGGTCTCGGGAAAGGGATGGGTTTTTGTTGCCGCCGAGGCGCTGCCCCAGCTGTAATAGGAGTCATGGTGGCCACAAGGCTGCCGTTCGGTACTTAGTATAGAGGAAGATGGAAATAGAAGTATAGTGATATAAAAGAGTCAAAAAGTTGGCCTAGTTCATACCCTATGAGAGTGTTGATGAGGGCGAAGATAGATCGTATTGTTTTTGCATCTCTAGAACAAAGAGATGCTCTGTATATTAGTAATAAACACTGAGCATAGGTGTAGTATAAGCTCTCTGCGTAATAGCAAGTGTTCATTACACCTCTATACTGAGATTATGATATGTGTCATTGGGTTGCCGTACGACAGATACTTTCTAGTTCTGAGTCTCCTAGGGCCTTTTTCCAGTTTGTTGCAAATTGAGCCGTTCCTGTTGGGTCCCGATAGGCTTGTGGACACTCGAGTGTCGTGGAGTATATCACAGAGCTCTTTTATGCCATCGCCATAATTCGTTCCATGGGTGGTGAGATCGTCAACCAGCTCGGTGTACTTAAAGCTGCAGTATTTTGATAGCTGGCAGGGCAGCCCGAAATAGGCCCGTAGGTAGATTTAGTCGCGGTAGCCACTGTCGACACGAAAATATTACTCGATGTGACTTAGAAGGTGGTTGTATTTGAGTATATAGATGCTGTCTGTCTGGGCTGTTTTGTAACTCTGTCAGCTCATCCGAGCATGTAAGGCCATAGATTTTAGGTATGCTAGTGGCGGAACCATAATCGTCGGGACAGTGATTGAGTATACATCTACATACACACGCTGAATTGCCCACTATGATAAGCGACTGCAACTGGGCGCCGTCTATATCAGGATTAGTCGATGCCATCACTGCCACGGTGGATGTAGAAAAGAACCAAAGCACATACATTGGCCGACGGCTATCACACCGACATGGTTCCCCGGAGGCTTCGCCGTTGATTGAAGCTGGAGATGGCATGGCGATTTTTCATCTTCGATGCTACTCCAAATCTTTGCGATCGCCTGGGCTCTTTTTGACATGGAAGTACGATTATCAGAAATAGATAGCAAAGGCTCATTACGCTAGTATTCTGGAATACGCCTCCATTCCGAATTTCGAGGTAGAGAAGCGAGAAAGGGATGGGTGTTTGGGATATCAAGCTTAATCACTTCAACAAGCAGAATGTTTGTTTGGATTATGATTTCCCTAATGTCCTATTCATCTGCTAATACAGCCACGGGAAAGGGTGCACAGCTAAATTCGAACTCGCGGTTGCCGACAAACCCATACTATGAGTCTATATGACTCCAGCTTCGTTGCTTCGTAACGGCCTTCCATCTTTGTCGGAAATTTGCTCAGGAAAGAGGTAGAGACGGGGTAGGTTCTTCCAACCCGACGTGAATATATTTCCCATCCCGACTGCTACCTGTATTGGAAGTTCATGGCCTTACCTGGCCATCTATAACGATTCATTCCACTCGGCCGAGTAGATTAGCCAATTTTTTGTAGAGGGACCAACAGTGAGCTACTGGAAAATTTACGCGCAGAAATTTCAAAGACACGGCGTTTATATGATTTCATACCCCTCTTGTTCTTCTCTTCGTTCCCTTCTCTTAGTTTCAACAACCGAAAGCTGTGTCGATACGAAGAACATGACGATTAACGATATTAATTGACTCGCAGTCGAGAACGGGTGAGTTTAGCGTGGGATCGTCTTGGCCGTGTTGTAAACCCCGGCGCTAATAGTAACCACGAGCTCGGCTTGCAAACGGCGTGTAGATAAACGGCGCACCCCCTGAAGTCCGATGACGGATAGATAGGTGGTGTGCTTCGCCGAGCACGTGCCCGACGATGTCATCACAGTGAGTCGGTCAAAGGGACGACTAAAACGCAACTCCACAGCCCAGAAGAACCACTGTTTGCTACCGCTTATCCCCGTGTCTTTTCCCCGTGTCTACTACCCGTGTCTTCTACCCGTGTCCATGTTGCCGCAACCCCCATTCCAGCGTGCCCATTTATTCCCAAGCTATCACGCTTTCCGACCTATGATGAGGCGATGCGTGTAGATATCTATCTAGAGTGGGCCATTCGCACACCTCTAACAAAACCCAGATAGATTCAGAATCATCCACGAGATAGGTTTATCCAAGTCATAGATAATCCAACACTTGCTGTTGTTCGGACTCCCTAGAATTGTTGCTCATCGCAGGGTCGCCACCATGCTGCGAACCGGTATCTCTCGTGTTCCGCTCTGGCTGAGCGCCTCGATCGTCTCGGCGCTCAATGCTCTGGTTTTCGGGTGAGTCATCATGCTGTAATACACGCACGAATATAGACTTACCAGGAAACAACAGCCTTGACACGGGCACCATCGGGCCCGTGACGACGATGTCGTCGTTCGAGGCCACGTTCGGCGAGCTGTCTCCCACCCTGCACGGCATCGTCGTGTCGTCGGTCTTGCTCCCCGGCGCCATCACGGCGCTCATCACGGGGGTCCTCGCGGACCGGTACGGCCGCACGCGCATCATCGCGGCGGGCTCGCTGATCTACGGCGTGGGGGCGACGCTGGAGACGGCGTCCATGTGGCTGGCCATGTTCATCGTAGGGCGGCTGATCAAGGGCGTCGGCGAGGGCCTGTTTCTCAGCACCGTGTACGTGCACGTCTGCGAGATCTCGCCGGCCAAGAAAAGGGGCGTCATGGCCTCGGTCGCGCAGTTCCTCATCACGCTAGGGCTCGTCATGGGCTTCTTCACCTGCTACGGCACTTCTCATCTTGCAGGCTCGGTCTCGTGGCGTCTGCCCATCGCCCTGCAGGCCGGCATAGCGTTCGCCAACGTGGCCGCATCCACATTCCTGCCGCAAAGCCCGCGATGGCTGCAAGCGCGCGGACGCTCGGAGGAAGCGAACCGGATCATCGACCAGCTCGGCCTAGACGAGGCCGAGAAGGTCGAGCTCCAGTCGCAATCCACCGAGACGCTGCCACACTCGCCCGACGTGCCTTTTTGGCAGAGCGTGCGTGAGACGGCGCACGACCTCAAGGAGGCCTTCGACGCCCCGTTCCGCGGCCGCACGCTGTTCGGCTGCTTCCTGCTGGCATTCCAGCAGTTCTCCGGTATCGACGGCGTGCTCTACTACGCGCCGACCCTGCTGCAGATGGCGGGGATTTCGTCGCAGAACGCCTCGTTCCTCGCTTCTGGCATCAGCGCCGTTGTTATCCTGGTCGTTACGCTCCCCGCGACTCTTTTGGCGGATGCCTGGGGCAGGAAGACCTCTACCGTCGTCGGCGGTTCGCTCATATTTGCGCTTATGCTGCTTTCGGGGTCGTTGTACGCTGCGGGCGAAGTGCACGCCGACAGAGGAGCCGGACGCTGGGTGGTCATCGTCAACATATACTTATTCGCCGCAGTTTATAGCGCTACGTGGGCAATCGGCTTTAGAGCCTTTCTGATTGAAAGCTTGCCAAGTAGTAAGACCACCTTGCCCTCGCCTTTGGTCAATCTGTGCTGTGGCCTGTTGCTTCATGACAGAAATACTAATCTTTGAGCAGAGACGCGAAGCAGTGCTGCGAGTTTGGCACAGAGCTCCAACTGGGTATGTTGCTGACCCCGACTTCGTGTGACCTTAGCTAATGTGCGTGTAGGCTGCGAATTTCCTAGTCGCGCTCACAACACCGGTATTTATTGCAGCATCGACGTTCGGCGCGTACTACTTCTTCGCCTTTGCGACCCTGCTCTGCACTGTAGTGTGTGCCTTCTACATGTTTGAGACGAAAGGCCGTACGCTTGAGAGCATTGAAAAGAGGTATTCTGAAAAACAAGCATTGAGGAATCAGGCCTTGTCTACGGGGAGATGGTCACTTCCTCTCCGGAGCTTTAGGCTGCGCGCCATTCCGTCACGCTCCTGAGATCTGGCCATCTAGACAATCTCGTGGGGAGGAGTCGGAGTCTATTAACGTCTAATCTAGGAGGCACATTCATGATTAGAGGTATATTGGAACACTAGTTTAGAACGTATAAACAAATCAAAATTTACCATGATACTGCAACGGAATATATTTGATAGCGCGGTTAGCCCCATACTTCATCGGCTACTTGCTTGACGAGCTCGAGTTTCTCCCACATTCTTTCATCCGTCATGCCCTTCCCACCCGCCAGGCTACTACTACTAAACCCGCATTGCGGGCTTACAGCAAGGCAGTCCAGAGCCTCGGAGATAGTGACTCCCTGCGCGTCAGCAATGACCTTGGCCGCCATTTGGATTTTCTCTTTGATTCCCCGCGGGTCCTCGAGCTCGGCCTTCTTCGTCGAGACGAGGCCCAACACGACATTCTTCCCCCTGGGCAAGAACCTCAGGGGCTCGAACCCGCCCGCGCGCTCGACGTCGTCGAACTCGAGGTAATATGTCTCGTAGTCCGTCTCGTTGAACAACTTCTTCGCGATAACCTCGTACGAGCCCTCGACCCAGCGCACGGACCCAGACATGTTGCCGCGGCAGAGATGCATGCCCATGTGTAAGTCCTTGGGTTTCTGGGCGAGTAGTTTGTTGTGCGTGCGGGTATACAGATCCAAGAGCTCGTCCGTGTCGGTGCCGTCCTTTCTGCAGCCCCCGACGAACGCAGACGACGCGAAGTAGGTGAGGTGCGGGTCGTCCACCTGGATATTGCGCAGGCCGGCATCATACAGCGTCTGCAGCTCCGCCGCGTAACACTTCGCTATGTCGTCCAAGTACTCCTCGTCCGAGGTATACCCCGACTCCGCCGTCCAGGCCGTCCCCGGCTTCAACTGAATGTGTTGATACGTGGGGGCCGGGACGGTGAACTTGGCGGCGCTCCACAGGTCCTGTGGTAAGTTCTCACGCAGCGACAGCCACTCGGACAGGTAGGGCGACTCCCCGTACGCAATCTTTCCCGTGCAGACGACAGCGGCGCGAGTTTTGGCACCCATCCGCGCGAGTCTTGTCGTCGTGGGAAAATCCGTGCGGAACGCATCCGGGATCGGCAGCGTCGGGCGCGCCTCCAGTCCAACCAGCTTCTCGAAAAACCCGCCGTAGTAAATGTGCCTTGCATATTCACCATCCGTAATGGCCCGGATACCCTTCTGTATCTGGAGTTGCACGACGTTTCGGATAGCCTCGCGCTCGGCTGCTTTGGCGGATTCCGGTATCTCCAGCGAGTACATCTGAGAGGGAGAGTCTAAACTTGCCCGCGCTTCGAGGAGCTCCTTGGGCCTCAGGAGAGACCCAACATGGTCGTTTCGAAAAGGAGGGGCCATTTTGAGCCAGTTTTGAGGTAAATAAGTTTGTTCCGGAGTTCCCTTCTCTCTACTCGATTATATGCTTAGTAGGGGGGGAAGAGAATCCAAGTGCCGGCCTCAGTCCCGATAATAATCCCGTTGTCCTCCCCACCATGATGATCGGGACATCCCGAATATTCGTACTTGGCTCAATCTATTCCATGTCCATTTCGGCCGCAGATGTAGCGAAGAACCCGGCTTCGTGCGGACATAGATAGGTTCCGTTGCCCCAGAGCCTTCAAAAGGAAAGAACCCAAATATTGACCTGCTTTCGCTTCGTCGTCCTTGCTGCTTAGAAGAGTCAACTATTTTTCACCAAATTATATTTACCCTTTGTCTCGCATCGGATTCTCGGGGCATTTTTTTTCTCATGCTAGCCGTAAATACATAGTGCATATCAAAGCGGCACCACCTTCTTAGAATGTCACTAGCCCCTATACCCCGCAACCTACCTTGGAGTTCTAATCCCAACCCGAGGTTCCATCTACACTAATAGGAGTGCAAGTTATTTAACTCCTCGTTAGACGTGGCGTTAGATACCATGACATGAAAGCTATAGGCAAAGTCTGACTGATCTCCTCTGGGTCAGGATTCTAAGCACATCATATATCCTTGCCCTGCTTTCTAACTTGAAGCGTTGCTACTTTCCGCCTCTTTGCTTCCCCTCGACTTCCTCCACTTGGGTCCAATTTTAATCTGGTACACCATAAGAGGCGCACAAGTAGCAAAAATGGCCCCGAAGATCGTGAAGCACCAACCAGCCCCGACGGCGTCGAGAATAGGCTCCAAGACCGCCGTGGCGGCTGCCGCAAGAGATGCTCGGACGATATTGGACGATGCCGCTGCGGTAGAAGACCTCCCCGGGTTCAAGTCCGTGATCAAGGTCCCGAAAGTCTATGCCGAGTCAGTTCAGTTAAGACGACTTACTGAGGGATCAAGAAAGGACTCACCACGAATGCTGCTGCTGCAGTAAACCCGATGACCGCGTGTATGACTAACGGAACCGCCACATGCTAAGCGCGAGATGAGCAAACACCCTTCCAAAGCCCAGGATCTATTTTCGACTTACCAGTTGTTTCTGGACCGCCCAGCCGTAAGCCGTTGTACTAACAGCCGTCAGGCCGATGACATAGAACGCACTGCGCAACCTAGCTGTCTCGATAGGGAAGCCATCCACCAGCCCCCTTTTCGCCCCATCGGGGTCGTATCCATGAGCCCTAGCAACCCTCGCGTACTCGGAGTCGAGGAATTTCCCTTGATGCCGGTTAGCTCGAAATATGGAGGGGGTCGTGGTTGCAATACTTACCCCAAACGTACGCGCTCGCCAGCGCTCCTAGCCCATGCGGGATATAGACAAGCCCGGCCTGTAGCTCTTTGTACCCGTACACCCTTATGAACAGCGAAGAGAGCGAAGCCTGGACGCAGGCGCAGGCTGCGTAGAATATCCCGTTGCAGAGCAAGAGGACGAACAGGTCTCGTTCCAGCAGCAGCTTCAAGGAAGCCAAGGGGTTGGGGAAAGACGCGAGACGGGATTTGCGAGCTACCCCTTGGGCGGGGGCGTTATCTTGTTCTTTCCGTCTTCTCGAACACAGCAAAGAAACCACCGTCCGGTTCATGCCCGTCGCAGGAATGCTGCCGTTGCCCACGATAGGCCGCGCCGTCTCGGGCAGGGCTAACACGATTGCGAGGAGACAGACCCCTCCAAGAATAGCCAGGAACCAGAATATCCACCTCCAGCCAAGCTTAGCAGCAATGACACCGCCTATGACCGGGCCGAGAGGTGGTGCTACGTTAGGTCTAGTAACCGAGTCAGCACCCTTCGAACATGGCGAGAAGCACGAGACAGACTAACCCTAGGGCGAATATTCCAACGTAGGATCCACGCTCAGAAGGCGTCGCAATATCGGATATGATGCCATAGCCAAGTGAAATCGTACCTAGACAAGAACCACCATTATTAGCCAAGCCGGCCATCCATCGGACGAAAGACAGCCCACGCACCGGAAATCCCCGCGCTCTGCACCATCCTCAGCACCAGCAGAGCCGGGTAGCTGTCCTGCAGAGCCAGGCCCACGTTGGCGACGAAGTAGATCGAGAGCGCCAGGACGTAGACGGGGCGACGCCCGACCTTGTCGGCGGCGCTGCCCAGGATAGCCGGCACGATGCCCGAGACGACCATGTAAGTCGTGATGGCCAGGTTCACGAGCCCGACCGTCACCCCGAGGCCCGCGGCGATGGGCACGATGGCCGGGTAGAACACGAAGCTGCTCAGCGGCGAGAAGAACCCCGCGAACCCCGTGAGGAACAGGATCCACCGCTTCCGGCGCGGCGTGAACACCGAGAACGGGACCGCGTCCGTGGGCGCGGGCGTAGGAGCGAGGAGCGGCGCCCGCTCATCGGCTAAAGTGACTGCTGTTTCTTCTTCTGATGCCATCGTCTTCTACGTTTGTTGATTTGCATTGTGCATCGTTCAGACGGACAGACGGGCGGCGGAATTCGCTCGTCTTGTAGAGTCAAACGTCGTGTTTTTGTTTGCTTGCTGATATGTAAGGGCTACTACCGCCGGCACCGTTGTCGGCGCGACAGCCAGAAACGTGTTAGTCACACACATCCCTAGTTGCGGATAATACGCGCGTCTCGAATGTGCTCTGTCCTAATAGGCCACGAGACCCCAGAGCTTCCAGATCCGTAAGGGGGAGAAACGTCGCCCAGCGCCTGGGAGACTCGTCGTATTTCGGGTCGGGCAAAAATATCATCAACCCCCCTGTCTAGATCACCTCTCCCTCGGCCTAGTGTAAGGGCATAGTGGCCCGCAATGGTCGTACGGGGTTCGAGTCTTACCTCCTCCTCACATGGCCGAAAGCTCAGCGGTGAGTTTTATTCCCGTTAGACTATATGATAATCGGGGGCAGGCGTGTCCGGATCAAACCATCGGTGCGGTACCACAGGTAAACCTTCCGCAGATGGCACCGGGACACAGTCCATGTATTATCACGGCACCTCTGCGTTGTCCTAGACGAGAGTCCTGCTAGCCCTACAGATTACCCACGTACATCTCGCATCGACAGTAGTATAAAGTAGCCGCAGCCCTTTTGACCAAACATAAGCAAAGAGCAACATAGCGGTATAACTAACTCGCACCGAAGAGCCCCAAGGCTGATCATCGAAACGGTAATCCCTGGGGATACCAATCGTCAGAGAGGCGGTGTATCCAACGGCAAGTGAGTCATCTCGCAATTCTCGGCGGTAGACGAACGACTATATCGCACATAAGTCACTATGTGGTTTAGCAACGATGAAGAGGCCTAAAAAGGAGGCAAGGGGAAATAACACAGGAAAATCCATCGTCGCTCCCTGCGCGACGCCGAATTCTCTACCAAAACTCCATAGGCAACCCGGACGGCCTTGCAGGTCTCATGAACAGTAAGGTTCTGCATGTGTAGAACATTGCACAACAATCCAGTGTGACACTATCAGTACGATTTCCAACCCCCCCGGCCAGTTCCCAGGCCGCGTAACAATCCTTTCATCCCGGAAAATCGTAGAGCTAGATACTTGGCTCATCATCTAGGAATCATAAGCCGGCCGTGATGGTAGAGAACCAGCCGATTCGATATACACCCGCTGCCACCTACGACAAGCACGGCCACACTGATATGCGGCCGAACATATACAACATCAACAACACCCCCCCAGTGCTCTTAGCAGCAGGACCGTAGGAGCCAAGCGCCTCTCCAGATATTGTGAGCAACAGCAGCACCATATATATATATGCTGAGGAAAAAAAAAAAAACCGACGCCGTTACTCTATCCTACAGAGTAACGGTACATAAGGCACGACTCCGCAACATATATACCTATACATACATACATACATACATACAAGCAAGGCAGACAAGACCATTCTGAACCTTCCTGGTACCGTGGTAACTACATCTCTAACATGGACGTGCGACAAGAATGGAAAAAACCACTAGAGCCATGGGGTGAAGGAGGAAAAAAAAAGCAAAAAGCTAGCCTATATACACTTACGTTGGTGTATGCATTCCCTTTCGTTATCCAGCTACCCGTAAGATTCAGCCATACTGGTATGGGTAGGTAAGCAAGCCTTGGTAGGAAAAATCCCTGCTAATTTCATCATAAACGCCTTATGCTCCTCTAATTGCCCTATCTCTGGTCATGGCCAGCTGTAGATGAGAATTCAATGATCATGCACGCCCATGCGTTAGCTGCTTTCCCGTTCCTATGTGCGACAGCGAAACCGCATAGCGTGCGCAAGCGGTAAAGTGACCTCTCCACTTTCTCAAGACATGAACTAAACGGTGTATGCCGATATGTACATTCAACTCGACCCAATTGGCCTATTCGTTACGCAGCTAGCTCAATCCAGACTCATCCACGCAAAGGCCGAAAGGGCACCCGTGACGATTAGAATCGTGAGAATGCTCGCGCCTGCCTTATCACCAGTGGTGATGGGGGCGAAAGTTCTCAACTGTGTCGTGGCCGAACCAGCATTGGGATCGCCCTTTGACGTACCGCCGGTGGTGTTGGTCAACGGGGCCGCTACACCGGGCATCATCAAGGCTGTTAAGGCGCCGAGTACGTTCATTTCCAAACTGGCACTTTGTAAACCGTCATATTTACCGCTGGTCCAATGGAAGCCGCACATGCGTCCGTTGTCGCCTCCCGTACATTGTTTTACACCAGCTGCTGCCGATGTCTTTAGAACGGGCATAAGTGTGTCGTATAGATGCGGCGCCAGTTGGATCGTGTTCGCCATCCACCGATGCATATAACCTCTGTAGGACTCCATGTCCGCGTTACAGGTACCTGGAGCAGGCTCACAAGAGGGTTCATATGCGATTCCGTCATTGGCAAAGAAAACACGGAC
Source organism: Xylariales sp. No.14919 (assembly GCA_002003505.1). Taxonomy (NCBI): domain Eukaryota; kingdom Fungi; phylum Ascomycota; class Sordariomycetes; order Xylariales; species Xylariales sp. No.14919. Next base: position 296,788 of record BDMC01000052.1, on the reverse strand, counting down.
CACACCTTTGGCCATGCCGTCCACACGCTCCTTCCAGGTGTCGTTTTGCGTCTGGTTCAGCCACATGCGGTCAGCACATACTCGATTGAGTTCTGATAGGTAAAACGTGGCGCAGCACCCCCAAGCATATTCTCCGGACTAGAGAGTCCAAATATCGGAGCCATACGGATAGTGCTAGTAATATGTGTAAATATGGAGCGGGTAGGGGAACACACCTGGTTATACAGAAATGCGGCACCTTGCAAAATCATGGCAGCGTTATAAGAGAATTGGGACTTATTGATCTCCGTGCAGTTCGGCTCATGGGCACCGTCATAGACGTCGTAGTCCTTAGTAATGTAACCCAGTCTCCACATGAAATCCCATGTTTTTTCAGCTAGGTCTACATAGGTGGAATTGGCCGTGTAACGGGCAAGTCGGGCACCAATGTTGAAGTAGCAGGCATTAGCCACAGCTAGAAGGATTTGAGTCAACATGAAAAGCCGCAAAATGAGGATTGGATAAGATGTGCGTACTATTGATGTAATCCCAACCATTGTTGGTTCTGTACACCTGCCAACGTAGGCCCCAGTCGCAATTTCCACCATCATCAACACGCCTGTCAATGTGAGTTTGCTCGTTGAAGACGGCCTGAGCTAATGCTAGCCATTGTGGCTGAGTACTGCTAGGATCTCTAAATCCTGTTTCGGCAGCCAGCAGGGCGGCAAAAGCCCAGAAGGCTTGATCATCGTTACCCATCGAGGCAGACCAGTTGAGCGGGTTGTAGTCTTTATCATCTCCAACCTGGAATTGCAACGCCGTAAATATGGTGTCGTCGTATGTTGAGTCGTTCATTACATGTCGATAATCTAAGAGCGTACCCCACATAGCACCGCCCTGCCACCAGTAGTAATCGCCGTCTGGGGGGGGACCAGGCAGGATACCCGGGACCCAACCGGGCTCATCACCGCGGTAAAAGCTAAGGAGGTCTTCGGCAACGAGAGCGGCTGCCTTCTTTATGGACTCTGAACAATGGAGGGTGGTTAGAGATCTTATAATGTCAAGAAGCAAGAACATGCCCATCAGGGGGATGTCAAGGACTTGCGGACGAACCTTGATCATCGAGATCAACTTCGAGAGCACCCAGAGCTCTCCCTGTGAGAAGACCGCACGCGGCCAGCAGCGCAGTTGGTAACCTCACCATGATGTTGGTGGCTGGCTCTTCTATATATAATAAGGTGATTTGACAAGCGAGCGCTTTCGGCTCGGAGAGCACAGGAAAACGAATGGAAGGCCCTTTATGCCGGCGAGGGTATCGTCGCGATGTAGGTAGAGGCCCGATCGGAAAAGGGGGCGGATGTGATGGAGACTAAACGAAAGAGTCGTCGGTTGGCGAGTTGCTTTAGTCGAGGTAAAGCGCCAAGGAGTCTGTGAACAACCAAATGTGGGATGGGAGTGGCGGTGGGAACTCGCCACGGAGCGTGTTTGCGTTGAAGTTGGTCGTGTGCCGTGTGCCGTGTATCGAGCGTATCGAGTATCGAGTCTCGGATGTCAACGTCCAAAAAGGCGAGCAGTGAACAACTACCAAGGCACAATATCAAGAAATCAACGAGGAGAGAGGGCGATCCAGATGCTAGCCCCAGGTGCAGAATGAATGAACGACTCAGGTGAGGGAGGCTTAGACCAGAACGCGGAAGACTAAGGAGATTTGGGAGGGAGACTGGCAGACAACACGGGGTCAACGCTGGGCGGTTGTCTCTTGGGGGGGACATTGTCTTGGGTACAAGGTTGATCACGGACACAAAAGGAGAGAAGCGTCTTGGCTTAGTGCAATGAGTGGGCACATTAGGGTGGATACAACGGTGGAGATTGCATGTTCAAGGAATATTACAATTTGCGATGGATTGCAGCGAGAGGTTGCGGGCACTTGCGCGGGTTCTGAAGGAGGTGGTGGTGGTGGGTGACATGGTCCCCAAGCCATTATTTACTTACTAGGTAACTAGTAGTACCTAAGTACTACTAGCAGGTAGCGGTAGTAGTAGCACTCGTAGCACTCGTAGCACTCGTAGCACTCCGGGCGGAAGAGTTCTATTGGCCGTAATTAATTTGTGCCGTTGCACCCAGCAACTCGCCAACCGAACAACAGGTTGCACAGCCGCATTGCCCAGCGAGGCCAGGCAATCTTCATACACTACTACTACTAGGTACCTAGGTACTACTCCATGGACATAATGTAAGGTAAAGACCAAGGCTTGACGCTGTTATGCGCACATGGCACATGTTCTTGAAACCAAGGTAATTCGAGAGGTATAGCGAGTTATTAAGGTGCCTTACATGAGTGTACCTAGTGAGTGCTGACTGCAGTATAAGCCAGCCCCGGCATATACACGTACCGTTGAGGCACGTACTACCTCGTGGAAGTTAGTGGACTATATAGTAGATACTGTGTGTACAGCGAGTATCGGTGAGTGCCAAGTCTACATATGCTAGGTAGTTAGGTAGCTTAAAAGGCCACCATGCACCATGACTTCATGCAAGCGATGAAAATCATAAAAACTCAATAAAAGAGAAGAAGATCGGAATCTTCCTTCACGTAATTACCTAGGTAACCCCCCCCCTTAGGTAGTTTTAGAGAGGTATGCGATCAACCGCGTGATCCTAACACTACCTAGACTCTACACACCACATACCAGTCAGCACACACTATACGTCAAGGCACTTATGCTAAGTAAATAAATAGGTACCTAGGTAGGTAGATCATCTACCTAGGTACCTTAGGTACTGTGTTCATTCCTACGGTAAAGGACTTTCCCCGTAAAGCCCCCTAGTACCACCCAAGGAAGCGCCCAGGGAAGCGCCCGAAGAAGGAAATTGGTTTACCGCCAAAACCCGGAAGCGGCCTAGCTGCCGCCACACATCATCATCTGCATATCCGCATTATCCAATGGTGTCCGGACCCTGTCCAATCCCGCTCTGCCTGCCTCCACACAAACTGAAACATGCATGACGACGTTCGTGAAACCCGTTGTACAACATACTTACATGCGCCGTCAACTTACACTACATATGTACGTAGTTCCCTTTACCCTTTGCTTTTTCCTCTTCTACTGTTTACTTAGTCTCTTACTCTTTTATCGCGACCTCTGAAGAAGCTTGAGCTTCATTTTGCTTCTAACCACATACCCAGGTATCGTGTTACGGTCGTGAATCGTGTTATTTCGCAATGGGAGAACCCCATTATTGCCGACGGCTGTACGGATACAGCTATCCAGACATTCTAACGCCCAGTATTGCAAGCAGATAAAACGGCATTAAAGTTATACGCCGCACATGCATTACATTACAATACATTGCAATAATCTTGAAAGGTAATCGGCATTTCCCACCATCAAGACTGAGTCTTTCAACCGAGTAATTGTAATGGCTAGTAGTCATGTATTCTCTGAGACTAGTCTTGTCTAGTGAGTGAGCGGTACCGCAGCACCACTCGGCTAAAGATATAGATAGATACCATGTTGCTCAAACAGGTAATTTGAATTTTGGTTTTTGTTTTGTTTTGTTGTTTTGTTTTAGACAAACGACGCAAATATAAAACCATTCCATTCCCCTTTCGCTCCGACGATGCCGCTGTTTGCATCGGCTCGGTGTGCAAACGAACTCTCTCGCAAAAAAAGAGGCCACCAAATGCTTGTTTGTTCTCGGCTAACCACCTCCAAATGTGAACAACAATAACAAAGTGTCCATCAGTCCCGCGTCGGGATGAAAGCAGCTGGTTCGCATATCCAGTGTAAACCGGAATTCCCTTGGGAAAACTAAATCGACCACTCCAAACAATCTGAAGCCTAACCCCGTTCTCTAGATGTCAATTCAACGAGGAGGATACCGCAAAGACTCCAAAATGTCATATCAGAAACTCATAGCTAGTGTCAATACGTAAAACGCCCTTCCGGTAAATTCGTGACGGTGTCATAAATGTCCTTTGTAAATGCACAACAATGTGGGGGGGTATTGGAGTTATCCTTCGTATCTCTTCTAGAGAAGTGAGGGAGGGGGATGAAAAGGGCGATCTTCTCCCTGGAGGACCATAGACGGCATCAGTTCCTGCTCATGCGTAAAAGCTTCGTTCTCAGCCACAATATAAACGCGGTCCAGGCACTCTGTGTTTTCCTCTTTGCCGTGTTTTTGCGCTTGGAAGATGTAAATTGAACATATTGGGCAGACCCAGCTGCGTTGCCGTAAGTAGGCGGGCTGCGAGGGCCTGTGCTGTCGTAACTGCTGCTCATGAATTTCTCCGATTCGCTCATCTGGTTGGACGTGTTCCTCCGCGATAGGCTAGGCCGGCCCAAATTTAGACTCGGTCGGGCCATCGACAGACTAGGACGGCTGCTGCTCGCCATACTAATTTTTCTATTATGCTTTCCGCGTTGATAAGCTTCTTCTAGCTCGGCCGACTCTTCTCGCGCCTTTGCGGCTAGTTGCGCCTTGTGGAGGGCTGCTACTTGCTTCTCGAGCTCCTGCGCACGCTTATTCTCGGCACGTTCCCGGCGCTTGATCTCTTCCCGTGCGTATTTCTCATCTTTGGCTCGCTCTTTTATCTCGAATTTTCGGCGCGCTGCGCGAAGGTGCTCGGCACGAGTGGCAGTATCAAGGTCTGACTTGGCGCGCAACCGCGGGAAGGCACCGTCGAGCGACGTGCGTATGGGGGACATGGGGGGTATCGAACTAGACGGGGACACGATGGTGGCTGGTGGCTGGTCGGGGGGTGTAGACGAATCCAGATCAACAATGCGGTCAAGATAGAGGTCTGATCGACTGGAGACATTGGCTAATCGGGAAGAATGCGTAGGGATACTTGAGGAAGTGCGCGACGTGTTGATTCGGAGCGGCGGCTGAGGTGTTGGTTTCGTAGAGTTCACGTCGGAGAGATCAGTGGACGACGTGCGCTGACTGGCTAGCGGAGGCAATTGCGATATTAACGTTGGCTGGAAAAGTGAACTTGGGTTGCTCATAAGGTTCGCATAGTGAAGGTTAACGCCGCTGTTGATGTGGTGTTGATTAGTGAGGACCGGCCCTATGGTGCCAGCAGCACTATCCTCTTCGTCGTCCTCGTCCTCGGTAATAGTGGTGGGGGAATAATCACGCGTATCGGCTATCGAGGCCAATGAATTTGCGTACGACAATAACGGCGGGGTCGACGTATGAGGCATCTGTTGAAAGGGATGTACAAAGGTTGCACCAGCCTGGCGAGGAGTGGGAACGCCGTTGCTACTGTTAGACGTTGCGCCGGAGGCATGGCTTGTACTGCTGATCGATCTAGAGTGATTTTGCCGTCGCGCGCTCGCTGTATTTCCCAGTACTCCGAGCCCTACTCCCCCCACCGTTCCCGGCATCCCCCCTCCAACAATAGTCGCGGCAGCATCAGGACCAACCGCCACTTGGTCATAGAAGGAGAGCGACGAGGACCTGCCCCAGCCCTGGGTACTTTGGTACCGCTCATCCTGTCCATCCCAACCTCGGTCCAGATCCAAACTCTTTTTTTCCTTGTCGGATTGTGACCATTTCTTTAGGATTGGCTTCACCGCCTGTTTAGACTTCGACTTGCTGTCCTTGTATTTGACACCATGTGATCCAAAGCCGGATATGGACTGTAAAGATGCCATCCCAACTATTGAGTTTGAAAGCCAACTACCCAAACGTTAATCTGGGCTATATATATTATACGTGTCTTTCTCTCAATAGGGTAAGCAGCCGAGACACGACCGGCAGCTCTATAGCTCGCGACAAGCGCACAGCGGGATCACCGGACCAGATACATTGAGCAGACGTAAGCCGGGGGAACCACGAACGTAGACTGAGTAGTTAGAACGTTATTTAGTGCGTAGGCGTGAGTAGCTAGCAAATCGCTCGGGAGCCAAAACCTGCCGAAGAACGGGATCCTGATCTTTTGGACTATCAGCGGAACGGTAAGTTCGGGTCAACCGATACTCCGACAAAGCCGACGTGGAGGACTGAACCAGTGTCAGAGGGAAGAACTAGGTAGACATAATATTCATGACGAGGGCAGCGAATTAATAAGAGCGTTTGTTACTCGGGCGGTTGATTGCGTTTCAAACGGTGGCTGACGCGTTAATCACGCAGACGCAATCATGAAGGAAAAGCGAACACTTTAAGTACCTAAGGTTCGACAAATGACTAGGCTAGGTACCTTGGGTTTGTAGCACGAGAACTAGAGCCCGAGGAAGCTCTTGAACATACGCAAGTAATAAAAAGTGGACTGAGTCATGGACTTAAAAAGGAGGCATATGTTACCTACCTGCGCTAGGTAGATGATGAGGAATGACGGAAGATAGATAGTTTGGTAGACTAAGATAGGATACGTACTACTAGTAGGAGGCGGCGGTGGCAGACGGTGGCAGAAGGCGGAGAGAAAGAGGGGAACGTAAATCAACGTTTCTTCTTTTGGGTTGATGTGGTTACCGGGTATGCTAGATACCTAGATAGGTTTGCAGATTTTACAGGGTTGACGAGAGTTTGGTTGGTTGATGGGTCGACCGACCGACCGACCGACCGCTCTTTGGGGGAGGGGAGAATTGGCGTTCGGTGTTCGCGATGGAACCTGGGATATGTGAAATGAGAGAGGAGACAAGAGTAATTTACTAGTAGTAATTAATCAAGGGGGCTGGGGGGGGTGAGGGGGATGTTTACACGGATAGAGATGGGTAGGTAGAGGGGATAGATAGATGATAGTCTACTATAGTGTGATGATGGTGGATGGTGGTAATAAAGAAAAGGTAGGATAGGTAAGATAGGTAAGATAGGTCAGATAGGTATGAGACAAAGGCCACGAACGGCCAACAACAATAAACAAGAACAAACGGACGTTTATTGGGGGGGGGCAAGTGGGCGGGGAGACGATCACCTTCAGCCTCATTCCATTTGATGGGAAGTCCGGGAAGTCTGGACTGCTGCCATTCGCTGTTATCCGCTGTTATTCGCTATTGTTCGCTATTATTCGTTACCTACTTGTCTCCGAAAGATCGAGTTCCAGATGATCATTCGGCTCTCACCTCAGCAGCAGCCTCAGCAGTGACCTCAGCAAAGCAAGGCCTAAAGCAGGCTGCACGTGGAATGGTGACTTACCTGACCGTACTAAGTGCCTACCGTAGCGCGCCAGGGGGGGTTCTGAAAATGTTACCAGACACCATGTAACAAGGGGTTGGCGTTAGAACTAGGTTGCTATGTTTGCAGGTATAGCCAGGCTGTTACGCCAACATAAAACGTTAGCCAAAATAATTTTACCTCTTAAAATAATTGCTAACAATATTTTAAAATTTTAAAATAATTACAATAATTCTATTATATATAAAATATTTTAAAAATATTTTTAAAACAAGGTTTGCTAGTTTGCTTTAGTATAAAGTTTAATAAATAATATATGTAACAGACGTAACTAATTCTAATAACAGTACAACCTAGTGTCAGAGGTACTAGGTGTTCTACCATTATTTAATATACCCCCCTTGGGCCGCTACGGTAGGTATGTAGGTATGCTGAAAAAGAGGGGAAGATAGACAGGCCGGGCTCGGAACCCGGCAGGCCGAGACTCTACTAGTAGTCGAGTTCAGGTTGAGTTCGCGTGCACAGTTTTTTAAACCCAGTGCGTATACATCCAAATGGGGTTTGGTGAGCTTCGAGAGGCATAAAGAACATTGGACCCCCCCCTTACCAGTGGGCCTGTAGCCCCATATTTGCCCCGTAGACCGTCCCAGAACAGCACCGCTAAAGACCCTAATGCACAGTATCGAGTGCATACTGTACAGAAGATAACTGACCGCTCGCTGCTAAAAAGTGGCCCCCCACCGGGCTTATCGAAGGCTGGACACTGACTGGACACTGAACACTTGCAGCCGGCTGGGGAGGTGGCGTGGTGGTATTGGCTGTGCTCCCAACTCGCCTTATTCCAGAGAAAGGGTAGGAAAAAAAGGGGGAGCAAATGCTTACGAAAGCTTGCAAAGCCCATTATAATCACCTTGTCTGGTTTCTATGTGCTTCTGGTCTTCTAGAATACACTACCTACTTGAATATCCCATCTCGTCAGTGTGCGAGTGAGAGGTCGTACTTACGTCGGTAGCTGTGCAGTGTACTATGTACTCTCTAAGACCTGGCCCACCGGAATCACTGGCCGCCACAATGTTTCGTGAGGCCATAAGAGATTCAAGAATGTTGATCACTGCGGTGTCTTGGAGAGTCTAACACAGATTTCTTTGGATGGTGGGATAGGCTTACACTAGAGGATATATATTCATCAAAATCGAGGTCGTTTAGTCGGCAATGGTGGAAATGGCCTTATAGGAACACACCTTCGAGTAAGTCGCCCCTATATAGTGGTGTCTAGTATTACAGCCCAAGTAATCCCTCGTTTAAGCCCATAGTAGTTTATTATGCCAATTCATTCATTCGTCGTCTTATGGAATGATCCATGTTCGTTATTACGCGTATTTTTCTACTCGGCCCCACGGACAACACATCTGCCGACTCGTTGTCCCTAAGAGCGGCGCTGGTCTTGGGCCGTAAATTCGGAACCGGTCGCGGTCGCTTCGTCAGTCTTAGATAAACAGCCTCGATGCTCCCGCAACCCAGCTAGCGGCTATAGTAGATAACTACCGCATGGATGGGGCCAGCTCGCATGATGTGGCCTCGAGGTATCACTGACCGACAACTCTTCGGTTGCATCCCGCTGCACCGCTGCACCGCTGCACGGAGGAAACATGAAACGTAAATCCCGGTCCATCTCGCGTCAGGCAATAATATGTAGGTATCGTTATGGCAGGTGTCAGTTTCCTTGGCGCCCCTTCCGAAGGGCAATCGACGAGCTGCGTCTCCTGGGGGGGAACCCTGCGCAACCGACGCTGGCTGCCACCCAGGTGAGGAAAGATCCCGAGGCACAGACGCATGCTGCACGGCCCCGGGACGGCATGAAATGAAGTATATGCAACCTAAGCACCTCGGTGAGGCATCTCGGCTCATCTGGTGAACCTCGACCCGTGCGCGCCTTGCAGGCACCCCCGGTCCGGCGATGGAGAGGCTGGTGTTGTACGCACGCCTCGTGGAACCGATGGAACGTGAAGTTTGGGAAAAGTACGTTGCATCTAGACTTTTTTTCTCGCCTCACTCTAGAGAAGCGAGCGGCTATAAAGACCACAATTAATATCTTCCAGATAACGACAGGGTCTAGGATAGAAAAGGAAAGCAGAAGGTATACCGGTATCGGGCTCGCTATGCATAGGCGGCTATCTCTGGTGTTTCTGTGCCATTCTAGCCATCACGTACTCATGAAGGCCTTTGTTCCATGTTGAGTTTCTAGACTATGAGTAGAGGGCGATGTTCTGCTTCTAGTATGCTCCTACGATGTGGTGCGATACGACGCAATCTCCAGCGAGACTAGAAAATTAGGTTATCATTCACGTAGTAGGTATGGGTAGATGGGCTGGTTCGACCACCACCGGCCCGTAAGGAGTAGATGGTCCTTCTCACCGGGTTCTCATTATCAACTGCTGTTGAATTTGATAGAACGCCCTTTCAGAGGCGTACTCCGACGGGTAGGTCCGACTACACCTTAGTTAGGTAGGTAATACGCGCCGAGGTGTAAGCCTTCCTGTTGCAGCTGCCGCCTTCGACTGATAGCATTGATACATAATGGGAATGTGGTGCGATTGCCCCCAAGGAAATCATGAGAGTGGCAGATACGTTGCATCGGGATACACCGGGTTTCCCATGTCACCGAACTTCGATCGCGATACCTGCGTCTTTATGCCATTAGCAAGCCTGTCCATTCGGACGCATAGTTCTGGTGATGTTGCCGTAACCTTGTGGGCGAAAGTGAGGGTGATGTCTGAGGGAAGAGTGTCTGAGGACGATGTTTCTTTTTCTCCCCTAAGAAATAAGTTGGAATTCGTCAACATCATGATTTAGCAAGACTAAGCGATCACGCGCTACCCCTGTTATTCGATTTTGGGAGATGGCATATCATAAGTAAAATCATTGCCGACTATCCTAGCGTTTAAGAGCTACCAATATTTTCTGCCTGTCTATCTACGCATGATATCTCCCCCAAAGGGGAATGCTAGAAGGTCACCTTTGGCCGCAAGCCATACCCTCAAGTCCATTGTAACCACCTTCGCTAAATTAGGTAGCGTAGCTCCGAATGAAGTTGAATACCGAAATCACTCTGATACCACTACCCAACGAGCAGAAAGGTGTCTTGTGTACCTGCTATGGGAGACCACCTATGTAGCGAGCCTTAGGGGCCTTGTATCGGTACCAATTCACGCTACACCTATACTTCATTTCTTGTTGATCAACAACGAGGGCCCGACATTGAGACCTATACACCCAATGGTGACGGGTGATACTTATTGTCCCTTACCATCTAACGAATGGCTCCGGGCCTGAATCCCGTTCGTCCCAGGCGAGTTGATTCGATGATGTGTAGAGTACCAGGCGACTGTGAACGAATCACCAAGATCGCGACGCCATGCGTTCCCAAACGTAGTTCTGGTTTGCTGCAAAGTTTAGCCAGTAGCAGAAATGATCCGTCAAGCCAGTACGGCCATGCCACTGGTTCAGCAGACCTACACAAATCCTGCGTACCCCAGTTTCCGCGAAGATTTACCTCTTGTCATTGATTCTAGGCTCTCGTTAGCCTCCGCAGCGACGAAAATGGCGAAGATCTCTGTTTATCCATTGGGGGCCGAGTAGCAAGTGACCTGCTCACATGACGAGGAGAAGAGGGGGTAAAAGGTGGCAATGAGGGATGATGATCGTAAGCGATTCTTGGGACATTCATAGAATGCGATTGGCGAATTAACCAAAGGGTCGCTGGCTCCGGGAAGCCGTACTTCCGTAATGCTTCATTTCCTACCACGAATGAGGTGAGATTGGTGTTCCATGAGCTATCATCATCGTGCAATGGCAGTCAATGGCTCATGGGGTAACTCGGATGGCTGCACAGAAGTCCACACGGTCGGAACAAGTCGCCACTGATGGGCCAAAGTATCGGCTCCTATTGCTCTTGATTGGCACTGAACACCGGGTAGGCGTTGCCTATCGTAGGACGTACTCTGTGGTCTGACCTCATCCCGTCATGGGAATAAGCCTATTCTTTCCATCTTTGCCACGTTCCAGTCATCCGCCCCAGAAAGGGCCGTCACCGGCATCGTCACAATCTGGGCAGAAAGGGTTTTGTGTCGTGTGGTAGTGGGATCGTTATGCATAGTAGCAACGTTGAGCTAATTAGGCTTGATCACGCCGCCTACGTTTCGCATTAGCTGTGTTTATCGCGCGAATGGCGACTAATAGGTGTGGTGAGCGGTGAGAGCCTGAGAATATCACTGCTTTGACCGCCATGTGCAATAATAGATTGATTGATGAGGTCAATGTGCGGCTATGAACAGGGAAATCATTAAAGACTCACTCTGAACGGGAAGTCTGAGCGCCAGCCTGCGTCACAGATACGGCCGTCTCCCACCTAGGAAGAGATTGGGTTGTGACGATAATGGAAAGGAGAAGAAATACCTTTCTTTTTTTCTCTCTCTTTCTCTCTCTCTCCTTCTTCTCCCCTTTCCCTGCTTCTCCCCTGACTTGCCTTGTAATTCCGCTTGGAATGGAACGCTGCGTCTGCTCTCCCTTCGCCACGAGCGCGACAGCGGAGAGGGGCTTGCATCATCAGCACGCAGACGTAATTCACTCAGACCTGGCACTCCTGCATATGCATCTAAGTACGCAAAGTCATTGTGCGTCATATAGACCAGGTACCTGTCGGACTGCCTGTAAGTCTAACTCTTGCAGTGCGCTACGAGGGAGAATTGGGGAAAGGGCCACAGGTTTCTCAAATTGGTAGCGCAACAGTGAATATGATCTATACTATAAACCCATCTAGTGTAGTGTATCTGCAGCGATGCCGCCGCAAAAGTCTGCATACGCACATCATCGAGTCTCTCTCTCTGACCGGATGCATCGTGTTGCTTCCGCGGGCCTCCCGCAGTGGGCCGCGTAAGGTTATCTTGGATCTAAGCTAAGGTTCCATTGCAAGAGGGGACAAGAGAGGAGACGAGAGAGGTGCCGAATGCATGTTGGAGATGCCATTAAGAAGCCAATTCGTCCACCGAGGCGGAAAGACGGGATGTGTATCAAAGGCTAGACAAGAACCATATCCGAAAATAGCGCGGCGTCCGAACGAGATAGTAATACGTAAAAGTACGAGTGCGTGTGGCGTTTTTGCGTCGTCCCCTTCGCGAAGGTTAAGGGGAAAGTCGGCACCGTAGATACAGTATTACCTACCTACTTAATACATCAATACCTGTGACCAATGAGGACATGGTCAAGATAGTGAAGAAAAAGAATGCATCCCTGCCACCTACCTAATCGACTCAAATAAGCGTGCTTTGGCTGTGGGGGACAACGTCCGGGACTTTGTCTTCCTTCAACGTAGCGTAGGTACGGTATGCTACATAGCATGTTAGGTACACAATAGACTAAGAGTAGTGGACCACGGGGGCCTACCAATTCATGTAGGTACACTACTACGCTACGGAATACATACTAGTAGAATCTCTCTAAGAGCTGAGGCTTTCGTTCGGGCGTTGAACTGACGATAATCCGTGAGGAAACTGGCGGCAGAAACTCGGCGAGTGTTCCTCCACGTCAACTTTTTGCCCTGGCGACATACATATACGCAATAAGTACCTACTCAACTGGGATTTAGATATTGACAGGTATCTTCGAGAACCTTTCCTATGCACAGCATCTATCATCAACCGGCAGGGGACGCGGTCGTCAAAGTGGGCCTAGTCCCTGCATTCGTCACAATTCCAATATAGTAGGTGCTGTAGGTACTGTGCATACGTCTCTCTCCATAGCTAATGTACAGAGAAACGACATTCTCTCTTTTTTTTTTTTTTTTTTTTTTTTTTTTCCGTCAATGGTTGTGAGACCAGAGCATTGGTGGCGGCGCATGGCGATTTGGCCTCCGCGTACACCTAGGTAGTTGGAAAATCAGTTTACGCCGTCCTCGCTTCGCTTCGCTCAGAGCACCGAGTCCTAACCGATCCCACAAATCACTGACCACTGACATGAAGGCGCAAAGCACGTAATAGGCCGGCCCACTGCTCGTAGCCCGGTGAGCTACCTACCTAGGTAGCTAGCAAGCATGAGTATATATTCTTTCTTGTATCATTACCGAACAGCCGTCTTGTAGACTACTTAGGTAGGTACTGTATACGCTATCGCCCTGGGTCTGATGTGACGTGGAATGAGGGCGAATTCACAATCTGCCGAGTGGCCCCATAGTGACAAGCTTTAGGGACCTGCTTCTTTCGTCCTCGTAGGTGTGAGCTCTGTAGGACTTGGTGTTTATTGCCTTTGAAAGTTGCCGAAATATGCTCTATCCCTTCCAGATTTTTCTCACCGAGTGGGCCGTTCTAACAGTGTGCTCAGGCACCTTGCTTGGGATCTGTCAGGATTGTTACTCGTACTACTATGTACGCTACACTAGATCAATAACGAAGCCATTATCAAGTAATAATAACTCTAATCCTAGACGGTCATGGATGAGCCCGCCCGTTCTCCACATACCCTTATTGTACTAAAGATATCTGGGACCCGAAAAAAACCACCCGAAAGGCAAATGAAGTCGATGAGTAGTAATAAGGAGGCATTTGGTTGCAAGTATTATGCTAACCTGGTCGCATGGAGGCTGTCGAAGTTTTACTCCGAGAGCTGTTATAAAAAAAATTAATAATAAAAAAAAAAAGAGAGAGAGGACACTGAGGCGGGATAGAATCTAGGACGTCTGACTAAAAGAATGCCTCGCTATGTAGTTCTTGGGGCAGCCTACCCATGCCGCCGAGCTATAGCCGCACGGCACACAACTCGCACTAGATCAGCTTTGACAATTACTGTCGTAGAACTGCTGCACGCATGTTCGGGACAACTCGCTGGGTCATTCGATCCGATTCGATTCCTATTATGTAGTTGATTCATAGCACACGAGAATAACAGATCACCTCACTACCCGGCTAGGCATTCTCTTTCTGTAGGTACCTACTAAGTAGTAGCTAGCTACCTGCTACCTAGGTAGAATACCGGCAAGTCAGGCACATGCACGTATGTACCGACGATTTTCACCGGCCATCACCTGCGGCTCATGCCTCGATATGATATCTCTAAGGACACACCAATCATCACACCTGTATCGGTACCGTGCTGTGCCGGTCATCAACGCCGTAGACAATGGCTGCCCTTTAAGTCCTCCGGGTAATCTCTGGGTCTTTCTGGCCAGCTGGACAAGCGCTGGGCGGCTCTTTAAACTTAATTTACTTGTGGGCAGCCAAGAGATGCGGTAGGTAAGAAACTAACCTGCTTAACGCCTCTACTGACGGCATTTCAGTATGTATTCCGAATTGTTTCTTGCTCGTCCTGGTAAAGTGCTGCTTTCACATGCTCCTGCATATTCCCGAGCCACCAACAAACGAGCCAGATATTTACCATAAGCGGTAATATCTACAGTGACGTCTAAGATTACCAAACGAGGCGAAGCGCTTCGAGGCACCATCCCAAAGTATCTTCTACGGAGTCATTGTGGATATCCGCTGGGAACTTTTTCAACAAACCACTGCAGGGTCGCACGCGACTCATTTCGCCTTTATTACCTACAGCGTGCACTACGGTTTAGTTGACTTCCGTACTGTCTCGTCTAGTATAATTTGGAATGTGACCGGAATGCCTGTCTATTACTACTGCGGTAGCCAAAATCATCCCACACGGTTGTTCTAGGCGCCATTGCTCTTTTGACAAGCCCCGGATATTGGCATACTTACAAATTTTATGGAACCCAGCTTAGCTCGAGTGCCTTGTTCGTCAAGCAGATACCTAGGCGGTCGCCCTTCGACACACGGCACGGCTATTAGGCCTCTCTATTCCGGCTCTATGACAGTGGATACTTGAATGCTGTGACCGAGGTGAAATGCCTGTCCAAAGACTAACTATGTGCGGTATATGGCCAATACCGGAGGAGCCATGTCCATTGTAGTCCGGAGCCTCGTGCTTTTCGCTTAGCGCTCCCGCTGACAGTAACTGCTGTCCAATGTGTTAATTCGCCGGGGGTTTTTCATGAAGATAGCTAGTTTTGCTGCTAGGGGCTTAAAAGTATGTACAAAGGCGGAGTGAATGCCAGGGAGGGTACGGACATGCTCGGTATCAGGTTAAGATTTTCGGGCAAGATTTTCGGACCTCATACAGCAGACAGCATGGCCGAAAGGCGCCGGCGCGGTATAATAGGTCATTGGCCAATGGGTTCGAGATCGGCCAGAAATCGGCCAAGGTTACCCCAAACTCCATCACGATGGATACCTATTTTGGACTGGGCACAATTGCGACGACGTCGATCACCCCTATCTCATTATCTTAAAACACACTTATACGTATCTACCTCAACGATACACAGGCTCATCGGTTGCAGGGATTTTTTTCCTCCTTTTTTTTTTTTTTTTCCTGTTAACATCTTGGATGTCTTGGACAATGGATGATGCAAGACGTGGTAGGTGTAGGTGTATCTATCCATTATACGATTTTACCCGGCTCCCACCACAGGGGTTAGGCTTGTTTGAATATCATTCGTTTCTTATAACCAGCATGGTATGTTGCTAGATAGAAACTACACATATCATCCGGAGCGCATATTCAACCGCCACGAGCGTGGGAAGGCCTTCTCGAAACCTCGCGAGAATCAGGCTACTGACGACGCACAGATCTGATGAGGCTTTCCCGGCAGCCAATGTCCTTCCTTGGGATGAATTGACCTCACACCGAATCCCACGTTGCCTTTTAGGGGTACGGAAATAGGAGAATCGCCAGGGTCTGGCTGTGACGCTACGGCGGGCCGCTGGGAATCATTGCAGATATACCTAGTTGGAAAATATTGCTAAAAAGTATCTCCAATCGAGAGATCGAGTTTCTCGTTATCATCACGATGACCATCGTCATTGACCCCATTACCCCTCACAGCTATTCAAGGTTCACTAGTGTTTCACTCGGTTACGAAGCGGTATCGTGCCTGAGCGTGGAGACACGTTTCCTGAATGCCTGTCTCGATGATGATGATGATGAGTACACGATATAGGAAATATGCAAGGAATCCGCGTCCCACGACGCTGTGACGGCTCGACGGACAGAGCACTATAGAGACCCCTAGCTTGTTTGAACGGCATGCTTCCCACCAACGCGAGGCACGTAATTCTTTTGAGTATCTACATGCGCTCATGCGTATTTTTCGGCACAGGCTTCCTCGCCATGCCGTCATCGGTGCTACTGATGCTACTACTGATGCTACTGATGCTCGGGCTGCTTCTCTATGATAGCCTCTAGAAACGACCTATCCAAGTGCTCGAAATGACCAATGCTACCCAGATCCTCATATGAGCTGAAAAAAAGGGACGTATCCTCTGCCATTCAAAGCAACTACAGAAAACCCCATATTCGTCATGCATACATATTATCATGCTATTGTAACGTACCTCAAGAGTGCTGCTCTAGTGTCCTGCCATTCTCGCAATCCCTCACGAAGAGCACAGAACAGTGCGCATCAATCATATGGTTATCCGATCACGGTGAGCACAACGCCTACCTAGTAAACAATTTGTCTAGTACGATGAGCCTGCAGTCCGAGATTGAGGCCAATGTTTTGAGCAATGCTTAAGAGAGCCAGCCGGGCTTCGAAAGAGGCAGCTCCTCCGTCCCCCCACTCGACACCCCCCCGGTCAAGCGTGCCACAGGCTTGGGACAATGGAACAGGGCCTGGGTAGGAGAAGGAAGGAAAAAAAGTCAGGGACGGTGGAAAAAAGTAAAACAAATCGACAATGCGGACTCGTGCTCGACCCGTGCGGGGGCAGCTAGACACACTACAGTAAACCTTGATGATGATGACCTACCTAGGTACCTACATAGTATGCAGCTAAATCGGAGTATGTCACTACGAATCGCCAACTTACGAAATAGCTAAACTAATTAGCATTAGCAAAGAAATACCTAGGTAGTTAGAGGCCATCCTTCTCGCCATCGACTATCTATAGTATAGCCTGCTATACTCGCATGCAATCACACCAATGCCAATAATAGCTACCGAATAGTGATTACTAGTGCCTTCGGTGGTGACGACGAATTATTGGTGAACCGCGGAATCAATGCGAGGAAATGGACCGAACAACCCGGTCTCGGTTGCAAGTCAGTACCTACTCCGTACGTA
Organism: Xylariales sp. No.14919; assembly: GCA_002003505.1. Lineage (NCBI taxonomy): Eukaryota > Fungi > Ascomycota > Sordariomycetes > Xylariales > Xylariales sp. No.14919. The sequence continues at coordinate 279,510 of BDMC01000052.1, read as the reverse complement.
GTACCAAGTTACACTGATGTTCTTTTAACATGATTATATCTCAACACTAACCGACACGGCTCCACCGCGTTGCGTTGGAGTTGAACCCTTAGTTCTGCCTTAGTTGTGGCCAAATTAGCAGTTCCTATCCACAAGGTTTGCCGTTTCTGCCTAGGCGTGCTTAGGGGCCCTATGATATGTAGTCTCGTCTCTTACATACTAAGTAGTATACAACTAGTCGTACAGTCAGAAGGAACACGAAAGCCTCCTCGCTCGACACAAGATGCCATGGCCATGACCTAGTGTACATGGTGTGAGGTGCCCACTTCCATACACCAAGTACGTGCTACGTAGTAGTAGTATCCCGTACACAGTAACTATAGCTGCTCGCCTCCATCCCGTCTACAACTCACGATACCATGGAATACAATACACATGGATAGGTTGTCAACAGAATTTTTAGCTATAGGCTATAGACCATGCTGATCATATTCGTATGTGCATTTGCTTGGTATTAAGTGACTATGATTCGTCGCCATCATCGGATCTTCCCGCCCTAAGCATCAGTCGACGACGGATGCTCGCGTGATCGCCGCAAGCCTGGTACCACTCTAGGCTACTGTTCTAGGTAGGTAGGTATCTGTAAATGCATGCTAAGCCGTCCATTCACTCCGTGGCAAAACGTAATTTCACAACGACAGAATTCGAACAGATCTCTCTCTATCTACTAGGTTAAGCAAAGTACCTATCCTGCTCGCTCCCTGTAAGTCAAGTCCCAGGTTAGACGCTGTGAAGTCGAGTGTGGCCGTCCTATAGACCCAGACTATGTGACTCAGGACCAATAGCCCCATACATATATATATATATATATACTAACCTAACCAACCAGCCTTGCTATGACGGTACAACATAGAGCGAAGACACGAAACAAGGAACAACACGGGAAGAAATGAGGGTCCCGAGACACGCCACGGCGGTTGCAATTTGGTAACAGCGAGAATGCCGGGAACGCGGGCTGCAGGCGAAGGAGATATTAGGGTGTGACGGCCGCACACAGTGTTGGTTTTTGGCGTGGTGGGGAGGTTTTATTTTTTCCCTCTTGTTGCAGTTATTCGACTTACTACTTCTAGTCATGTAGCATGCAACGCGGAGACAGAGATGTGATTTAGTAGACAGATGCCGCCTAGCCCTGTCGCTAAACCCCACCGATACGCCGCCCTCCCCCTCCCCCTCCAGCCTCTACTATAGCGTGCGTTAGGGAGTGTGTTAGCGTAGGTACGAGGGGGTCTACCCCACCTCTTAGGGGGCCTAGTGCACTAGACTCGCCCCAATGCTGCCCCAATGCTGCCCCAATGCTGCCCCAACTCTACAGGGAAAACCCCCCTTAGACCTGCCTTTAGTCGCCGATAGTAGCTACAAGACCATCCCTCTATGTACCTAGGCTCTAGCGGCCCCATTCACTCGCTTGAATCTCTTCGTGAGCTACTAAGTAGTTAGGTAGTTCATCTGGTCGCCTCTAGGTACAGTCTAGAGCTCGTTGTTTAGGAAGCGTGGAAGTCGTCGGGTTTGTTTTCCCCCTCTCCAACTGGTCCTTCAACGGCTCATGCGAGCGCTTATGCCTATCATTGGACCGTCGCCCCCGAATCAGACCGAGTCCGATGGCTCTCCTCACGTCACGGAACATCATGATGCTCAATCTAACCTTGGTCGAACCTGGTCGATGTTGGTCATGGCCATGGCCACGGCCATAACCAATTTGCCTACTAACCGTATTAACGATCTATCTATCTAAACCCACCGAGCGTTCTTTCGTGTCTTCGAGCCCGCATTCACCATTCGTTCCCATGGCTTAGACTACCCAACTATCTATCGATCTATACATATAGGCGGCTGACTAGATAGCCGTTATCAACTCATACTTACTTAACCTAAGCTACCGGGAACTTCTTCTACACTACCTATGCAACCTTAACCTACCTAAGGCGGGCGGACTAAGAGGAGGTACCTAGTAAGATGTAGGTAGATACAGTCACTACTGCTACTGCTACTGCTACCACGACTACACGCCGAGATCGATGACCTAGGTATGTCGGCCAAAATACAATCTCTGCTGTTTCGAAATGGAAACATCGGCCCAAGAGTTATTATTTCATATTTTATTTTACTACACTTAACCTATAATCGTCGTTCATCACCAGCCCACCCCTGCTATATAATACAATACCTACAGCCACTACCATGCTCGAGTTGCATTTCCCCCAAAACCCACAGACACTCTACATATACATATACAGACATACATGTTATATGTACGCTGCTGGTATGCATACACATATTTTGTGGGTTTTGTAAGTGGGTGTTTTTTTTTTCGAAGTGGGCATGCCTACCTACATACATAGTAGCACTACCAAGGCGACTAGTATCGACGGATGTACCTTTAGCAGGCCTTTTAGTCGAAGGTCACCCTGCAAGATGTGTGCGCAAGAGTGCGCAAGTCGCAAGTCGCAAGTCTCTCGTCTCCCAGAGATACATACACCTCTCAAGGTCTCTCGAGGTACCTACATAAATACACACATACATACATACATACGTACATGTACGAGACCTTACCCTATATCAACTAGGTCTAGTACCTGCCTACATTTTAAAGACGACGATCTACACTAAATTGGCATTACCTACTTAGGCAGCTTAGCCGCCTCAAAACACACAGCCTTCTCTTCCCCATACCATGCCCACCCTTGGGACCGTTCCAATGCATCGCATCGTCTATAGTCTCTACCCTACCTACCCATTCCGCGCAGGTAGTCTCGAGGTAGTGTGTGGATGAAAAGACAAGTAGTAGCTTGGGTTGGTAGGTCACTGGGTAGGCGATATCTCTAACCTAGCGATATCGACAATTCCAACTGGCTGAGTGAGGTCGTATACGGACCCATTCGCCTATATATCCTTGCCCTCTTCTCCATGGGCCTAGGCCATGCTATTATATATCTAGGTGCCTCGACGACCTCCTTCGTTACGGCCAGTCGACGATTGCTTCTACATCCTCCCTTCCCCCTCTCAGAGTCGATCGTCGGTTGTCGATGGTTCGTTGTCTGTTATCTACTGTCCGTCTATTGTTTATTTAGTACACGACTTCATTCTTTTGAATTCTTCGGGTCGGTGGCACCTTGTGTAATACATAAATATAGTTTGCGATTCCTCTCCTACACTCTATCTTCGACGCTCGCTTGTGGTCTTTCCCTCGGGTGTACGGCAAGAAGAAGATTCAAAGTCACGATACCTCCAAAAAGCCAACGTCCATACCAAAGTCACCGTCATCTATCGTTGCAACGAGACGCAACGAGACGCAACGAGACGAACTGACTGACTGTTTGTCCGTTATTGGCCCGTTAATTTCTTCCTTTGGCGGACCATCCTCGCATACTACACACCAACCATCGCCACGGGCCGTTCTCGTCCACCTAATCGATAGTCCTGGATACCTAGCATTCCTCCCCCTTGCATCGAGGCAAGGATACAATCAAGAATAATTCTTGTTTTCTCGTCTGGCACTCAACTCAGCCGCACTCCCTTGCTTGCGGTAGAGTCAATATATTAATAGGAAAGAGGTCTCCTCCAGCTTCTCAAGCTTTTCCTCCTGCCTAGTCGTGACTGACTTATACGCTAAACCCTCCGTCCCCCCCCTTCACGCTGCACATAACAGTTCCCAAAAGCTTCCTTCCGTCCGTGGCTGGCGCGAGTAAGTAGGCTTGCTGTATAAAACCTCTGCCCACACGTTCGCCGCATCGAATTCCGTGCTCGGCCCTGCCGGCATACCCGACACATCAATTCCTAGTCCCGGGTAGCCTCGCGCTTTCTCGCACACGAGAAACACCAGCTGCACCCGATACCGCCACCTACTGATCTCGGACTCGGACTCGGACTCCTCCGCAGACCATCCAGTGCACTCCCGTCGCTCTCGAACCGCTCCAGCGTGAATAATAATCAATATGGAATTGTTCGGTAATCTTGAGGGATTTTTCTTCTCGCATTTCGGGTTTCTGTCATCGGCCAAGTTTTGGTGGTTCACCTTCTGGATCCTGTGGTAAGTTTTGCTTTGAATTGGTGCTCCTCATTGGTCCAATACCCCAGAACGTGATACCTGACTCCCGACCAGGGTCCATCGCTACGTGCGCCTCATTGTTCACACTTGTACGCACTGGCGGTACAAGTCGAAGCCCATACCCGACAAACCGACGTTTACTCCCGACGATGTCACGGTTATCATTCCCACCATCCACAATCACTTCGACGACCTTCGTTTGTCGCTGCAAAGTATCCTCGCTTGTGAACCCGCTGAGCTAATCCTGGTAACCACGGTGGGCAAATATGCGGGGCTCCAGAAGCTTGCCAAGAGTCTCCCTACCCCTGAAAGAATCCGCGTACTGTTCACCCCAATTGCCAATAAGCGGCTCCAGGTTTGTGAAGCCCTGCCCAAAGTCAGAACAGAGATCACTGTGATGGCCGATGACGATGTCACATGGCCCTCCACGCTTCTGCCCTGGATCCTGGCTCCCTTCGAAGACCCTAAGATGGGAGGCGTTGGGACCTGCCAACGGGTACGGAGAGAGCCGGGTGAGTCTTGGTACACGCAGGTCTGGAACTGGCTAGGAGCGGCTTACATCGAGCGGCGCAATTTCGAAATTTCGGCGACGCACAACGTCGATGGTGGCACCTCCTGCATGTCTGGTCGGACCGGTGCTTACCGCTCGGAGATCCTGTCGAGCCATGACTTCCTTGAAGGCTTTAGAACGGAACGCTGGCGTCGTTTCATTCTAAACGCCGATGATGACAATTTCGTAACTCGGTGGCTAGTCAATCACCAGTGGAAGACCTGGATTCAGTACAACCACGAGTGCGAGATTGAGACGACTCTAGAGAACAGCCACAAGTTCCTCTACCAATGCTCTCGGTGGTCCCGTAGCAATTGGCGCAGTAACTGGACGAGCCTAGTTCGCGAGCGATACGTCATCCGGTGAGTCCATTTTCTATCCGGTGTTGCTCGCTACATTCGTTACTGGTTGGTTATCGACGGCTAATCATATTACACACACAGACAACAGCCGTGGTGCACCTACGCCTTGCATTTTGCAACCTTCACGTCTCTCGCTTTCGTTGTGGATCCTCTTTTAGTACTCTCGCTTTGGTGGGGAACGGAAGGATGGGACATGGACACTCGCCGATACCTGCTCTGGTCACTATTGATCTTCATGTTCGCGTACACCAAAGTCGTCAAGCTCATTGGCCTCTTCCGACGACAACCAAGCGACATCGTATTCCTACCCATCTCTATTCTCTTCGGCTATTTCCATGGCCTCATCAAGATTTACGCCCTTTTCACTCTTAATATGGTATGACAAACTTAGGCCTTCCCCTAGACAGCGGCCAGTGCAGCCTGCTGACCTTCCGTTAGACGTCTTGGGGTAGTCGACCCGACGGTGATGTCAACGATCTTCATCGTATGGTTCTACGTCCACGCAGAAGCGATAGTATCACGACTCCCCCACCACGACCCGATGATCTGGAGCGTTCCATTAATGCCGGAATGCACCAAGTCCCGCGTGAAGTGTCTGAGAAAGTTTCACTTCTTGAGCCGGAGGCAGAAATGTCATCGATTGCAGCGGTCGCTGGGTTCACGTTATAAATGGAGTCATTTGTGTCCAACTCTATTTTTCCTCGGCCCTCGCACATGGGTATGTGTGCAAGGAGGGCGAGAAGACGAAGTTATGATGATTCATGATTGCCTTGTCACTCTAATGCATAACTGTAATGTTTCCATATCCGACAGCGGGAAAGGCAAACAGCACTTTCCCAAGCAACAAACGTTGTCGTTACTTTATGGACTCTCGGATGGTTTGAGGTTTGATATGGCTTAAGGAAATGGTGCGGCATGGTCTTGCGAATAAAAGCATTTCCTTTTGAACGGGACGGACATGGACTGGCGTAAACTAATTTTTACTATGGGATCGGATTGAGGATTTCGGAGTTCAGCATCATCTCGAGCTTGGTCAGTCAGCTCGGTCTGGTGGATTCGATCAAGCTGGTTCAGCAGCCGTGTTTCGGTTTTTTTTTCCCGCGATATTGTGGGAAGCGGAAGGAAAGAAATCGCGATGCATTCTCCTTGGCGAGCGAAAGAGGCTTAGCAAGGAGGCGAAGTCAGGCCGACTAGATTGAGGTTCTGCAAACTTGCCTCCGCCTCCCATAGATTTAGAGAGATGCGATATATAAGCCCATGGCAGGCCAGAAGACATATAGTCGCCATTAATCTATGCCCAGTATTAGCCAGGCCAACAGCATTGCTCTTTTCTGCCTCAGTGCGCCTTGATAACATGAAACTAAAAACTCAGCAAGTGTCGCTAGACCGTGTCCAAGACGGAGGTTCTCCGATGTACTATTATTTTCCAATGGTACACAACCATGAATGACAGCGCCCCTTGAATGCCCCAGTTACACGACAGGCGGTGACTTCGGAACATTTACTATTTAGTAATCTTTCGGCTAAGCAGAGGTGTTGGTACGCGACATTCCAAGGAAAATCTTCCGGCCCAGTCGGGTGACTTGACGAGATGTCATCTTCCTCGGACAATTGGGGTCAAGCCCCTCATTGTACGTTTCAACATGTATTCGTTCCATTGCACCACACTCCCTTGCCGCGCTCTATTGTATAACACATGAGGAGTACAGAAACGAGATGATGTTGACACCTTCATCTCCGTATAGTGAGGGGTAGGCCTGGACACTCCCCCGGTCCCCCGGTCCCCCGCCCCCCCTCCTAGTTATGTAAGGCCACGGAGCCAACGGTTCTAGGTGGTGGCCGAGGGCCCGGAAGTAGGCTTTGTACGAGCTACGACTTACGACTAGAGGCTGCTTGCATGCTTGACGAATCGAGATGTGTTCCAACAAAGCATAGTCCATAGGGCTATGCCTTCCCAGGCCGGTTGTACATATTGTTTCCCTCGAACCAGCCTATCACAGGGCGACATAGCACACCTTTACCAACTAAAAGGTACGAGACAGAACGCCAACGCAGGATCACTTGCATAATCAGACCTAAATACCGATCCTGCAGCTCCCCGTGTCTCGCGGTCGTCATACGCGCACCAACGGCTGTGAACCATACCTTGCAAAGGCGCCTCCGACAGCCTCCTCTTGCATGACACGCCATACCCCAAGGACACTTATCATATTTGATAGTCGATATGTCAAACGCCACAACTTCGTATCAGGCTTATCGACCTACTTCTCCAACGGTCCGGTGCCACCGTCTGTGCCTCTGACCAGCACTAGTAGGCATCAAGCCACCAATGCGGGGTCACGGCGGCGAAGAGTGGACTAGCATGAGGTGAAGCCAAGAAGGGGAAGGGGGAACACCACGACGATACCTTTCCCTAATGGTGGGGACAAGCTGGGCTGATGAGCTTCCCTCATCCGGACTAACCGTACCAGAGAACGCAGATAAAGGGTACCGGCGAATGCCTCTTGGGCCTAGCTCTCCAAGGTCAGACGTAACCCCAGAAAATCAATATTCCTCTCAAGTCTGAGATGCTCTGCAGCGCGCTCCCAGGAACGTCAGCACGTATTCTCCTCGGGACGATGACAGAAACTGACTCGTATGCTTCTCGCTAGCTTCCCCGAGACGTGAAGGCTCGCTCGAGCAAAAGGATTTAGGTTAGGACTCGGGATGACGAAGAAAGGAAGATCCAGTTCGGCGTCACGCGAGCAATCCTATATAGTCATGCTCAGCGCGAAACCGAGGCCAGCAAGCCAATGCAGTCTCGAGCGGAGGCTCTTCGTGTCACGCTTAGGAAGCCGGTGGGTGGCGGTAGGCGGAGTTGCTGAGCAGGCGAACCGGGATTGGCCAATTCGTCATCCCAACACCGTCCCAAGCCACCCCGGCCCCCCTCCCATTGCCGGTCACTTACCAGTCACTACTCACCTCGTCAACTCGTCAACTCGTCAGATGCGGATGGGGATTCATGTGATGAGCCTGTGTGACGTGAGCCCAGGCCCGGCACAGCCGCTGTTCGTTACGAGTCAACAATCCGCGTCTCATTCCGGCGGCTCATACATGTGTATTTCATTTGGATAGCTCGTATCTAGCTCTCGGGCTTCTGCTTGCGGACGGAGCTTATGGCCTATCCGCCGGTGGGTAGCGCCACTAGCACCACTAACACCACGAACACGCGTAATTAGTAGCAGGTTTCATCGACATTGCAGGAGAACCACTCCACCACATCGAGAACCGATCAACTCTTCTGGGCTGCTCTTGGATATCACCTGGGAATATCACACGGTCGCGCCATCTCATATATACTGCAGTAATAGAGCGGCCCTGATTTGGTGATTTGGGGAAAATGGAACCTCAGAGCGCGCCCCCCACCCAATCGTTCCCCCAAACCAGCACGTCTCTCGACTATGTACGCCTAGACTACGATATACGACACCCAATACGGTACCACCCCCAAGTTCCATCGCCATCGCCATCGCCATCGCCATCGCCAAGGGTTTTAGTGGGAACCTAGAATGACAACTAGGGACAAAAAGAGCTATAGGGAAGATATAGACTAAGGATTGAGTTCAACTACTGTGAAGCTACTGGACCTACCTAACTGTGTTCTTAATATAGAATACATATTTACATAGTGTACGTACGGAGTATATCTTTTGAAATACTTACATATACCTGGGCAACTTGAGTAACTAACTACCTGCTAGTAAAGTAGTTACTCTGCTAAGTTACTATATACTGACTGTACTCTACTTAGTATATCTGACAGAAGAACGAATCCCATTTCCTAGACTAGACAGCTCCGATAACCAAAATGACACCAGCCGCATTTAGTGTACACTAGAAGGCACCCTAGATCCATCCATTGATCGAAACCTTGACGATACTCTATCATCCTTCCCAGTGGCCGTTACTTGGCATCAAATCACCCCTCATCCCATCCTATCCCATCCCTCCCCATCCACTTCGAGGACCCCAGCAGTACTGCCCTAGCACGCATCACGCCAGTCCGCGCTTGACCACATCCTCTTGGACCTGCGTCTGGCGTGCTGCACGATTCTTGTCTCCCTTGATACCAAACATGCGCGGCTAGTGGTTAAAGGGTGGTATGCATCTCCGGCCATGTCACTCCCACAAGATTCCCACCTAGCCTAGCGTACCGTTATGATTTCCCTATAAGCACTATGACAACACACCCACCACCAAGAGACTCTAACGCTACCACCTACGACGATGAGCTACTACACTACTACTACCGTGCTTGGTGGGTGGCCTGTATGGTGCCCTTTACGCCCGCTCGATCTAGAGCTACCCCTCCTCCTCCTCCTCCTCGCTGCTCCCAGGAACTAGTGTGAGTATCGTAATGTAGTGTAGAGCTTATTTTCGTCTCTATGTCGGTCGATGAATGCGGTTGCTTTGGTGGGGTTTGGCCATTACACGAAGCAACTCCATGCACATGCAAGACAAGCCACGCCGTTTTGAAGCCGCTCGCTGTTCGATCGCGGCTCGGTTTCGATGGGGCCCCTAGGGGCCATTAGAGGCGATGGATGGATAAATAGGTACCTCGATCTCTGCTGGTAACCATACCACGTCGAAAATACAGTGTGGTCACAACATCAAAACACGGTATGACCAAGTGACTGTAGGTTGATTTGATATTATTTATCAGTGAACTAGGTTAGTTAGTTGCCTTAAAGTCTTACGGCTTCGTCTTAGACATATTAATAATCTTTCAGTTTTGCGAAGTTAAGTATATAACAACTACCCTTTATAACAGAACTGCTGATTAGTAGATCTACTTCCACAACTATAACAACACTACATTACAACAGACACTTCACGATCTCTCTACTAGGCAATACCAACAATATAGCCAACACGTCTCTATCGTGAATCCGATGTTTACACGCGTTCGCCCTTACATACTCGATAGATAGTAGTAAATTACAGAGGCTCCTACCTACTGCAGCTACTAGATAGTCTACTCTAGTGTACTGTAAGTCTACGTAAGCTTGGTTACTTAGGCAAGAATTGACAATCGTTTTACTCTTTATCCACACCGAGTACCACCGCAATCGATGCCAAAACAATCTTAGCCAGGCCAGCACAGGTTAGACTCGTACTAGTATATCGGTACTTTCAGACGACAAAGTGCGATAATAGGTGGAAGACGGAAGACGGAATACAACAACGGGCCTTTAACGTGCAGCGTGTTTCTCATACAATATCCAATATCTATAGTATATGCATCCATATCCATCTTATATGCGACGTCGACATGGAACCCTTCCGCAATAGCACAAGTGTCTGCGGCCATTCAAGCCGCGTCAGAGCATCTGGTGTACATACAGTCGCAGTAGCAGTAGCAGTAGCAGTAGCATTAGTAGTTGTATTAGTAGTTGTATTAGAAGTAGCATGTAGTAGCGCAGTCTAGGTTAGTCTACCAAATGCAACAATAAATAATTGCATGTGAGGGACAACATGGGGTTTTATTATCCCCTCTCTTTCTCTCTCTCTCTCTACCCTCTCTCCCCTCTTCCTCCCTACACTACTGGATAAGCGCAGCGAATGACGACTACAGCCACGCATGTGCCTACCGTAAGTACAGATTACCTTAGGCATGTAATACAAGATATAGTGCTTGAACCCAACAGCCAGTTAAGAGGGCCGACCTACATGGAGGCAGTTGTGGTACAGCACTTAGTCCCGACGCCGTCGAATGCAACGACGGGTTGTGGTTGCACAGACGATGCGCTTCAGGGGTTCCGTCCAGGGATCATCATTATGACGAGTCATGGCGTACCAGATTGATCGCCTGGGAAACAGAGCTGGCAGAGCTGGGTGCCGCAGCCGTCCAGGGATCGTGGCTTTGACATAATTGTTATTCCGTTCCACCGTCTACTGCAACATCCAACGTCAATACAGCATCTCGTATTATAGCTCAGCGCGTTTTTACCGATTGGACCGCTCCGGCAGGGAAAAAGGGCGCCTTGCTTGCAGCGCCGCAATCCCGTATTTCTGGTTCGCACGCAATGTCTTTCCAGAAAAAATATATGAATCTACCTCGAGGTGCTACGGCACGGTATCGAACACATGCCGAGTTTGCACCGCATTGTCATCACGAGCCCCCCGATTGGCCGCGCCCGCCACGTCGCCATCAGGTATTTCTCAGTAGAACCTGCACCAAGGTCGGATTATTAACTGTCATGAAGTCGCATCGCTGCGTACCTACGTGAATGGGGGAGCTGAGGTATCGAACGATATGAACATGAATATGCAACATCGACAACCAGTGTCAACCACTAGTAAAGGCTCTGCCCTTCGTCACGGTGGACATGGACGCTGCGCCAAGCCCCCTTCCCCAGAGCACCCCAATGCAGGGAGGTTATACTAAATACGTCCCAGAGCCAGGATTCCAAATCAGTAGAATCCTACACCTTCTTGTTTTCTCATATCTATTCTGCTCGCAAAACCAGTACGTTTTGGAAAGCTGAAGACCTCCGAGTTAGGCAGACTACCAATCCTCTATCGTTGGGCTACTGAAACCTTGTATCTCTTAGTCCCTGTTAGTTGGGATAGCCCTGCCTGGTTCGCGGCCGGGGCCAAGGGAGTTAGCATCTACTACCTCAGGAAAGATCGAGAATAATGCGTAACAGGGACCGATAGGGTCTAGTAAGATAGTATCACAATCGGTTCCGAGATTCGTCGATGGATGGATCATCGTTATCGGAGCTTAACCCCCGGGGGCCAAGTATTCCCTAGGATAGGATTCCCGTCTACACTACTATACAAACCGCACCCGTTTATCTCTTGTAGCGTAGTGTATCTAGTGTACGTACTTTGTCTGGAGTGAATCGGGAATCTCGACAGGCGTTCCAGATCCGCAGCCGCAAACCCCGGATCTACATAGCACACACACGGCTTCACCAAATTTGAGAACCACTTAATCGCCAATAAACGAGCCTAGTTCGTATGCAACTGTGTTCTCCCACCTTCCCCACTTCGACAACAACTACGATGTACGCCATCGGCAGTACATAAGTAGGCAAATCCATAGGAAACCCCTCTCTGTCCTCGGAGTTATTATCGAAGTCGTGGGGCGAAACGATGCATACTATTACCTATAGGGGAAAACCTTCAAAAACGTGCTTATGATCCTATAATCTCACCATCTCGTTCCTCGTCATGCCAGTGTGCCAGAAAGTCACGGCTCGGGGCAGTACGCGTATAGTAGAGAGAGACCAGCCACAATGTCACATTTGCGAATCAGACGAGAGCAAAACAACAAGGAGGCAGGTAACAAGGAAGAGACGTACGGATAGAATCATGCCCGGCGGTGAAATCGTATGACGAACACGGCATGTGCCAATAGACCTGCTTATCTACATACGCGCCTCATATTTTATTTATTTATATGCATATAAATATATTCCATACCACCGTAGCGGACCGGGGGGGAGGGGAGCCTACCAGCGAAGCACATCCACCTGCTTCCTTGGGTCCAAAACGAGATATTACATACATGGCACTGCAATGCACGTAAACGCAAGCGAGGAACGTACATGCACACCACAGGTCTAGGCATAACTTGCTTATTAAATGTCATCATCATTCCATTCCGCGCGCGCTCGCGCTCTCTCTCTCTCTCTCTCTCTCTCTCAGTAACCGACGCAACTCCAAATCCGACTTCGGCTAAGTCCACTACCACTACCACATAAGTAAGTACTGCAGTTACGTCGGGCCCTGCACAACCATGAAACAAAGAACAGGCTATATTCCCATCTATACCTATATCAACCTAGCGAACGAAGAAGGGGGGGGCCATGATCACCGCAGCCTGGTCTGGTCTGAACTGGGTTTCCCAGAATCCGGCATGTGGATTTCTGTAAGGCGCCGAATCGGGCAAAGCAAGGGCAACCACGTAGGTACACTACGTACATAGTTAGTTGGTGGAGGCTGGAATAGTTGTTTTAGGGTTATGCGGGACACTTTTTTTTCTCTGTCTCTGTCTCTGTCCCTTGTTCCTTGTCCCTCTCTTCTCGGCCTCACTCTCGAGCATCCCGGCAATACATATGTAATCCGCCCACTCTGCCGAGGACTACACATCATCATCGTCATCCGTCTAGTTTCAACCCATCTTACATCAACGTGCGTTGCGGGTTAATATCTCTCATACGAAATGGTTATGCATGGCATGCATGTATGCCGCCCAGGAAGGAAGAGGGGAGGGACCGGGGGGGGGGGGGCGGCCTTTGTGACTTTGTCTCTATTCGTCATCGTCGTCGAGATCTTGCATGAGAGAGGGTTGTAGAAACCCAGCGAAAGGGGAATTACTCAAGAGGCATCACCGCTTATTGCGTCCAGGGTGCCGTTTTGGCTTGGACTTAATCTATCTACTACGTATCTACTATATTTCTGCTGATGGTAGTAGTAGAATAATGGATGGCTGGCAAGGACTGAGTTGCATGGAATCAAACCACACCGAAGGGTATCCTGGGTTGTATATGCAACACATCCATGAAAAAGTCTCTTACCCGCATGCGTCTTTAAGTCCTACCAAGCTAAATAGCTCGTTACATAGCTTCTATGTATATGTATGTAGGTATGTGTATGTGTGTGTGTATGTACGTACGTACGTATGAATGGATGGATAGATGTACTATGTATGGAAGGACGTGTGGGTGTATGTAGGTAGGTATGTACGTATGTATGCACATCTGTATGCAATGATGCCTAGGGGAGCAGGTAGCAAAAAGGGTAAGGTAACGTATGTAAGAGACGGCGAAGGCGCGGAGGCGCGGAGGCGCGGAGGGGGGAGAGCGGGATGTGAGAACTTTAAAACAACATAATCAATGCCTCAGTGTTGTAATGCAGCAGATTCGATGCTTGTCCTTGTCTTGTCCTGCAGCTCCCGCAGCAGAGTACTATCTATGACAGCACGCTTCACATTATGATATCACACCATTATCACACGCCTTTCTTTCTGTCTCACTTTTTTTCTTTTTCTTTTGGGGTTTTTGGGGTTTTAAGCGCGCAGAAAGGACGAAGGGAAAGAAATCAAGTAAAAGAGAGAGAAAAACAAGATGAAGATTACTACGTCGTTGTTCCGGAGAACTGGAATAGATGTAAACGCCAATACCTAGGTATTTGTTTTCTCTGCCTCTTATGCCCATTTATACCGGAAAGGCCGGAACGGTCAACATATCCTCTCCGAGCTTCTCCTTTCGAATAAGACATCTCGGCCCCCGGCACAGCGCATGAGGTACTACTACACATACATACATAATATAGCATAATACAGTAATTAAGTGAAGAGGACATTTCTAGAAGTCGTGATATTCGGCGTCAAAATTTTTTTTTTAAAAGAGCATATCGCGCTTGGTGGTTTCTTTTTTTCAGATAAGGTATGCCAGCGGGCTGGGCTGGGTTGCATCTATACCCCCACTCGGTATCTCGCCTCTCAAGGGGCGGGGAGGGAGGGGGGACCTGGTTTGACATGGGAAGCGAAGAATGGGCAACCCAGCCGGGTCCCCCCTTTCCCACACACTCTTTGACGCTGGCAGGCCACCCGGGCAGAACGTGGCTAGACGCCATGCACGGACGAAGGCTGCTCCACGGCGCGCTGCGACGTCGCCCAACACCACCTGCCGGTGCAGCCCGCTCCGGACGCAGCGCCCATTTCGGGCCTGGAACCCGAGCCGACCTCGGTGCTGGCGCGGGTGGCGGCTAATCAGAGCCGGGATTTTTGAAATCCCTTTCTTTTTCTTTTTCTTTTGGGCTTCTTTATGCTGTTCTCTAGAAATCTCGATCCCCATGTATGGGGTTTTTGCGGTACCGTCGACATGGCGATTTCTTTAACGCCGATATTGGAGGCCGAATGAGCCAGGACGGGAATCTGCAAGATACATTATCGAATTGCGATTTTTGCTTGACATGGGACAGGATAGACCTATCGCCTGGTGTAGAGTGGCAGCCCTCGCGCTCCTATGTCGATACACGTTTCAGGGGTCCCTAATTATGTGGGATTGCTGGTAATGAATCTGTATCTACTTTCCTGACGGCCTCGCGCTTTGATGGGCAAATCTAAAGGCAGGTTTATCGGGGACTAGCTTTTCTGATATGAGCAGACAACAAGTCAACCTTCGGCCCCCTAGGACAGATATACCCTAGGCAATTAAAGGGATTTAGACAGTGTCATAGTTGCAATTCAGTTTGCTGTGGAACATTTGCCTTCAGTGTATGAGGTTTTGTTTTTGTCACCTTCTTGTTGCTGCGCTGTTTTATCTAAGGATAAACGTATAAGAGGTCTGATAAAAAGTGGCATAATTTAACAAGTTACAACTATGAGAGTATATAAACGTAACTCCTTATATGATAGTCATCTATTGAGGTTCTCTATTCTTTGCGGATTTTGTACTATAGCTTTAAACGAAAAGCCTAGTTATTCCTCACCCACTATAAGATCTCCTCTGAATCAATAACGTCGAAGCTGTGGGAACTTAGTTTAAACTGTTTTCATAAAACAGGAACCTTGGGCATTCTCGAGCTGGTAACCCTCATTAGTATTGGTGTTATTAGGCATATGACTACGTAGACCTATGATAGTCTCATATATATTAAAGGTATTGATAGGCGATCATGTAAGAATAATATAAGTTTACTGCACTACTTATAGACCATTTTCTTACGGACTACCCTAACTACCTAATTTATGCGCTTAATGCGTATATAAACACTTGGCTATACTTTTATTACTTTTTTATTTACAACCTTCTTTTTATGCTTATTAGAATTGTTTGCTTTTTTTTTTATTGCAATGCTAATTTTAAACTGTAAAAAATGCGCAAACGCTGCGCTTTGCAATATTAAACTTAGCTTGTTAGTTTGCAAGGCAACTAAAAGATAAAGTTTACTTAAGTTATATTTAAACTGCTATATTAAGGAAATATTAACTTAAAAAAAAGTTAATAACTACTTATAAACTTTATTATTATATTTAAAAAGTTAGCTAATATATTAGGTAATTAGCTAAGCTAAATTAAGCTATATACTTTTTTTTGCTAAGTTTAAAAAGATAGCTTAATAAATGCTTTCTGCTTATAGCAGCATATAAAAGCTTAATAGTTGCTAGCACTTTTATTTTTTTAAAAGAAATTTATTAGTAAAGTTAGTTAAATTAAAAACTATTAGCTATTTAAAAGTTAATAAAGCTTTAAAAGATAATATTTATATTTTTTTTAATTAACTTGCTTTTTTATATAATAGTTATAATAATTGCTAATATAATAGTCTTTTAATTTAACCTTATTATTAATAAAACTATTAATAACTAAAAGGACTTACTATATATATAATATATTACTAGCTTTTATATATGCTAGTTTTTTTTTTTTCTTTTTTTTTTTTTTAGCTTAAAATCTTTATTTATAGCATTAATAAAGCTATAAACTAGCCTTTAATAATTATAATACTATTTTAAGCTTTTTTTTTTGCTGTTAAGCATTTTATAAATATGTTATTTATAATTGCTATAGTTGCAAATTTAAACTAACTACTTATTATATTATTACATACTTAACTTAAAACAAATATATTATTATTAAAAACTAAA
Source organism: Xylariales sp. No.14919 (assembly GCA_002003505.1). Taxonomy (NCBI): domain Eukaryota; kingdom Fungi; phylum Ascomycota; class Sordariomycetes; order Xylariales; species Xylariales sp. No.14919. The sequence goes on along the minus strand of BDMC01000052.1, from coordinate 262,870 downwards.
ACCTATAACTTTTTTAAAGCAATAACCTATAAAAATTAATAATTTAAAATAATTTAAAAAAATTTAAAACTATATTGCACTAAATAATACTTTACTTATAAACTTAAGCATAAATACCTTAAAACTAACTATAAAAAAAAACTTTAACTTTAAGTTTTTAAAAGCTAAACAAAAATAAAACTTTAATGCTACTTTAAATAATATAGCAACTAAACAAGCAATACTAAAAAACTTATAAGCTTAAATTTTTTAGTTAATATAGCAGTTAAAATAAGCCTAATAAAATTAAACTTTAAAATTAAAACAAAATAATATTATTAAAAGCGCTTTTAATAGCACTACTTTTTAACTAATAAGCATAACAGCTTAAACTATTTTTAAAAATATAAAAAAAGCAATAGTAAATAACTTTAACTTATTATATAATAATAAAGCTAAAAACTAAAAACTAAACTTAAAATATTTTACTAGCAATAAAAAATAATTTAACTATTAGCTAAGCAAGCTAGCTAATAAATTTAAAAAAGATATTACTATTTATTATATTAAAAAAAGCTGTATATATTATATTATATTTTTATTATAAAATAATATTGCATAAGCTTTTAAAATATATTTTTATTTTACTATTAAACTATATAACAATATAGCTAAAATAATTTAAGCTTTAAAAACTGCTTATTATAACCTAAATTAATTAGCTAAAGCTTATAATAAGCTAAATAAATATTATTATAAAGCTAAATAAAATATTTATTAATTTATTGCTTAATTTAATATTTTAGCGTTAAAAGCTAAGTTTTTTAAATTAAAATAGTTTTAAATCTTTTAAAAGCATATAGATTTTAATCTAAAAAGTAAAATTTTTAAAGCAAATATAAATCTATATATAAGCTATAAACGCTTTTATAATAAAATATTTAAAGCTATATATAATTATAAGCATAACTACTAGCATTATTAAAAATATAACTAAAAACTAGCAAATAAACTTGCTGCTAATAAAGCTTTAGCTACTTAATATAATATTAAACTAAATGTTGCAAAAACTTTAAAACAGCTAAAAAAAGCTTTAAATAATAAAAAAAAAAAGGTTTATTAAGCTAATAATATATGTTTTATTTATAGAAAATTTAAATATTATATTGCTAAATGCTTTAATAAGCTTAAACCTAAAAAAATTATAAAAACGCAACTTATTAAAAAAGTTAAAAAATAAAAAAATTTAATTAATAAATTTTTTAACTTAAAAAACTAATAAAACTATTAAAAGTTTTTATAATAGTTTAATTATTATTTTTAGCTAAAATAAATAGCAATAAAAAAAACTTTTTATTTTATAATATTATTTAGTTATAAGTAAATAATATTAAAATAAAAGCTATTATATTATATAATATTAAAGCTTAAGTTTTTTTAATAATAAGCTTAAAGTTAGCTTAATAAATATATTAATAGCTAAAAGCTAAATTAATAATACTAATATAAAAACAACTTTTTTTTAATTATAAAAAAAAACTTATAAAAAATATAAAGTAATATTTGCATGCTATTTTTAAAATTAATAAAAAAAAATTTAAAAATTAACTTTTTTAAGTTATTAATATAAAGCTAAATATTATAATTAGCTTAAATTAGCTAGCTAAATATTAAATTTTTTTAGATTATACTAATAAAAAGCTAGTATAACTTAATAACTTACTGCTTTTTATAAAGTTTTTGCTAATAATAAAAGTTTTATAAATAAAAGCTTTAAAATATTAAGTTAACTTTACTATTTAAAAAAATACTAATTATTAAAACTAAGCATTAAAAAAGCAATATTAAATATTTTAATAAAAAATATTAAGCAATGCTAATAATAACTTTAAAGTAATTATAAACATTATATAGCAAGTTAATTAAAACTTAAATAAATAATAATAAGCTTAGCTAGCTAAAAAAGCGCTAAAATAACTTATATTAATAAAGTTTATAATATTAACAAAACAAATAAAAAATATAAAATTATAAAAAATATTTAATAAAAAGCATATTTTTTTTTTATTTAATAAAAACTTAAAATATATAGCATTAGTTTATAAAATATTACTAAAACTATTAGCTTATTTAAAAAGCTTTTTCTTTAAAATTAAAGCAAATATTATAGCACTTTTTTAATTTAATTTTAACGTTATATTAAAATCTACTAATAAAAAGCTTACTAACTTACTTTTAAAATATTATATTTTAATTTAATATTTTTTATTAAAAAAAAAAGTTATTAATTAGTTGCTAGCTTTAAGCTTTATTAAGTTATATATAAAAGTTAATACAGCTTTTATTTTATTTGCTTTAAAGCTTTATTTTTTAAAATAATAATTTTATATTAACTATTAATAAAAAAATAAATACTTAAAAAATTATATTATTTTTGCTTTAAATTTATTTAATATTATTTTTAATAGCTAACAAGCTAGAAAATATTTTAAATTTAATATTATTAAAGCTTTTTATAAAATAAAAATAGCATTAAAATTAAAATATTTTATTATTTTTAAAACTTAGCAAAATATTTTTTAATAGCTAGTTTTACTTTTTAAACTTAAAATAAAATTAGCTTAGTAATAAACTTTTATTAATATATAGTTATAAAAATTACTAAATAAGTTTGCAAGCATATATGCTAATAATATTTTAATATATTTTAATACTAAAAAAAAGCAGTAAACCTACTATAAAAAGATTATTTATAAACTATATAAAGTAAATTTATAAAGCAATATTAAAAAGTTATAGTTTAATATAATAAAAATAAACTATTTAAATATAATATTAAAAGCTAAAGTAAGTATTAAAGTAAATTTAGCTAAAATTAAAGCAATTATTAATTAAAAATTTAAAAACTTTAATAAAATATAAGCAGTTTAATTTTTTTTAAAGCTTTACAACTTTATTTGCATGTTTACTTACTATATAAGTAATATAGCTAAACTTTTTAATTAATTGTTTAAAAAAAATATACCTTTTAAAAAAAGCTTAAAATAAAAAAAAGCTTTTAAAGCTATAAAATAATTAGCTTATTAATTATTAGTGCTAGCTTTTTTTAAACTTAAAGTACTTACTAAAGTAAAAATAAATGCTTTATATAATATTATTAAAAATATTATTTAATAATAGCAACTTAACAGCTAATAAAAACTTATTAAATACTTTTTAAAAATAATAATATTATATAAAAAAATATACCTTATATAAAATTGCAAATTTTTAGCAATAATATAAACATTAAAATATTACTATTTAAAACTATTAAAAATAAAGTTTTTTATAGTTATTAATTATTAAGCTTTAGTTTACTTTTTAACTAAAAAAATATTATTAACGCAATAAATATAATAAGCTAACTTTTTATTTAACTTTAATATTATATTTTAATATTATTTAAGCTAATAAAATATAGTTACTAATATACTTTTATAAAAAATAATAAATTTACTTACTATTAAAACATAAAAAGCTAAAAAGTAAAACATAAAATTAATTAATTTTATAAAAATAGCTATATTAGTTGCTTTAATAAAACTAACTATAATACTTTTAAAAAAAGCAAACTTAATAGATTTTATTAAAAAAAAAAATAAACTTTAATAGCTAAATATAAAAAAATATTGCTTAAAAGTTTTAAAAACTATAACTAATAAATTAATTTTTTTATAAACAGCTTTAATAAAAAAAGCTTACTATTTAGTTATTATAGCCTATTTAAAGCAAAATAAAACTATAAAAGCGTTAAAATAAAACTACTACTAGCTTTACTTTAAAAAAAACGTTAAAAAATATATATAAAATTATTATAATTGCAAAAAAAATAAAGCATTATAAAATAAAACTTTAAGCTTATTATACTTACTATTAATGCTAACTTTAATTTAAAAATATATAATAGTTAATAAAAAATTTATATTTAAAAATTAATATAAATATAACTATATTTAAGCATTTATTAATAAATTTAGCTATTTTTTAGTTAGCATTTTAGCTTATAAAACTAATACTATAAAAAATATAGCTTTAAAATATTATTAATATATTTATTAATTATTTAGCATATTAAAAGTTTAAATATTTAATAATATAAAACTATTTATTTTAAGCTTTATAGCTAAAATTAATAAATTAACTAGTATAAAATATTATTATAATAGCATACTTTACTTATAAACTTAAAATATTATAAAGCTTATAAACTAAAAGCTAAATTAATAATTAAAATTTTATGTTAATAAGTATTAAAATAACTAAAATATTTATTTGCTTGCTTTAAATTTTATATATAACTTTTTATAGTACTTATTAATAAATATAGCTTTATTAAAAATAGCTATAAAAACTAACGTTTATAACTTATTATTACTGCTATTACTTAATATAAAAGTAAATAATAAACTAAAAAAATAAGCGCTTAAGCTAGTATAACAAGCATAAAAAATCTAATAATATGCTTATATAATAGCACTTAAAATATAAAAGCAATAATAAACGCAAGCTAACTATAAGTAAAAACTAATAGATTTTATAGTTAGCAATTATATATTTTTAAAAAAAAAAAGCTTTATAACTTAAGCGCTAATAATTAAGCTAAACTTATAATAAATAAAGCTATTTAAAATATTATAAATATAAAAATATAGTTATATTTTAAACCTTTTAAACTTTTATAAAATAACTAACTTATTTTATATTAATAAACTATAAAAAGCTATAAATAACTTGCTATTATAATAAGTATAACTATTACTTAAAGCAAAAAAAATTAATAGTAAAATAAAATTTAAAGTAAAAAAAATACTATAATTTAAACTATATAAAAAATATAAAATGCTATAATATTAAGTAGTATAGCAAAAATATAATTTTAATAATATATAATATCTTGCTAAAAACTTTAAAAACTTGCTAGTATAGCTAGAAAAATTTTATAAATAATATTAAAAAGCTTTAAATCTTTTAATAAAACTTTAATACTAAATAAAAGTAGCAGCTAAAAATATATAAGCAAAAAACTATTTAAATAATAATTTAGCTAAAAAAGCAAGCTTTGCTATAAAAATTAAATAATATAAGTAACTTTAATAAAATTTATAACTATATTTTAGTTTTAATAAAAAAAAATATAATAGTTATAATAATTGCTAATATAATAGTTTTTTAATTTAACTTTATTATTAATAAAACTATTAATAACTAAAAAAACCTACTATATATATAATATATTACTAGCCTTTATATATGCTAGTTTTTTTTTTTTCTTTTTTTTTTCTTTAGCTTAAAATCTTTGTTTATAGCATTAATAAAGCTATAAACTAGCCTTTAACAATTGTAACATTTTATATATTGTTAACATTTTTACTTTATGCTTTTATAACGCTAATAAAATAAGTATTAGCTAAAGTATTAAAAGTAACTATTAAATAGTTTATAAAGCTAAAAGCTATATAGCTTTAAAAAAAAACGTTAAATAAAGTAAATAAGTTACTTTTATTAAGTATATTAGCAATAATAAAATATTTTTTTTGCTATTAGTTTTTTTTTAAGGTAATAAAGTATAAAGTTAATAGTTTTTAAATTAAAATAAAAGTATATAAAATAACTAGCAGTTTAAAGTAATACTTAAAAAATAAACTAATAATAATATAATATTTGCTTAGCTTTAAAACTTGTTTATTTTTTTTATTTAAGCTTGTTATAATAATATATAAGTAGTTTTAATTTTTAATAGCTATAATTTATATATAAGTAATAACTTTTTATTAAGTTGCTTGCTAAATAAAATTTAGCTAATATTTTATAAGCTATATTATAGTTATATTTTATAAGCGTTAAATATAAAAGTTTTTAGCTTGTTAAAAAAAAAGCTTAAAAAATACTTTAAAAAAAAAGCTAACATGCTTTTTAAAATAAAGCCTTTTAAAAAAAGTTGTTAAAAGCTTTTTAACTAGCTAAAAAGCTTGTTTTAACTTTTAAAGTAATTAAAAATGCTTAAAAAACAATTAAAATATATTTGCAAAACTATTTAAAGCTGTTATTATTAAAATATATAATGCTAAAAAAGATAAATAAAGCTTAAGCTTTGCTTAAAATACTTATTATAAAAATAAAGCTTATTATATTAAAATTTTAAGCTAAAAGCAATAAAATATAAATGTAAACCTTTTTATATAGTTAAAATTTTCTGCAATTTAATTAAAAAGTTATTTATATTTACTTTTTTTTTAACTTTTTACTTTAAAAGCTATTTATTTAAAAAGTTAAAAAGGCTTTTAACTATTAATCTTATAAAATTACGTTTTTTAAAGCTAAAATTATTTATTTTAAAGCTAAAATAGCTAAACAAAAGAAAAAAACCTAGCAAAACATAAAAATTACATCTAAAAAAACTTTAATACGTATAGCTAATATATAGCAAGCAAAAAAAAGGCTAAAGATTAAAATTATATATAAAAATAAAGCAAGTAAATATAATGTGCCTAAGGCTGCAACTAAGGCTGTAAAAAGGTCTTAAGCAAACAAAACTAAAGCTAAAGACTATATTTTAGTTAAAAACACGTAAAATTAGCATTTGCAGCCAAAAACGTTAAGAAATGCAGCTTTATATAACAAAGGGTTGTTTTTAGGTAAGATAGTCCGTGAGGGGATGGTCTGTAAGTAGTGCAGTAAACTTAGCCTCTTTTTCGTTAGTGCTATAATCCTTAGTATAGGGGTGCAATGAACACCTGTTGTTGCGCAGAGAGCCTATGTTATCTATATTGAGTATTTATTACTAGCATATAGAACACCTCTTTGTTCTAGAGGTATGACGATTAGTCTCCCCGTATCCCCCAACCAACAGCCATCACAGAGCCAGCTTAACTAGTGACTGTAGCTCTTTGGACTGTTAAGGAAGCCTTCCCAGTGGCCACTTTATGGGAGGCCAATTGGGAGGGTATGGGGATATAAACCCCTTTCTGCGATTTTAATAACCGAGGAGTTACAGAATACTTAACCGTCGGCTCCACCAAGTAAGGCCCTACTATGGGAATGGATCCCTACTTTTGAATATATTTCGTAAAGCCCCTCGTTGGCGATTGACTAAATGATTCCTGGCGTAAAGCAGCCTCAGGCTATCGACTTCCACCCAATTGAGTACTTGGCTAGTAATTTCCCAGGAAATAGCCTGTATAAACTGTGGCGATACTAGCGTCGACGAGAAATACTCTATTTAGGCTGCGGGACAAGGAGGATAGAGATACTATATAATTAAATTATGAAAAGGTGATGGATGTAGACCTATCTAATAATGGAAACTACCCTCGTCATACCGCTATCACAAAGCGAATTAACATAGAATGGGGAAAAAATTGAGATATTCCCTTCATGCGTTTGTTGTGGAGAGGACGTAAACTTGTAGGATGTTGAGAAAAGAGGACCTACTTCTACAATAAAGAGTAAATCAAACACACTAGCTAGAGGGTAACTATATCCAAGACTAAGGATTACACAAGAGCGTCAACTACAACGTATTAGAAGAAACGATGTGGTAAACTCCGGAGAAGGCCCTTATCTTGCAGCCGAGTCACTCCATCATGCTTGAGTCGGCGAGTGTTTACTTGGCGAAATGGAATATATTATTCAGTGTGCTCCATATTTGTCACACCTCTAGAACATTCAAGTATCATTCTTTAATTGAGCCCTTAGATTTCCTTCTTTCTTGTAGTTCCTGAGCTTCTGCAGCTATCTACTGAGCCGTGGTGATGAACTTGCTGTAGAAGTGAGACATTTCGAGATCGTCTTTGGCCACCCACTCCAGGTAAGGAAACCATCCGGATTAAGGTATCAGAACAATGTGTTCTGCATATTAGCAATACACTAAGCATAGATAGCATAGCCTCTCTGCGCAACAAGTGTTAATTATACCCCTCTGCTAAGGATCATAACAATATTTCATATATAAGAGATATTATAATTCCCGCCTGGGGCCAGCAGTGTCTCTCGATCTGTACCTCACCCTCAACCGGCCCCTAGCTATTATGTTCCCTGTAGGACAGGCGCTGCAGTAGTGATCCTTTAGAGCTGACAACTAAACTCGAAATGGGGTGGTGTCTCTTGACAACGTGAGCCTTGTGGTTAAAGAGGGCTCACGGACCGAATAACGTAACATAGTTCGCGAGATTTTCAATCGCCATACTAGAATGTGTAGGAACGGTAAAGATTTCTCGTGACGGGCTAGGTTATATTACCAGGTTGGCCAGGCGTCTCCCGAATCATATCCAAACATTCCCTTCCACTTTGATGCTAACCACGGTCCGCTAATCGTAGCTGAACTCGAGCGGTGTGCGGAATGGTCCGGATAAGCGCACCATCATTTCAGAACCTAGATACTATTCAGATCCTCGGTGGCACCGTGGTTGTTAAGCCCTTTCAGTATCTCGGTCCACGTGGCAGGGTACAAAAAGTAGAGGGCTGCTGACCTGGCTAGGACGGGAGAGTACGGCTTGGTCAGATTCTAGAAAGGGACGGTGATTTCCTCTGGGCGAGGCTATTAGCTGTATGGATGTAGGTGTCGACATCTCGCGTCATGCCAGCGAGATATCTGCTGGGCTGGGATCTGTAGGTACACCTCAGAAGACTTATTTCCTGCGCGAACACTCAAAACAAGATGAATGGTCAATGATTATCCACTTTCAGGGGGGCTTTGTATGCTGAACAATAACAGCAAAGACGTTACTATCTATAGTTGGGCAACAACGGCTTTGTTTCGTGCCCAGTCTAACCTCTTCGGCTTGGAAAAGTTCTAGCTCGGCCATCAATTGAGATAAAAAAGGAGACGTTAAATATAGGGTTTACAGGCCAGCTAAGCCTCACCCTCCTGCTTCTGCATCCAGGTCTGAGTAGCCGGCGAAGACTACGTTTAATTGTTTATTTTTAATCGTTGCTCTAATTGACTTCCCCTCTCCTCACCTACACAACCCTTCGGCCTTGGTGACTTCGAGATGGTGAGCCGGTGGATCGAGATGTCACTTCGTCGGATATTCTTAACATACCTAAGCGTTTTTGAAAAATCCTGCCGGATGGGCAAGTTGGTTAGAGGAGACACAGGCAGCAAGTAGTAGTAAGGCTATGCATCAGTGATTTATCGACAACTTTGCGTATGTTTGAGACACTGATTGATAATTATTGTCGTGACATAACTTATCGGCCATAGATTTACTAATCCGCTGAGTATTATAGTAGGTTCAAGTGGATGCTTATAGCCGCTGTTGCGCCCTTCGGAATGGTGGTCTAAACTCGACATCGTTCCAATACGTAGCTCGCAACATTGTTTGGGTATCTAGGGTTGTGGTGATTACAGCCCACATATTCCCGACCGCGTGTAGCTTGTAATAGCAGCACGTGCTACTACCATAATGATGTTTGCAAAGATAGAAGCCCTTCAGATATTTGGATCCTTCGCCTGAACGCCATTTTGCCAGCCGGCTCTAGAAATTGGGTAGAGTATTCCTAGCCAAACACTCGTGCGCGAATGACCACGCGTCTGTCCGTCGTATCCTTTCTCTAACGCGTAATAGAGGCTGCTCATTTGTCGCGATCACCGCCAATTCTCTCGAGTGCTTCTAGCATGACGACCGAATTACCTCGAATAACCTGGAATATGCGCGTTAGCATCAGTTCCTCGGCTTGCAAATGATTTATGGCACGGCACGTACGACCATCCCTAACCGGACCTTCTCACCACCATCCTTCTCCTCCACGGCGTCGTCTAGCACAATGTTCAGGAAGACCTATCTCGATGGTCAGCTCACATATACCTTAGAGTAGCCCTAGATATATAATACGCACATCGTAACCGCGAAGGACGCCGATGACCTTGCGACTGCCGTTTAACTGGACAAAGAGTCTCTTATCGAGGTACTGGGGGAGGATTAACGAGAAGTTCAGCAGCGGCTTGCTGGTTTTGTCGGTGAGACTCACCTTTTTGAGCTCAGGTTGTGCGGGCGCCATCTTGACAATGACGAGACGAATATGGCTTGTGCAAGCGGGTTGCGGGAGGATCTGGAGAACGGGATCGTCGAGGGTAAGAAGCGGTAGAAATAGAGGAAGCTTTCTACTACGATAGAACGAGTCGCCGAGCTTAGGCGGCGGGCAGTGAGTACGGTAGGTTGGTAGGTACCTTGCAGCGTGGGGATAAGATAAAGCCTTTATCGATAAGCACTTCCCTAGACCTATCGGCGCAACAAGCAACAGTGGAAGCAACTTCAACTCATCTACAAATGATTATGATCCTCAACAATCGTATAGTCTTTGGAAGAACACAGTCACGATGAGTTCTTTTGCGTCCAAGAGAAAGGCGCGCAAAATCACAGTCCAGGATGACGACGAATCTCCTTCAATCGAGTCATTAAATCCTCCACCGGAACCCCAGGAACCAGCACTACAACCCACCTTCAAGAGTCGGAAGCCGTTCAAGCACTCCTCACTCCGTAAAAGCATCAACTTCAACGACGAAACTCCCAAAGAAGACGTTAAAACATCAGATGCTACAGACGACACTGAAGACCAAGACGATGGCGGTGCACCAGTACGAATACGGCCTTCAACCACCAAACCAGGTCTCACAAAGCCCAAGAAGCGGCAATCCAGCTCACGGCTTTCCTTTGGGCCGAGCGAAACAACGGGAGATGACGACGACGCGATGGTCCTGGGTGAAGAGGTCTTCACGCCCAAAAAATCCAATCTAGCCACCTCCGCCACCGAGAACAGCGCCTACAAGAAGGGCGTCTCCAAGAACCTCCCTCTCAACCGACTGCCTATGCGGTCTATGGACGATGACGATGACCGGCCTAGGTATAGCAAAGAATACCTCTCCGAATTACAATCCGCAACACCCAACACACCACAAGATCTCTCCAAATTGCACATTGGAGCGGAAGAAGACGAAATGTCCCTCGATCCCTCTGAGCTTGAAGGTGCTATGATCGTCGACACAACCACATCCACATCATTAACCACCGCTCCGCCTCCCACAGCGGCGCCTGCCGTACTAACAGAAGCCGAGATCCGCGAGAAGAAAGAGAGGCGAGCGCGTCTCGCAAAGCAGAAGGGTAGCCGAGACACGGAAGATTTTATTTCACTATCTGACGACGACAACGACGAGCGTGGCGCGGGGGATTCCTACCTAACCTTGCTATCGCGCAAGGGCGGTAGTAAATCAGACACGCGGCTCGTGGCCGAGGACGAGGATCTCGGCGAGGGCTTCGACGAGTTTGTAGAAGACGGCGGTCTATCACTAGGCAAGAAGGCGGAGCGCGAAGCACGCAAGCGACACCGCGCGGAGATGGCGTCGTTGATCTCGGCCGCCGAGGGTGCAGGGTCGGACGGCGAAGCGGCTTCGGACGATTCCGAAGCCGAGCGCATGGCCGCATTCGAGGCGGCGCAGACACGCGCCGGCATGGACGGGCTGGCCGAAGAGCGCGAGCAGCAGCGGAAACGGTTAGGTGCGCGGGAGGGCGTGGTCCCCGTGCCACCCAAGATCACGCCTCTTCCGGATCTCAGCGTGCTCGTGGAGGAGTTCAAGGCCCGCATGCGGCAGAAAGAGGCCGGGCTGATTCGCATGCGCGCACACGTCGCCGAGCTGAAGGCCGAGCGGGACGGCGTACTGAAGAGAGAACCAGAGGTTCAGAGACTACTGAATGAAGCAGGGGAGCGGTACCGCGCCCTCACGATGCCGGGCGCTGCCGAAAGTGCCCAACCCAACGGCGAAGCCCACCCTGGTAGTAGCACGAATACAAACGGAGAGGCCAGCGTTACGGCGGCTAGGACATTATTAGATCAATTTAGAGACGGTCCCGGAACGCCCGGGGAGAGGGGGCTAGAGAGTCTCGGGACAACGCCCGTGAAGCCTTCGCAGTTGGAATTATGATACCCCCTTATATTAATTAATATTTATGTATGATGAGCATGAAAAGATCACACAGAGACGATAACATCACTCTTGTTCCGAACCTTTTATATATATTTGATATGAAACTGAAATGCCGTGACCCCGTGTATGTAGAGGATGAGAGAAATTACCAGTGATGGAGATGATGCCATAGAGTTCTCTCCTGTATCGGTACATATTGATACACCAAAATTACTAACCCGACCGACCTACTCTCCTCCCTGGCCTAGACAAGACTAGACTATCAGTGGCTGTAGACATATGCCTCGACCTCTTGTCCGGCTCATACACCGCTTTCACAGCCGAAAAATGCTAGTTCTACTAACTCCCGGGCAGATAGTTCGCGATACGCTCTGTTTCTCCTCTTACTTGGACCTTGACACGCCAGCCCCGATAACACCGGGCAGTTTGGTCTCGCCAACGCTGAACAGCAGACCGATGGAGAAGGCAACCGTGGCGACGAGGGTGATGGTGACGCCGGCGAAGAGCCAGAAGGGCGTGCTGATGTCGCGCTTCTGGCACGCGCCGCCGCCCCAGTAGAAGACCTGGTCGCGGCCCTTGGCGTCCGCTTCGACGGTCTTGCCGCAGTGGCAGAAGAAGCACGTGTTGTCCGTGTTGTCCTTGCCCCAGCGGTCGACGCACACGCCGTGGCCGGAGCACGAGCTCGTGGCGTTCTCGCAGGCGCTCTGGGACGCGAAGCAGGCGGGCACGGGCGTGGGACGGCCGGAGAATGCGTCGAAGGCCTTGTCGCTCGAGCCGTGGGTGCTCGAGACGAACGTGGTGTCCGAGGCCGACGACTCGCCCATCACTTTCTCCCTCTGGAACTGCAGCTGGCGGCGGCGGATTTCGCCCTCGCCCGATGACGCGGATTCCTCGTCCAGGAACACAATGGTCGTCTCCATTAGGCCCTCGTTGGCGTACGATTTCAGCGCCGCGAGGTTGAGGCTAAGCTGTTTGACCACGTCGCTGTCCTATAAAGATCGATATTAAAACTCGCTTATTACTATGAGTTCGGGGGGGTGGAGTAGGCTGGCCACTATACCTTTGTGACATCGTACTGCAGGTACTGCGTCTTGCCGCTCCAGCATTTGCTCGACTCGCTCTTCTTGGGGTTGATGGATGGCCCAAAGGCACAATCTGAGCTGACCTTGGCGGGTAATGAGCCAAGGCCGGGGGCTGTGAATGCGAGCGGCACGCGAGGTATGGCGGCCTTCAGTTGCTTGTATTGTTTGGCGTTGACACCTGAAAAGGCGATGACGAGCTGCTTGGGTTCGTCCGCGTCTGAACTGTCGAACAGGGACCGCGGAGGCTTCGCGAATGCGTTGAGGTATTCGACGGCGGCATCTTCACTTAGTGACTCCGGTATCTGGCCGAGAGCCGACAGGTGCTCGGGGGAACTGAGACGCTGAAGGAGGATGGCTTCGGCGAGGGAGTCCGGTATTGATGGAGGGTTGGATGTTGTGGTTTGCTTGGTGTGTCTTAGCATGTATGCTTCGGCGTGTTGTGGTGCTGAGTCGGCGGCGGCGACGCCAGCTAGTGCCGGAAGTAAGAAGCTGTTGAGCCTCATATTGAGCGGATTCTGTGTGGCCTCGATTTGGTTGTGTCGGATAGGTAGTCGAGCGGATAGGACAATTCAAGGCTGTTCCAGCCTCTGCTATCTGCTATAGTAGGGGTGATATCTCGACCACGGTGTTGCACAGAAGCTAGGTAGGTAAGTAAGTAGGTAGGTGATAGATCAGTACAGTATCAAACGGTAGGAAACCATAACCGACGGGGGCGGCTGCGGGGAATGGCACGTAATATACGTAGTATACCTACGGACGACGCCTGTTGTCGCTTCAATATACAGAAGCTACCTTAGGTAGTCTACCTAAGGTAGGTGTTAAGCACTGATGTGAAGTAGGTACCTAGCCTATTTTAGGTAACGCACCTAGGTACCTGATAGTAGAAGCAGCACCGTTTCCGCACCGTTTGCAAACTCTCATGAGAGGTACCTACACTACTCAGACAACTAACTACTTCAGTTAAACCCTGAAAACAAGCGGCGATTCATGTAGATATACTCCGTACAAGTGTGTCATGAATTGCTTTTCCTTTTTACATACGACATATCAATTTGAACTGCAGGTGTGCGTGCTACCCAACGTGACATGTAGCAGCCAGTACTGATGTAGTACAGATAACACGAAAACTGGTGGTGGGTGCTCGATATACAGTACTGTACGTACCATTTCCCTACTATCTAGAATTTCTTCGAAGCTACCTAGGTACCTAGGTTAGGTACATATGTAGGCTGGCATACTCGAGTACTTACTTACTTAACTACTTAACTACCTAAACTGTGGTAAAAGCCCCCCTCCAATCTGCCTACATTGCTGTAGAACATTTATTTGCCTTATACTACGTAAACTTTCGGGCAAGCGAACTCGCAGCCAACACGCGATAACTGGTCAAGAAACTCCCTCTTGTTACTTGAGCGACGGTTCGCCATTTTTCTTGTCGCGCCGCTTGATCGATTTTCGCCTACAATAAAAGAGCACCGATCGGGTGATCTTCTATCGCACCTGCACCTTCTATTGTCGACAGTCTGTTTCCCGGTTGCTCGTTGCCGACTTGCACACGAGAGGCACCTCTACCTCCGGCCGCCGGGTCGTGGCGCGCCCTCATAATCCGCTCATCATGCTCCGACTATTCCGCCTATCGAGGAGCCTCTTGCCGCTCAGCGTGCGAGCGGGACATTCACAACCACAACCCCAAGTCGTCCAGATACAAAGGGTGAAGTTTCGAACCAAAAGGTTCAAACCTTAGTACGTCTACTTCTCTTGAGAGCACTTTCTCGCTACCTCTGGGTCTGGTTTATACTGACTCTTAGTCCACAGTTCTATCCTCCTTAGAGTCGCAGCCTGCTATGCATTTTACCAGATTATCACTCGCGCCCTAGTTGTCATGGTAGATGAAGCGGAACTCGAATTAACCGAGGAGGAGCGCCAGGAAATCGAGGAAGAAGAGATAGAGCCCATGTTCATACCCTTTCCAGGTTTCACACAGACGGTCGAGTCGCAGCCGTACCGGAGCACAGATCCCGAATGGCGAGCCTATGTTCAAGTTAGTAGGAATCAGGCGCTTTTGACGTCAATGCGAGGTTGGCAGCCCCATGGTACCGTTGACGATTCGTATACTGACTATTTAATAGGCGGTCTTGCCGATATTGTGCTCCGTGCTGTTTCCAGTCATCCTCTATTGCTCCCAAAAGAAGATCGGGAGGATGCACGAGTCTCCAAGTACTGGCTTGACGTACAGTATCCGTTGAGGCCACCACCAACCTTCCTTCGACAGGGGTACGATTATTGCCAACCATCCCCATGAGATACCATGTGAACTAACCTATGCTTAGGCTATCGTTTGGCGGTGGAGATGGGGTTACGTGGGCAAAACAACCCGTGGACCCAGTCGCCGTCTTCTGGACAAGGCAAGCCCTTTGGCCCTCGGCGATCACGTTGTCATTATGGAGCTTTACGCGCGCTCTCGTAGCACAAAACGTCGCGACTGTTACAAGGCTTTTTGGGCATGAGTCTCAACCAGACCCGTCGGGCAATATGCAGCAAACTCTAGAAAAGCTCCAACAACAGCTCAAAAAGCAGTCGGGAAAGCCTGGTTCAGTCCCGTCGCCTCTGCCCCCTCAGGACCGGACGGATGAGGGATCAACTACGAGTTCATTAACTCGCATGGATGAGAGATCTGCGGGGTCCACTGCAGCACCCGAAACTCTAGGCAAGGGAGCTAATATGGACAATGATGTGCCGAATATACCAAGTGCAAAGGACACACAGCTAATTCGCTCGGCTCAGGTACATACCAGCGGCCCTTGGGATAAGTTCAAGCAGAGTTTAGCACAGAAGTGGCGCAAAACGCCTGCTTATCCCCCTAGGGGCTCCATACGCGTGTCGGGTCTCGTAGAGCTGAATACCTCGCGCCAAATCATCACGATAGATTGCATGGGATGGTGGGATCCTCAGACAGAGACCTACGACGGGAGAACATTAACCCTAGCACTGAGGGCAATTCGCCCGAAACTACAAACCCCGCTTAGGAGGTAAATTTTGGTCGGCGTAACATGGGATAGGGCACGCACAACACAGCGTTGACTTGGTTGGTGTATTACAATTGGCGTTTGGAGAGGTGGCATTAATCGGCGGCGAATATGCATAGCGCGCTCTCTCTGGATAGGCCTTGGAATGGCTTAATCCTCCTCGTGCGGCCGTCATCTAGTCATCAGTCAGTCTCGGCTTGCTTTGTGATGAACAATATACACCAGTAAGCGAATTCGACGGATCTTGTCAAAAAAGAGTTTCATAGTAGATACTATAGAGTCGCGAGAGGAAATAAATCCTTCAGATTACCATTGTGCTCAAGCTACCTTGTAAATTTGGCATGTCCTATTTAAGCCGAGAGAGACCGGATAGGCACTCGACCGCAACGATTAACGTGGGCGTAGCGTGAAAAGTCTCCTAGCAAAGACCGCATCACATATACTGTTCCCAGGGACTATTCTTCATCCTACCATTCTAAAGCGAGCTACCCACCCACCCATTGTCTTTACATATAACACGTTGTAGCGTATAGAGCTCTAAGAAGCAGGCCGCGACAAAGAAGAGCACAAGGGCGAGAAAATCGATGGTGGCAAGTGATCTTTCCCCATCCAAGTAAAAAGGAGGCATGAAAATAGTCAAAAAGGCGAAAAAGTTAAGCTGATTTGGTCACTATGAGGGTCGAACTCATGACTTTCGCATTACTAATGTTATATTGTTATAATATTAGTACGACACTCTAACCAACTGAGTTAAGCGACCAGCTGTGCTTGTGGTAGGGCTTGCCGTAGAAGCGCTAATATCCCGGAGACAGGCATCGGCCTTCCCCACAGAAGATCCCAGGGAGGTGGTGTGGGTGGAGTTCCAAACGTGGTGGGCGGATGCAGAGAAAGAGTTAAACAGGTTGACACAGCCTTCCAGAACGAATAAGCTTATTAGGCTGTTCTATACATACCGGGACCCCCTGGGTGGTTGACGTAGGCTGCTTCCGCGGCAATATGTGTTCGTCATATGCCTTAGGTATACTGGAGATCTTGACGGGAGAGCACGGGCGGAGATAAATAGGATGGCATGGCTTAAGGTTGGTTAACCGTCCTATGTGCAACTCGCCTGGGGCTCCCAGGTTATATATATATATATATATACTATGTACGCGTAGTTAGTGTAGACTCTTTGCCTAATAAGAAGTATTCATCGCATGCCCGTACTAGAGCTTTAATATGAGAACACTAGTCCATCTTTACGAAATAGCTAGATTATATTGATAGAAAAGACTGTCTGCAGCAGCCTCGTGTACTAGAGCGCTGAGTACAAAAATTGGCTTCAAGTAATCTCTTACATAGATAGCTCGTTGCTTTTTAATGCGGTCTCTCGATTTCGCTGTGTGGATTAGGGATAACGCCCAGGTAGATATAACGACTAACAAGTGAAAGGGGCAACATTGCGGTACTTTTTGTAAAAGAACCTTATAACTCACGTCTTGGTTCATCGGAGAGACCACTCGGCCCATCCTCGTTTCTATCTTGAATAGGATACACGTAGAATCGTATTAGTCGTCGGCACTCGACCACCCTAGACTTACAGAGTATAAAACACTGCCAGTGTCACGTCCCCAGAGGAATTAGTAAGAGTATGTAATGCTCTAGTTGGCTTCTGATGACGTAGGCTTAAGCCATGTGGTGATTCTATCATTGTCCGGGGCTCTTGTTTGCTTTTTCCCTAGGTGGCAACTCTACGAGGCAGGGGACTTTTGAAAATACGATGTTAAACCCTTCAGAGCTGGGCGGGAGTAGGTAGCAGTGCATTCATCACAAAGAGTTATTGCATCCAGGCTCATGGCGTATTTTGACGATCCCCCAGCTTGATTCTATAACGAAGGGATCCCCATGACCCAATACCTCCTCAACTGGCCATTCCGGCACTTGCAAGGCGTTTTGACGGCAATTGCGACGTAGCTCACCGTGGGGGTTCAGGCTAGGAAAGTTAAAAACCAACAAGATCTGGGGTATACCACATGGAGATCAGGAAAAAGACGCCTTTGGCATTGAGAGTTCTAGGTACACAAGAGCGTTGTCCGGCTACGTACAAATCATGGTTCGATCGAAAACTTAGTATTGTCAACAATATGGCACAACATAGACTTAGTGCCTTCATAGGCTTAATCGGAGTCGTTAGGCGTCCTTATAGTGAAGTGAACCATAGCTTTGTTTTCTATAAATAAATCGGATTTCTCCCTGGATCTTTAAACTCGTCCTCTCTGAACCATCTTCACTAGATCTCACAACTCATCACTCTATACCCTAAGGTTACCCAACAGCTGTTAGACTGACGCCTAGTTTTGTTTATACCTACCCTCAAACACCTACAATATGGAAAACACTCCCCCTTACTTCCCAGGTCAAGGGCCACAACCCCTTCCAGACTGGCGGGAGATAAAAGTCGCTCTACCTACGTCAGAGAGCCAAGAACAGGTCGACTACCACGACTCGTGCTTCTTCCGCCAGCTTGAGAACCTGCTTTCATTTTCGGGAAATGCAAGACGATTCGATAGAAGCCGTCCCGCCGCGAGAGAGTATATGTCCAGGCACATATCTCTCTTAAAAGGCCACGGCTACCGAGGCGTCGTAGTCGACCTGCCAGCGAATGGACCTCTTACTGGATTCGCCGTGGCTGCCGCCGGCATTTAAATCGGCAAGGTATTCGCGGATGGCTGGTTCAAGCGTAGTTTAAGTCGGGAAGAATATTCGAACAAATATGTTCTCGACTTGATGGCGCTGGCCACATGGACCTGGAAGCACCGACGGGTACGTTTCCCCAGAGACATCCGCGCACGTCACTGTTTAAAATGCTAACGAAATCGACATAGCAAACCGCAGCTCACCAGATCGTGGGCTATTCGCCACGGCTCCTCGAGGCGTGCGACTTCCTGCGAAAGGACAGATTGGAAGCTCAGACAGGTCGACCGATTCACCCCACAATCGCGGCGCAGTTGGACGAAATCGTAGTCGCGTCGCTGGTGGAGGCAGAGCTCGCGGGGCTCTCGAACGAAGATGTTCCGTGAATGGTGCGACGATCCGAGCCCCAAGGCGAGGTTCCCGATCTTCCTGGCGCTGTCGGTGCTCCTGCACGATATCGACCTAATCATAGGTCGCGATGCCAAACTCGCGAACACGCGACAGCTCGGGGTATGTATTGCGTCCTCGTTAACCAGAACCCCTTTGTGATGTCTCTGCTTACGTATTCGAGCAGACTACATACACCAATATCGGGAAGGCCCAAGATCTACACTATAAAGCGAACAACCTGGTACCTATGCTGCGCCCATGGACATTGCAGCAAGCACCCACTGGTGGTTCCCGACTTGAGCATGATCCAGACCGAGGCAATGTGTTGGGACTATAATAGTCGTCGCGCGACAGCAGCAACAGCAGCAGCACCACCACTACCACCACTACTATTGTCGTACGTAGTGTTCTTTTTGCGGCTTTAAGGGTCGTACTAACAGTATTCTGAGTAGTACCGCTAGCAGCAGCAGCAACAATATGGCCGCCGCTGCTCCTGCCTGCCTGCGCCCTGCGCTGCCTGCTTTAGGTAGTGTTTCGTAGTTTCAAAACTTCGTCCGAACCAAGAACAAAGGTCGCATAGAGGTATACAGCCCCTTTACTAGAAGTCAGGCCTGCCGGGCCCTTATGCAGGCCCTCTGCATAAACGTACGTATATTTCTAGTCTTTTTCTTCGTGCGAATAATTCTTAGTGTGTCTTCTGGCTAATGTGCTTTGTCGTACGATAGATAGGACAAAAAGGGCGTCGTTGCCGCTGCTCCCTCCGCTGACATCATCTTCAAGGTGTCGTCGTCCGACGTCCTCGCGGACGTTCAGATGCAGAGAGTATTAATGGAACGACTCGCGGCCCATCGCGATATTCAAAGTATGCGACTCCGGCCTTATCCTGCCTGTAACGTATCTGCTGGCGGCCAGCAGGATTCCCGACGAGGATCCCGCTGAAGGAGGATTGTTCTAGGTTCTACAAATGGCCAGCAAAGGCTGGCAAGAGTATCAAGTGTCCAATATATTAGCACATCGGATAAGGATAAGGATAGCGAGGAACGTTGAGATGCCAGAGGAATGGAAGCGTTGGTTTGAGGCTGTTAAGCCCATAAGGCTCCTGCCAGGGTTTGTTCTGCTATAAGCCAAGATACTCTTGCTGCATAAGCCTTGAATAATAGATTGGTTAAACAACACATAAGTAAATAAGTCTTTAGGTGATAAACATGTTATATTTACTGTATAATCCTAATAAATAAAGGCCTAGCCTTAGTAAGGCGTGAAGGTGTTAAAGAAGTTGATAATTTTCCAATGGGGGGATGTTATTAGGTGCTTGCACTTAATAGTATAGATATAACCGGTGCAGATCCAAAGGTTGTGAGTTGACCAAATTCCTCAGCTTGGAACTTTTTCTTGACGGCCACCACTCCTAACGAGTTTTCTCAAGATTCATCCTCACATGAATCTGGCGCGGTCACTGTTTCCAATGAGCCTCCTACACTCTCAAAATCTGCTCTGCCTACTCCGAAGGTTAGATTTGTCGTAACTCACAAAGATAAATGGCTTATGTTCAGAGCCGCGCATGATGAATTAATTCAACTACAACATGACTTCAAATGGGCTTTTTTCATTAAGTGGGAGGGAGTTACAGCAAGACAACAAAGTTGACCTTGTCCAGTTTTCCGTCAACCCCAAGAGCCAAATTGTAGACTGCAGGGGTACATATTTTGGAACTTAATGAGCAGGGCCGGTTCACAATGTCTAATCTCCAGACTACTGATGAGGTTCA
Source organism: Xylariales sp. No.14919 (assembly GCA_002003505.1). Taxonomy (NCBI): domain Eukaryota; kingdom Fungi; phylum Ascomycota; class Sordariomycetes; order Xylariales; species Xylariales sp. No.14919. The sequence continues at coordinate 241,990 of BDMC01000052.1, read as the reverse complement.
AGCGGTCCTGGATGTACCGGACAATTGAGCAGGGGTAGAATTAGCAATTAAAGTGATCGCTGAAGATCAGGTTCCGTATAAACAGTAGAACCAGAGGGATGAGCGGAAACGGAATCAGTGGCAGCGGCGGCCTTGGCCTTTCTGCTAGCCTTGATCTCCGCCATCTGCTCGTCTGTCGAGTCGGTTCGCTGTTCGGCATCGTGACACTACATGCCCCTCTTCATGAGACTAAGTTGCGTTCTCTGCTAGAAGGGAAGGAAACAAAAAGAAGGTTGGGTCAGGGGGAAGGTATAACAAGGGCTGACGACAGGGCTTGGAATGTGGTCCATTCGGATGCCTTCTTGACCTTCGTCGCTGACCATGGTGTTATATACAATTGGACTGGGCTTCGTAACTTGCGAAGTCCGACGACATATATAAATCTAGCGAGGGCTAAATAGCCTCACTTTTAATACGATACTATGTCTCGCGGAAGCGTGTAGATGAGACCATGGTGTTCAGCGCGTGGAACAGAAGGCACACAAACAGACCAGCTGTACGAGGACCGTATCCGTCCTTGAACGACCATACACAAATTTGTTGTTTTGGCTATAGAGGGTTGGGTTAACACAGGATGTGACGCACAAAACTTGGAGACTTCCGACGTGACATGATGACGCTTCCTAATTCTTCCGTCCTGCTTATTTGCGCTGTGGTTTCTGCCCGCAACTTTGCATCTACAGTTGAGCTGTTAGATAGCGTTCAATAAAGCTGGGACAGACGACGGGGACTAAGTCCGATTCTTGGTTATGTTTTTGCCGATGCAAAGTTTTTCTGCTAGGAGCGCTATAAGGGCAGTTTTCTTAGAATCAATCAAGGCATCGTGGTAGGTTATCCGTAGTGGATGTGTCGGGAACATCATGCTGAATAGAAACTCGAGTTGGCATATAATTCCTTGAGAGAGGCCCAGGTTGTACCGAAATAGGTAGTTAAGCCTACATTTGGAGGTAAAACGTCTTGTATACTAGCTTACAAAAGGAGATGCCTTAAAGCACTGACATCTTGATAACCAGTATGCCAGGCTACTACGATATAGTCATGGCATGTAATCTCACTGTCTCGGATAATTGTTGCTGCTTGTAAGTTAACTCGTTCTCCCGATAGAGTCTCCTGACTGTACTGCCAATAATCGCAAGTCCCAAATTTATACAGGTTCTAGACGAAATCTTAAACTTCGGGTTTGGCTTCTAGGGGCAACACCTCTCGGTCGATAGCTTAAGGATTATCAATGTTGATATTAAACATGATCTATTCTTCCTTACTCCATTAATTCGATTTGGATAGCAGGAGCTTGTTTAATTACAGGCGGATTTCTAGAGATATAACCTTCGAGATCTAGAAAAAAAAAAAGTTGGCGCACCGGTGAGCTGCCGCCTGTTCAAGAAAGCCCCAAAGTTTGAGTTTCGGTCTACTTTCTGGATTGTATTTACTTCAAGTTATTGTAAAATGAAAGTTTGATGATCTATTCTGCGAGGCCCGGTATTAACCGTATGGGATAGAATGTGGACTGCACAAATGATTGCGCAATGTAGTCGGGAAGAAGAGAAACGGTCATGGATGCATATCGTCCCCTCGTCATCGCTATTCACTAGAATTCCTTGAGATTGAAGTATCTCGTAAAGCATATACTCTTTAGCGCATTCAATGCATCGGATATCAAAGTCCGTGACCGATTTTGCTCGATTTGATTTCACTTTTGCTGTAGTCCATTCCAAGCGGGCGTTCCGTGGACATCGCTCTATTACCCACTGTGAGGAGGGACGCGGGCCGAGACACATATGGCCCCAGTTCGTTGATGCAACTTCAGCTCCAAATGAAAGTCCTAGACAGTAAATGTAAACGGATTGCTAGCGCTGCTGTGTTAAAACCAAGGTTCCTCTTTTAACCTGGTTAACGCTGTACAACAATACTTGAGCTTGCATTTCTTGTGAAATGTCGGTCGTTCTCGCGTTTACATTTTTACCTAGAGCAATAGCTTGGCATTTCATGCTCGCATACCATCCATTGGTCTGTTTGCCAGTATCTCCGGTTTCCAGAGCTAGGGCTATACGATATTGATCGAACTGGATGTCGACTTTTTGGGCCAATAACTTCGCGATGTGTTCCCGTATTTCCTGGGGCGTCCGCTTCTAATACACTTCAGTGTTAGGTCGAGATGGAACCGCCGTGATAAAACGCCGGGGGCCACCTCTCTTTTTGTGAGTCTCCATATAGACCGTGGTTTGTCATCCGAACCACATACGCCCGGCAATTAGGCACCGGGTAGATGAAGAACGGGCATTAGGGGCGTAGATCTGTGCTGCTATTTCCCTTAGCGTTTCGAAGTCAACGGTTCCGTTTGCCATTTGTGGAATCTTTTGAAGTGCAAAAATTAGATCTAGGACTACGTGTAGCTCAACTTGGTATTGCAGCTGCTGTTGGAGTTGGCTTGCGGAGATGCTGTTGGGCGTAACGAGTCCGATCAATCTCTGTTCCTAGCAAAGACATGTAGCGGATAGAACGCCAGGATATTTGTGCAGCAATGGCCCGACTTCGGTTGTGAGGTTAATCTGGCGGCCTCGATGCCATGCGAAAATAGACACGTTGCTAGTTTGTGCGGATGTATGGTCGCGCTTCTATTCCTTCAACAAGTGCATACCGGCAGGCGATTCCACACTTGTATTAAAACCAGCAGGAAATGTATTAGCCATAGCTTGCTCGACTTTGATAAGTTGCAGTGTCATTAGGCGCCGCGGGAATTTGGGGCGGAAGTAGCGAGGGCGACAGAGGGATAGGGACGTCTATCGGTTATGTCGCGTCGGCTTGCGTCGGCTTGCGTGCTTGAATTTGATGTTTCTAGATTCGCGATGACAATAGCCGCGTGGACGATGGTCTTTTCGGTACTTGCCGAAAAAGGCTACAATTGATCTGGTACTGAGACCCGTTGACTCGGCGTTTGCCAAAGACGTCCATCATGAGTTCCGGTAGCCATGACGTATGTAACTGGGCCAAGCGTAATCTAGGTAGCTGGTTAGAAGGGCTCCACCACTGTTAGCGCCTAAAGACTAGTCCGGCAAAATATCGGTACAGCTGCACTCCTTATATTTAACAATAGTAGTGCATACTTTCGCCTTCGGGCATTTGGTCAATTTGAAACGATACAGAGAAGATGTAAGGAACCCCAGTTCGAATTCGCACGTAACCAACTAACATTGTAACAGTAGCATGGCCCCTGCACTAAGGATGACACGCTTAATCAAAGAGATGCAACCAATTTTTTTTCTCGCTTTTTTATTTTTATTTTATTTTAGTAAAAGCTTGCTGCTTTTGCTTTTCGATGGAGGATCTCGGGCTCAGAAGAATACCTGATTTGAAGCCATTGCTGACTCTAAAGTGGGTGTAGTCTCTACATGGCGGGGCCAGGTGAATGGTGTTCCTCATGCTCTCATAAATAGCTTCACTTGTTCCCCTTTGTGCGTACAGAAACCCAGACCCAGATCATCTGAATCTATACTTCGAAGATCTCACCCATCTAGAGAATGCACTGGCTGTTCCTCCAATGAACGATCGCATACTAACCTACGCGACAGCGGGTGCTGGCATTGCATCAGAATTCAAAGGGTTCAGTGTGTCAAGCATTTCGGTCTTCGAGCCGTCCGCGATACCCCCTTCTAGTCGGTTGAGCACATGAGGGCTAGTTTAGCTCGACCTTTGCATACATCCTACACCTACATGATGTACCCGTAAGTGACTTGTATTAACTACATTGTTTAAACCCCGTGATGATCATTCAGGAACTTATAGAAGCCCTAAAATCTTATAATTCTGGCTACGCTCGAACTATTGAAGGCAGAACACGGCAGCCTAATAGGCCGTTTGCCGTCATTCTCACCTCCCCACCAGCACTTCGCACAGCAACTTTCCTGTGTATTCTCGCCACGAGGCACGGTTTATGCGCGATACGTTCATATTAAATATTGGAATATTCGACCGTCTTCGGAGCCCTCAAAGAACTCTCCGCGTCTCTGGCTCTGGAATTACACACCATGTCCGCCTTCCTGCCGCAGTTCCAGGTCTTGTCGGATCTTCACCTCGAGACACCCATATTGCAACCACTCTACCAGACATTCCGGCTCTGCGTCAAGGGGAGCCACGTATTCATGCTTGGAGATATCGGGCTTGTGCTGGACGATGCGCTTTTCAGCTTCCTCCGAAACTCGCTGACCAAGTCGCGCGGTAGTCGGTTCTTCTATATCCTCGGCAATCACGAACCATACAGGACCACATTACCCGATGCCGTTGCACGGCTTAGGGCGTTCGAGAAAGAGGCCAGATACCAGTATGGAGGACGCTTCATCTTTCTAAACCGAGACCGCTTCGACGTGGATGCGAATACCACGATTCTCGGATGCACGTTGTGGAGTGATATGCTCCCACACCAAGCTACCGAAGTCAACGCGCTTCTCACCGACTTCAACGAATCGAACGGCATCCGCGATTGGACGCTCGAAAGTCATATGGAAGAACACAGAAAAGATAGAGACTGGTTGAACAGTCAAGTACGAACACTCGAAGAAACGGAACCACAACGGCAAATCATCATCGCCACTCACCATTCACCAACGCTTGATCCAAGAGCAGTCGAGCCCACGCGCCAAAGCAGCAGCGTATCCTCGGCGTTTGCAACGGACATGTCGAAGGATCTTTGCTGGACATCTACGGCGGTCAGGTTATGGGTATTCGGCCACACACATTACAACTGCGGCTTCCGCGATGAGGCTACTGGCAAGTTAGTCGTTGCGAACCAGAGGGGATACGGACATGCAGAGATTCAAGAGCTTCTCATTGAACCCGACGCGAACGGTTTCCATATCGTTACGTCAACGACGGACAACACAACAAATGCCAACCCCCGGATAACACAACAGAGAGTGAAAGGGATCGTGAAGAAGGGTCGGCCGATTGCCGACGTTGAAAGGGCGAAAGGACCTTCTGAGGCCCATAGCTTGCTTCCAAATGATTTGACCACTTTGAATTGAATGATAGTTCCCAGAGAGCGCCATGACAAGGATTCGTGAAAAGTGAAAAGCGATAAGTGATAAGTACATGCTAGTACCTAGCTGCCCAAACCCCGTTTTCTACTATCCTGATATGAGCGACTAGATATTGGATTTCTATCATGAAGCCGCCAACACACAACATAATCCCGTAACCCAAAATAAACCCCGTCGATCATCTACCGTCCCTAACCGTCCGCACTCTCCCCGCGTCTCCTCACAACCTGCTCTTGACCTTCATGTGCTTGGCCGCAAATTCAATCGCGGCGGTGTACCCGAAGGTGCCGAGGCCGCAGATGACGGCGACGGCTTTATCCTGGAAGTAGCTGTGGTGGCGGAAGGGCTCGCGCGCGTGGACGTTGGAGACGTGCAGCTCGACGAAGGGGATGTCGACGCCCAGCAGCGCGTCGCGGATCGCCACGCTCGTGTGCGTGAACGCGCCCGGGTTGATGACGATGGCGTCGACCTTGCCGCGCGCCTCCTGGATCCTGTCGATGACGGCGCCCTCGTGGTTCGACTGGAAGTTCTGCAGCGAGACCTCCAGCGCCGCGGCCTGCGATTCGGCCTGCGATATCACGTCTGATAGCGTCGTGCTGCCGTATATATGCGGCTCTCGCGTCCCGAGGAGGTTGAGGTTGGGCCCGTTGATGAGGAGGATTGTTCGGGACATGGCGAGGTAGGTTTGATGTGATAGGGTGAGTGGTTAGGTGGTAGGGAGGTATACTGGTGAGTGAGCCGTAATCCTGAGGAGTCTTTGGCGGTTCCCTCTGAGAATGGGCCGTCTCGCTCAAATAGAGGGGTAATAGTATAACCCAATTCCCGGCGGAAAATGGGCCTCTTTGACCCGCCTCATAGTCGGTACAGTACTATGTGGTTTTCGAATGCGGGATTGAGGGTGAGGGTGTGGTGATGGTTCTCCACCACTCTCCACACTACTCACTAGGCGCGGAGAAAATCTGGGGGAAAACACTGATCCGCCACATGGCGTTGTGAATACCCGTATTAGTCACTCATCATCGTAATCGATGCGCGTAATCGTAAATACTTCTCGTTGAAATTGCGGCCTGCGAACGCTTCGAAGCCAGGTAGGCCCGACCTCTTCGCTACTCAATATTAATCGCAGTATCTCATGATCGTGCCTCTCACCACCGGATGATGGATAGACATATAGCCTGGCACTCTCCGTATTTATAACGTACCGACTGTTCACGTCTTTGATGATGAGAGTCTGGGCTATCGAGAACATCTAGCCACATCCGACGTTCACGAGTTTGATGGCTGCTGGTTTCCTCGCAGACACCCCGAGAGAGAAGCGTCAAATTTATAGACTGTGACGAAGACCACACCCGCATGTCTCTTTTCATTACTCGTCGAATCGCGGTCTTCTAACCGCGAGCATAATTATCCAGTGGCACATACCTTTTTCTCATTTGTTCGTGTGTTCGAACTAATAGTGATCGACGAAGTGAGTGCGTCATGAATCACATTGGCTCAAGGTGTAATGGAACATTGAGAAATCTACTAAGAGTCTATTGGCCGGAGGAATATCATGCAAGTATGTTGTTCCAATACTAAATTGATGGAAGTGGAATGAAGCACAAGCAGGTAAGCCAATAAGAACAGTAGTGATAACGACGTGTGACTAGCTGTAAAGGAATCAGAACGCACACTTGCGACTGCTACTTCCTATAACACTCATTCACCGGCACCTGGCTACAATATACCTATTGCAAAATATCGCTGCGTTCTAGTTGATCTATTGAATAATTCACGAATTGGCTAAATAATTTGTCATGTACGGAGTAGGCATATCTCTCTGCGTGAGGGCGGTGTCACTACCGTCACGCACTGGGCAGCCGTCTAATCCAATACGAAGGAAATAACGATCAGTCTATTGCTCGTCTGCAACCTCTCTGACGGCCGACTGAAGGAGATTACGGGTTGTGTCCTACGATACCTACCGCCGACAGAACCCCGAGAAAGAAACCAATAAACTATTAACCTGTCTCCGTCGTCATGGCACACTGCGTCAGACTTTTCGTGTGCCCTAAATATGGTCGTATGGTACGATAAATTGAGTTCCATTGAGTAGTCCTATCTCAATATTATTTGTGAAACGTCGCCGTCGTTTGCGCTCCCTCAATAGTGTATGTAGATGCATGAGGCTGAGCTTTACCAAGCCCCGAGCGGTCGTGATGTATGCATATCGCCTTTATGTTATGCTGTGTAACGGTACCTCCGGTCCCGACTCTGCCAATCCTCATATGGGTTGATCTGCTTTAAAGTGGTGACTTACTTCCTCATAGCCGTGACTGAAGCTGTCTTCAACTCATCAGAATTCTCTCACATACTGTGGAGAGTTGATGATGGTGTTAGCTCCAAGAAAGCCCCTTCAATTCCACATTGGGCGTTTTCAACGGTAGGCCAATTCCGATAGTATAAGTACATATGGAGTCCCATACCTAGCACAATCTTGGTATGCCACGTTGCATATCGCCCACAGAGAGGTTCTGAACGTACGAGTACCGATTACTCGTGCGAATGGTGTGAAAAGAACGCCTCGGTAACCAAGTTAATCACCCGTGTGGATCATCCTCTTGGCGATTAACCCTGGCTGGGAGACTGGCAGGTGTCTATGCATGACCGCCCCTGTTCGATAAAAGTCGTCTCAAACCAACCTTGGAAGCACGCAATGCTATGTAGACGATACTAACGATTAATACGCTTCTAAATTGGACTGACTAGCAACCCCCGAAGCGTTTATTAGAATACTAGCCTAAGGTAGTGAAGAAGAGAGCAATTGAACTACCCGTGTAGTGTAGTATCTTAGGCACACCGAGCTTCGATGGTGATGGACTAGGTTAGGCCTTGGATACGCATGTGCAATGTGGGGGCGATACCATCCCTGAGCGGCCTCGGCATGCACAGATCTACCCTGCTCAATGTATCTGCCGTCCTCATTGGGGATGGCACCGGCTGCCATTTATAAGCTGAGATGCGGAGAAGGAAAATATCCCGTCTTGCCTATCATGTGCCAGTCCTAGAATCTGATAAAAAGCTCGGGAACTCGCCCTCCTCCCTTGCGAGTTTCTCTAGCGAAAATACCGAGCCGTATTGGATTAGAAAAGCATAGCACGATCGGTGGTACTACGATTGACCAGCTTTGGCACCGTGTTCCCATACTTAGAGCCTGAGTTCTTCGTCAGTTACGTGGCGCGGAGGCTTGAAGTCGAACACACCCCCGGCCTTTTCGCTTAGGTGAGGGGGAGCTCGACTAGCAAAAACCAGGCAGAATCTCGCCCGCTTCACTACTTACTTCGACTCACGACTTGGCGAGCAATATTCGCTATACTCCGAAATGCCTACCGTCACGTATCCCGGACGGCCTCTCGCGTCGTATCCGGTGCTGAGTGTCTTCTACAAGCTCTTCTATTCCTGCACGATCCTCGCCCGTCTGCCTGTATGGGCTCTCAGATTTTCTCTCTTCCGGCGGGCGAGGCCGCTTCCTTCAGTGAGTGATTTCCTGATTTATTTCGTTCCTCGTTCTAGTCATCCCTAGCGAGTAGAAAGCTCCTAGTCGAACTAGAATCACGCATTGAGAGCATATAAGGCTCCTAGCCCCCCACAGCCCTCGCTCAAGATGGCAGTTATTAAACGTAGACTTTCTAGTGGAGCTTTAAACAATCTATCATGATCAAGCTATTCACCGAATTCGTCTTTCTGGTTTCGCGCACAGAGACACCGGTACCGCTGCCGCTGAAGCCCGGTAAGGAGAAGGATAGATGGGAGAAGCTCGAGCCTTTCCCGAAGGATGTATACCGCGGGCCGCTAGAGAGTGAAAGCGTTGAGCCCGCCCCTATCGGCGGTACGTGGTACCCGAAGAAGCCAACCGACCCCGCGAGCATTGGGTCGGTCATTCTTCACCTCCACGGGGGCGCCTTCGTCATTGGAGACGGCCGAACCGCCGCCTCGGGCCCCATGGCCGACCTCTTCCTCAAGCAGGGCAAGACCGGCCCTATCTTCATCCCCCAGTACCGCTTGTCAAGCCGTCCAACGTCTGCGCCGTTCCCCGCGGCGCCGCAGGACGCGTTGACAAGTTACCTGTACTTGGTGCGCACGCTCGGGATTCCGGCATCCAACATCGCGATCTCAGGCGACAGCGCGGGAGGGAACCTCGTGATCGCGCTGCTGCGGTACATCGCCGAGCACGGGGCGGCGCTCGACATCCCGCAGCCCGGAAGCGCCATCATCTTCGCGCCCTGGGTCGCGCCCGTGAAGTTCCTGTGGCCCGAAGTCGTCATCACGAGCAACCCCAACTTCCACAGCGACTACCTCGGCACGGAGCTCTGCAAATGGGGCGCCAAGACGTACATCCGCGGCGTGGCGCCCGACCACCCGTACGTCGTGCCGCTGGGCCACCCGTTCCAAACGCCCGTCCCGATGCTCGTGGCTTTCGGCGGGGCGGAGATCCTGGCCATCGACGGCATGGAGTGGGCCCGCGAGATGGAGCGTGTCGAAGGGAATACGTTGGAGACTTACGTTGAGCCCGGCGCGCCGCACGATACGGTGCTCATAGGCCACATCATCGGCTTTGAGGAGACTTCGGCGGGCGTGGCGCGGAAGATGGGTGAATTCATTAGGCAGCATGCATGAGCTCGGGGACGCGGACGTGCGCAGGGAGCCGTGAAAATTAACTGAAGCCGGAAAAAAGGACACGTTGAGGTCGTGGATTATAGGAGGTAGGATAACTTGAATATTAATGTGGAGGTAAAGCTGTTATGTTAGCGTGAAGCGGAAGGATTGATTATGGGGGTTCATCATCGAAATTATCACGGGCTGTTGGGCACGAAGATTAAATCAAGTCTATTCTATAATCTAATACGTATCGATACGATTGCGCTTTGCAACCAGTCTCTCTCTCTCTCTCTAACTCCTTTGCTAGACGCTGTAATTACTCTACCTAGGTAACCTAGCCGCGCTTATACTTCTACTTTGCCGCAAGTGCTTATTCATACTTGACGGGACTGTATTTCTGACACTCGCAGCGCAGCGCAGCGCATTGCATTGCATCGCGTATTCGTATATACCCAGTGCAAACTTTCGCTAGGTAGAGCCCGACCGTAACTATATAAGACCGTTGATGCGCAATCGTCAAAGGATAGTTGACCCTACCTAGGTACCTACTGGTCCTACCGCACGTGCACGGTGGCGGTTTCGGATTTAAAAAGAAGAGTCGCTGTCCGGAAACTATCTTCTGCCGAAAACTCTCCAAGGAGAATTATAAGGTAGGTAGTCAGGCGATTTTTCTGTATTCGTATTCGTCTCCCGTGCACATGCACCGCGCTGCACTCCCCATTGACCTCCCTAGCGTTGGTGCACGTCTCATATCGTGCGCGCCTCGTAAAGAATATAAAACATGATATCGGCAAAATGATAGTACCAGAAAAGAGGAGGGGGATATAACTTTAAGAGCATAGAAGACAAAAAAAGGATATCGTCGACACATGTTTCACGGTTTAGCTTTTTACTGGACTGTTCCACCCAGCTGTGTCGGCATATTTGGCAGTAGAGTAAAACACTCACTCACAGCTGTGCCAATTTTGACTCTAGGCGATAAGTTGCGTGTGAGCTGATACTAGTAGTTGCCCGGGGTGACTTAGCGATAGAATTAACTACCTAACCTATTCATTTAGTGAAATAGGATTCATTAGTAGTCCTGGTACGGGATTGAGCTGGACTCATTAGCGCATGAATAAATGAAGCCTGCTATATGATAGAGATATCGCGACGCCTAGCAACCTGCTGTGTGCTTGAATGCGAGCTGCCGAGTTGACAGTCCTCTTATCTTCAAGCCATTGTCTTTGGGTTTGGCTAAAACACAGGGCAGGCCCCCGCTAGCTGCCACCGTCCCTTCGCTCCCGTTATCTGCCTTAAAAAGCTCCCGTTCTGCATACCTAGGTATGCCCAGGTATCTCAAGCATCTCTGAAGCGTAAGCACAAGTAACTCTTATCAGTACCCCAAGCAGCCTATAGAAAACACCTAGGCAGAATCATCAACCTGGCCTTATTCCCTACGACCTGGGTGAGAAAATTCATATCTGACCCCCCATTCGAGCTTATCAGCCTGTTATCAGTACTAAAGTCAACTAATGGTAAGCCTAGGTGGAATTGGGGTGGTGAGAGCGGCGGTACCAGACAGGCGGGTTACGGTACTTCACCAATTTCCACAAGTTTCATGAACCATCAATATGACGAGCGATTTTAAACCCGCGTTGATTGTGGTGGATCTACAGGAAGACTTCTGTCCTCCGGTGTGTACATCTGAGTTTCCCCCCCGTCCCGAAGTTCCGGGCCCGGGAAAAACCCACTCACAGAGTAGCAGGGCGGTTCGCTGGCCGTGCCCGGAGGCCGTGATGTCGTCGCGCCAATTAACAAGCTGCTCGAGTTGCCGTTTGCCCTGAAGGTCGCCACCAAGGACTGGCACCCTCCGGACCACATCTCGTTCGCGGCGAACCACCCGGGCAAGCAGCCGTACACCGACTTCGTGACCATCGTGAACCCGGACAACGCGACCGAGAGCTACTCGTCGCGGCTGTGGCCGGTGCACTGCGTGCAGGGCACGCCGGGGGCGGAGCTGCTGCCGGAGCTCGACGCCGGGAAGCTCGACGAGATCATCGAGAAAGGCACCGACCGGCGCGTCGAGATGTACAGCCCCTTCTACGACCCGTTCACGTCGCCGCGCGTGAGCGACAGCGGGCTGGCGACGCTGCTGCGCGACCGCGGCGTCACTGATGTCTACGTGGTGGGGCTCGCCGGTGATTACTGTGTTAAGAGCTGTGCGGAAGATGCCGCTAAGGAAGGATTTCGGACTTACCTCATTGAGGAGTGCACAAGGGCCGTCGACGCGGGCCATTGGCCTCAGTGCAAGAAGGCTATAGAAGGATCGGGCGCTAAGGTGGTAAGCGTGAAAAGCCCTGAAGTCCTTCGCTTGATGGCCACTAGCACGGCACAATAGATCGGATTCTGATCGGAGAGACAATTGGGGGTTCCGCGCATTGTCGCAGAGAAGCGAAGCCGTGTAGTCAGCTACCGACATGCTGTAGTAGCCATGTTGTAGGTAAATGCCTTGCATTATCGGGATTACGCCCCGACTGGGTGGAAGGAAAGATATTTCACATTCGAGGCGCTGTGGCAGTTTTGGAATTTTGGGCAAAATTCTCTTTTTTTTCGAGCGCTGTTGGTATGCATACCGCTCTTGGCGCCGGGTCCCTGTCAGTGCTTGCAGAATCTGGATTGCTTCAGTGACTTCCTCGAGGGTCGCATCGTGGCTTTTGGGATCCGGCATATTTGCCGGTTTCTGGCAGCCGAATACGTCGCAATACTAGTACAGTAGTTTTCTCGCGTTTGGCGCTGACGCCGTACGTGGTGGTATACGGTCTGTGCCGTCTACTAATCAGGGACTGCCGCTTTGAGACTTCCCCGTCACATCTTATCGGGTAGGACCTTTGATGGTTGCCGGGAAACTCACATCGGTGCTTGTGTACATCGGGAAGCAGTCATACTCACCACAAATCACGAAATGACTTAGTAATGACCTATCTCGAGAGTTTGATTGTGTCTCGTAGCTTTGTTTTTCTTGCTGCCACAAGGGTGGTTTTTAGGAACGTCTCAGACGATCTCAGGCATTAGACTCTATCGGACCCTTGAAAGTTGCCTCAATCATTACATGTGGTTCGGCCGTCCTGGTTTGATGCCACCTATTTAGTTGGTGAGTAAGCGACCAGGATATGGTAGATCCACCGGACGCGCCCTATATTCTGCGCCGTGGCGGCGTAGATAGTTCATAAGTAACCTTGACCATCCAGCTGCAGTATTCGAGAAGGAAGGACTGTGAGGTGGTCAGCAGTCATAATACAAGATAGGCAATACGTATTGATGCTTATCACCCCACGAACTCGGGATATAAAGTGTGCCTTCACGTCACAGCACAAACCGTCTACCGAGTATGTGATGTGTGTGTTAGAAGTCGGGTTGTGGTTACCTATGTAGGCAATTCCCCGTCTAAAAGAGGCCCGATGTTGCATACTAGGCGTACACGTAGCTAATCCCGGGCCGGGAGACGACGTAAGAGGTAGCTATTCGTAGTATAGTGGACTACTGTACTTATCTCTATACTATACATCGTACCCGCAAAAATGGCCGATTCAAATAGGTGTGAGATACCATCTCAGTGTGGAGTAGTCTCGTGTACGTACCCGTGTGGTATGTTCTCACCCGTCAAGTTGAAACCTTGATAGCGGTGTGTGGTGTATGTTTGTCTATAGATGCGCGTACATGTGTCCTCGTCCTCAGACCTCATCCGTCATTGTCATTGGGTAGAGAACAGGGTGGGTTAGTAGCTCCTTGAGTACCTAGTATAGTATAGTCTATAACTCTGATATAGGCATTGAAGTATAACTATCATATAATAAGTGTGGCCAATGGTGACCGCTCAAACAGGAAGCCCGCTCAGAGTTCCAAAGCGACATGTCAGAAAGTTCGCAAAGGATTAGAGAAGCAGAACTTGGCTAAGATATACGTTTCTTATAATCAACACACTGTAGGGTGTATAGTAGATGCTGACGGTGAGCTACGGCCTTGTCGAGTCGGTCCACACCCGCCTAACCTAGACACGATACTTAACCATTATATACATACTAGTAGTAGACTGGATCCCGGGAGTGGATTGGACGCTTATGTACACTAGCGAGATACTTGGTGCACACGATGCCGGTAAGATTGGAGTCTCGGCAACCGGTGCGGTGTTTATGGTTTGTTTGTTTGTTGAATTGAATGGTATTACTAGATGTGCGTGAGCAACAACGTAAACTCGTAAATTACATTAGTAGTTGTATTGTAAGCGGTGGCAGAACATAAGGCACATTCCGTTATCGATTTCCATCAGCGTTCATCAGCGTTCATCAGCGTTTCAAGGGTCGAATTCCAACTGGAGGGAACATGCTGCTAAAGATGGAAAGAGGTGTGGATCGACTAATACACTGTTATTTTAAGCATAAATTGACAAAGGTCAAAATTTGAAAGACTCCCATACTCCTGCATATTGCCTAGGTACGGCTTGATCGATGGGTACCTTGGGTCTGCTTGAGCTTCTAGTAGTACTTGGGGTGCAAGACTTGGCAGATCTTCAAGTCTTTTTCACAAGGTAACATAGGTATCTGCAGCAGCTCGGGGCTACTAAATTCACGGTCTGCTACACCCGACAAGGCAGTACTACGTACTTAGTACAGTACCTACATACCTAGGTAGGCTATACATCTGCAGGTGGGTACAGGTAGTACCTACACTACTACCTATAGTAGGTACACTATAGCAGGTACACTACTAAGTATAGCGTGGTGTACTACCTATGTAGGTAACGTACTAACGATGCCTCTACAAGTACCTACCACTGCAGGTTGCCAGAGAGAGAGAGCCCAGCGGTCAAAGTGGAACCATATTTGTAATTTTAGGAGCACCTTAAAGCTCCCGAAGCCTAACCATAAACCCACTAAATTTCTCTTCACAGGCCCGAGGCCATCTAAATCTCAATTACCATCCTACCCCCCAAATTCGTGGCCTACCCCTTCACTATTATTATTTACGCTCTCTCTCTCTTCTCATGCCCTCGGTTGTGTGTGTGTCCTTTCTCACTCCCTCGCTACCTTCACCCGGCCTTTGACCGTCGTCGGCCCTTGGTTACGTCGAAGCTCGCGCTCGTCAATTGATCATTATCAACCGGTATACATAGTATAAGTTGGTGTGATCTTGTCATCTGGAACAGTCCCGGCCCCCACACCAACAAAGACATTCACGACTCCGACAACTCGCCGATGAACTATATGCAAGCTTAGCCAAACGGTGTACACACACCTAGTACTTACTTCACTTGGCCCAGAGTTACACGGCATCTTCGTCCGCGCTGCCTTCTTCTTGGCACCTCTCCAGCATTGCCAACAACTCTCGCCGTGTGTGAGATATTCATATAGGTATAGAATTCTCTCTTAGAACCCCTCTCAGCCTTAAAAGTCTCTGCTGTCTCCACGTCTCACCCTAGTCGTATAAGTCTGTCTCGGGAGTAATTAACGCTGGCTTATTGTGCTATACATATTGGGTCTAAAGCTAACGAGTATACTCTTAAAAAGTCGTATAGTATCGAGACCCCCTAATGCCGTCGTGGTAGTTGTAAACATGATTGCTGCCTCTTCGTTTCTTCCCTCCCGCTTTCGCGGCGAGCAGCCGAGCGATGTCCATGCACCACCTTCCAAGGCGAACAAGAAAATTACACCCATTTTGCAATTCTTCTCCAGGCTTGCTTGTTCTCACCCGGTTCACACCATTGTCGTAATCGCCCTGTTGGCCAGCACCGCCTATGTCGGGGCTATGAGGGAGAGTTTGCTGGACGCAACGAGGAATGTGAGGAATGCCGAATGGACCTCATTGGTAGAGGGTAGCCGGAATCTGAGAGCCGGCCCTGAGACCGGCTGGAGGTGGCAGGCTTTTGATTCCGACGCAAAGACTCCCAAAGACGCTGATCACCAGGCATTAATAACACTGGTCTTCCCTGACTCTAGTGAGAATGCGGCGCAGACAGCTCCTTTGGCGCATATTGTACCTCTACCTAACAACCTAACTGTCACCCATCTCCCTTCCACATCGAACTCTATTACTACCTACTCGCAAGACAGTGCTCTAGCCTTCGCCGTCAAGTTTAGCGAGGCCCCTGAACTTGTCGCTGCTGTTCAGGAGATCCCCGATGATGGTCCCGTCCAAGAAGTGCGCAAGAACGAGTTTGGTCAGGATGAGCATAAGAAATGGATCATGAAGGTAGCTCGCGGCCACTCGGGAAACAGCATCGTGCGCTGGATACAGAATGCATACTCGGAGTTCCTAGATCTGCTCAAGAACGCGGATACGCTTGACATCGTCATCATGGTTCTCGGCTATCTTTCTATGCATCTTACATTTGTTTCGCTTTTCCTATCCATGAAGAAGCTCGGCTCAAATGCTTGGTTGGCAATCAGCGTTCTCTTCTCTTCCACTTTTGCTTTCCTCTTTGGTCTCAACGTCACAACCAAGCTTGGAGTTCCCGTCAGTTTTGTCTTGCTCTCGGAAGGCCTACCTTTCCTGGTAGTTACAATTGGCTTCGAGAAGAACATTGTTTTGACCAGCGCCGTGCTATCCCACGCGTTAGAATACCGAAAACCCGAGCAGAATGGCAACGCCGGCAAATCGTCGAAGATCTCCAGTACGAATGACGGCGTGATCCAGTACGCTGTTTCACAGGCTATCAAGGATACGGGCTTCAATATTGTTCGCGATTACCTAATCGAGATTATTATTTTGATTGCCGGGGCTGCATCTGGCGTGCAAGGAGGTCTTCAGCAATTCTGTTTCCTGGCTGCTTGGATTTTGTTCTTCGATTGCATCTTTCTTTTCACGTTCTACACCGCCGTCCTTAGTATCAAACTTGAAGTTAACCGTATGCGCCGTCATCTTGAGATGCGCCGAGCTCTAGAAGATGACGGTGTCAGCCGAAGAGTTGCCGAGAACGTTGCCTCGAGCAATGATTGGCCCAGACAAGCTACTGGAGATCGGGCCAGCGAGGCCCTCTTCGGGAAAGGCGCCAAGAGCAGCAGTGTGCCTAAATTCAAGTTTTGGATGGTGGTTGGCTTCTTTGGTCTCAACCTTGTAAACATCTTCACCATCCCTTTTAGAACTAGTGGCCTATCTGGTGTCACGTCGTGGTCTGGAGGTCTGGGAGGAGTTGTAAGCATCCCTCCCCTAGACCCTTTCAAAGTCGCTTCCAATGGTCTGGACGAGATTTTGTTCAACGCCAGAGCTCATTCTAAGTCTACGGTGGTGACCGTCCTTACCCCTATCAAGTATGAACTGGAATACCCCTCGGTACATTACGCGGTACCGTCCACGGGGGCGGAAAGCGGCCAAGAGGATGAACATGGTTTCACGCAACTACATAGATACGGTGTAGGCGGCCGTATGGTAGGCAGTATCTTCGAGAGTTTAGAAGACCCGATATTGTCCAAATGGATTGTAATCGCTCTCGCCATGAGTGTGGCGCTCAACGGATATCTATTCAACGTTGCACGATGGGGGATCAAAGATCCAAACACCCCGGATCACCCCATCGACCGCAAGGAGCTCGCAGCTGCTGAAAGGTTCAACGATTCTCGCGACCAGGCTACGCTCCCACTAGGCGGTATCCAACCCAAGCGCAAGCCAACTTTGCCTATCACTCCCGCTGAAACCGATGACGAAGGTGTGCAGATGAAGCCCCTCCCTAAACCAGCGCCCATTCCATTGGAACTTCCACCACTACCATCCTCTGACACTATGCGGAGCCCCGAGGAGCTAGATGTTCTGCTTAAGGAGAAACGTATAGTCGAAATGAGCGATAGCGAGATTATCTTCCTTGCTGTGAAAGGCAAAATCCCCGGCCACTCTTTGGAGAGGAGCCTTGGTGATTGCACGCGTGCTGTCAGGATTCGGCGGTCTGTTGTTTCGAGGACACGAGCAACCGCCGACACAACGAGTCTTTTAGAGCAATCGAAGCTGCCATACCAGAATTACAACTGGGAGCAGGTTCTAGGCGCTTGCTGCGAAAATGTTATTGGTTATATGCCTCTACCTGTGGGTGTCGCCGGGCCCCTTGTCATCGATGGTCAGAGCTACTTTATTCCCATGGCTACCACTGAAGGCGTGTTGGTTGCTAGTACGAGCCGTGGCGCGAAAGCCATTAATGCCGGAGGTGGTGCTGTGACCGTGTTGATAGGTGACGGCATGACTCGTGGTCCTTGTGTCAGCTTCGAAAACCTGGAGCGTGCTGGTGCTGCTAAGCTTTGGCTTGACTCGGAAGAGGGTCAAAACACAATGAAGAAGGCATTTAACTCGACTTCTCGGTTTGCTAGGCTACAGAGCATGAAGACCTCAATGGCTGGAACGAACCTGTATATCCGCTTTAAGACGACGACTGGAGACGCTATGGGCATGAACATGATCTCGAAGGGTGTTGAGCATGCCTTGAGCGTGATGGCTAACGAGGCTGGCTTTGACGATATGTCGATTATTTCCGTCTCAGGAAACTTTTGTATCGACAAGAAGCCGGCAGCATTGAACTGGATTGATGGCCGTGGTAAATCGATTGTAGCTGAGGCTATTATTCCCGGTGAGGTTGTTAAGGCTGTTCTGAAGAGCGATGTCGACGCCCTCGTTGAACTGAATATCTCCAAGAACCTCATTGGATCCGCCATGGCGGCGTCCGTCGGTGGTTTCAACGCACACGCTGCTAACATCGTTGCGGCTGTGTTCCTTGCAACCGGACAGGACCCTGCACAGGTGGTTGAAAGCGCTAATTGCATTACCACGATGAAAAAGTAGGTCACAAACTTCCGCATACTTCCATGAATGCCATTTGCTAACTCGTTTCTAGTGTGAATGGAAATCTCCAAATAGCCGTTTCTATGCCATCAATCGAAGTCGGTACCCTCGGTGGTGGTACGATCCTGGAACCTCAGAGCGCCATGCTTGACATATTAGGCGTCCGAGGATCTCATCCAACAAACCCTGGAGACAATGCTCGCCGTCTTGCCCGAATTATCGGCGGTGCCGTCCTTGCCGGTGAATTGTCGCTTTGCAGCGCTCTTGCTGCCGGTCACCTTGTCAGGGCACACATGGCTCACAATCGATCTCAACCCCCGACGCGTTCTACCACACCGGCTCCAGCAGCAGGCGGCGCGATGACACCCGTAGGCCTCTCCATGACAACCCCAGCCGAGAGGGCCGCTGCTAGAAAATAAAGCGATTTGCGCTCTCTATGATTAGTTTGGCAGGCATCTCGCCTCCCATGTCCCATCGCTGGCATATTCAGGCGTCGTCGTATCAGGCGTTTAGCGAGCTTTGACTTGAAAATCAGAGTATGCAGCAATTTAGACGGGATGCTATAGACCTTGAAATACCCCATTTCTCGAAACATAGATTAAACTCAGATCCTTTTAATAACCCGCCGCCCAAATACAGGGCTAAACTATCACGCGGGGTCCCTATAACTAGTCTTACATACATACCATTAGACGAGGCGTTGAATAATCGCGTCTTGCATAGAGGAAACGAATAAATACATATTTTGGTTACACCAGTTTGGAGTGTTATAGCCGCTTTCACCTTTATAACTACCTAATAATACACCTAAACCCTTCCGTGTTCGCCCAATTCAATCCATATAAACGCCTTCAAAAACCTAACCGAATGTCGACAACAGCGGTTCTAATGCAATGCTAAAAATAATGAATTGCCTTAATTTGAGACCTTAATTACCAGATTCCCCCTCGTCCGTTTCGTCATCAGCTTCTCGAACGCCTTGGGTGCTTCCTCAAAGGGGAAGATGTCGCCATCAACGACAGCTCGAATCTTGCCCTCCTGCATCCACTGGCCTAGTTGCACCAGGTCGTCGTGGCGTGTCTGCGTCTGCACGAACTTGTACGTCCGCTTGCCGCCGCCGAGAATGCTGGGCATTAGAGCACGGGCCGCGGTGCTGCGCATGGCGGACACGGTGAAGTCGCCGCCGATCTGGACGAAGGTGCCCTCGGGCAGGAGGTAATCGTCAGCCGCCTTGTACAGGTCGGCCGGGCTGCCGACGGCGTCGATGACGACGCGGAACACGGGGCCCCGCGCGCGCAGGGCGTCGACTATGTTGGTGGTGGTGTAGTCAAGGACGGTGGAGGCGCCGAGCGATTTGCAGAGGTCCGCGTTGCGGCCGGAGCAGGACGTCGTCACGACGCACCCGAGGGCCTTGGCGGCGATCTGCACCGCGTAGGTCCCGACGCCGCCACTGCCGCCGTTGATGAAGACCTCGTCGCCCGCGCCGGGCCGCACGTGCGGGACGAGCGTCTGGTAGGCCGTCTGCGCGGCGGTGCCGAGCGTGCTGGCGTCGGCCGGGGCCACGGATGCGGGGAGCAGGGCGCAGCCCGCGAGGTTCGGCTGGACGTACTCGCCCAGCGTCCCGAAGGCGGTCTGCTCTACCTTCCCGAAGACGGCGTCGCCGGCTTTGAAGGCCGGGCTAGAGCCGGGCGCGGAGCTGTTGACTCGCCCCCCGACTTCCTCGACGACGCCGGCGTAGTCCATCCCCGGCGACGCGGTGAGGGAGCGCGTCATGAGGACGGATGCGAGACGGCCGATCTCTGGCACCTTGTGGTCGGCTGGGTTCGGCGACATGTGCGTCACGCGCACCAGCAGCTTGTCTGCTGGCAGAGGGGCTGGGGGGCGGCGGGCGCTTGCGCTCAGCGTCAGGGCGGAGGCTAGGCTCTTCCCTACTTTCGTGTATAGCCAGGCGCGCATTGTGTTTGTGTCTGTGTCTGTGTCTGTGTTTGGACTGTGTGGTTCTTCCTGCTTGCTAGCCATCTTGCTGCGATCGTGAGTTCTCCTCGACGGACTTTATACTCCTTATTCTCACGTGGATTCGCGTGTGCTTAGACTTAGACGAAGGAAAAGATTCCGACCTAACATCAATTCTATTTTCAAACGGGCTTAGAACCGAGCCTTACGTCTTACTTTACTTACCCGTCTACCCACCTCGATGCTCTTAGCTCGGTTATGTTTACTGGATATGTGGGCGAAGAGCCCTCGTTCTTGTATGTCTTTCTTCAGCCACGGCGTTATGCTCCCCGCTTTTACACTGCGTTATGGTGGTGCTATGTCGTTGCCCGTCGCGTTATGGTGACGTCATGCGCTTGGCGTGTCTGACATTTAGACGCTGGAAGTCATTGACTATCTAGATCCTTTCGTCGACACGGGTATGGCCTTTTTCTTCCTTTCTCGTTGCTGACGGTGCCATGATCACGCAGTGCCCAGACACTCTTCGGCGCCAACCGGTCTGAGATGGGAAACTATTCGGGCCACCTCATGATGTCTACCGATTTAGCCCGCTGTGGTTGTGGGTTGATGCGATTCTTACATCTTGGAGATAAAGACTCGTCGCGAACGAGATCCTCCGTCGATAATGCCGGAAATAATCGTGTGGGAATGGGACTACCCAGGTAGCTCGCCATGCGTGAAGAGAATAGAGTTTGTTTTGACGACGCCATTACATAACCAAGCACAAGATCGCTGAGAACGTCATGCACGCCAACCTTAATCTAGTCACATGCTTCTCTTCCATTGTGGGTAAGCTCTAAACTATGTGTATAGTCATTATGTTGGTAAGCCATCCCATACGGTTAGTCAGAACGGCTGAATAAGAAGTGTTAGCAGTTTTGCTATGTAGAAGGTCGTAATATTAGCATCGAAATAATATGAAAATCTGGCTGTATAAGTTCAAGGGCGAAAGCCCAAATCTACAGCCATTGCACCCTCGCACCCTCTTGGTACTTATACTGCCCCTCATGGTGGTTTCCACCTACTCAGCTCCATTACCTCTACAACGTCAATATCACCCCCAATTGCTACAAGCAGAAATGGAAAGAGACAAGGCAAGAGACAATCTAGAGAGGGAAATGCAGGTTAGATCTCAAACATTGGAGACGCCTGGGAAGCGAATATGGAGATGCGCATGATGAGAGCTAACGCGGTGGAACAATATAGACTGAGGAAAAACTACAGAGCTATGGGGTTTGCATCGGCAATTGCATCCACCATCTTTTACGATAGAGCAATGGAAGAGGCTACAATCATTCCAGAGGACGAATACAACAATCACGAAGTCGGCATTAAAGTCAAGCGAGACAAGTTCGCTGAAGCAGTCAATGAGGAGCAACTAAAGTAGGAGGACATTGAGGTACCAGTCAACTCGGCACTGGTAATAGCCGCAAGCAACGAACAGCTTAACGACGCTGCAAAGAAGATTTTCAAGGCACTGCAGCGACGACACGATCAAAAACCATCTCGTCATTAGAGCAGCATCCCCTACTCGCGTGGCCAACTTTATAACTTCAATCGAAAAAGAACAATCAACCGATAAGGTAAAACGCTTGCTTGATCCAGAGAGGGCCATATATAACATAACATAACCACGCATGTGACGAAACATCGCGATGCTACTCCAATGGTATTCCAAGGCCCTCAGTCAATTACAAACGTCATTGCCAACATGATAAAGAACGACAGAACCGATACAGACGTGGCTCTAATCCGCCGAAACCTCATCTCACGAGACACAGACGCACTGTACTGGATGAATCAGGGTAAGACAGATTCCAATTCAGCTCTCATTTCTTCGCATAACCCCATGTTAACAGCTGTATAAGGTCAGAATAACCGCATGGCCTAACGTGAATAAACACGATATAGTGCTCTATACAACTATCAAGCTAGCAAATCTAGGGCCGCCACTTTAATTAGACCAAAGAGCACACACCATAGGTTAAATGGTTGTCGGCTAGGCGCCTAGAGCCTCGTGGAGACTCAGGCCAAGCATGGGGCCAACCCGAGTGGAAGCCTGGAGAGAGGGATGATAGCTTCGTGTTCTGTCTAAACTCTCATATCCAATGTAGTCAGACCGAGGGCTTCGAAGACTTCTGAGTCGTTGGGGAAGATGAGGAGGGTATGGCCATTCATATCCTGGGCGTGCAGACGTGTCGCAAACAGTTCCGGGGGTGGGAATGCGGGACGCGGATCGAAGTTGTAAGGGCGGCTGCATAACACTTCCACCACCTGATTGGCATCCTAAGCCCAAGGGTCATCCATTTTTTTTTTTTTTTTGGCGCGTTTACGGCTCGTAGTATCGCAAGGATGTGGAATGTGGCCTTATCCGCCGCACTGAAAACGTCTAGAAAGTAGCGTCCGTGAGTTCAACGGGGCCCGAGAAAGAGCATGGACTTCGGGGAATGCAGAGGCTGGGGAGGGTAGAGTGTATCGACTTACGGAAGAGTTCGGAGGCTAATGTTCTTGCCAGTGTCTGTTGGAGGGGATGTCGGGGGAAGACCGGCTGTTGTAGAAACGATGATGCCGCAGTTTACAGCTTCATGCAAGATTCTGTCGTCTGACTGGGCGTTGTTCTGGACACGCTGTTGTCTTCCTGTCTGCGAATCTCTCGGAGTCTCTTTCTAGGACGCGTAGTGCGTGACCAAGTGGCTTTAGTGTCGCCTTTAGGAATTGTCATCCATCCTGTAATCTCTAGGAGATTGTTCCTGTCAACGTGGAGATCTATAACTAGGGGCTTATTAATCGGTCGTCTGCAATTCCAAACGTGGTGATCCTCTCTGCAGTTATGGATATGAACCTACAAGTCGTAATAAAACTTTTGTTTTTCGTGGACCTTCCCATATGTCCGTCCACACAGACAGATAAGCCCGTTCGCTCGTCTTGATCGTTGATGACAAGCCCACTAAAGCAGATATCATCTCAGCGGGGCTTCCTTTTGATGGAATCTCCGGGTGTGTCCTCGCAGATCGTTCGAGGGTCTCCCGGCGGATGCTTATCGAGTCAAGTCCACGGTGCTTTTCTCGTTCTTATGGGCAGAAAGGTATCTATATCATGGGCAATTGTACATGAGTGAATGCAAAGTGACCTGAAATGGACCGTGCTTGCAGCATCGGCAGTAAGCCTAGATGCGTGACGAGTCGTCTGGGTTTACTTTGTGGTCCGGAAGGCACGGTTTTGGTGGAAGCAGGGGCGGAGTTCACTCTACCGAATAGGTTTTTGTGTTCACTGACGACTGCAAGTTCTGCTGATTTGGGATGTCGCCGCCAGATGACGACTCCGAGGACGTGACTAAAGACGCAACCAAGAGAGACCACGTCTATTTGGATCCCCAGTTGTCTTTTGTAATATATATGGCACCTTGGCCGAGTATATATTCCCACACTCGTCAGCGCTTTTTCCTAATCGCTCCATCCCCCTTACGACTCCTTTTTCCGTCCATCGTCACAAATCCGCCTACTTGACTGCCTATCATTGTCATCCTCGATACTATCCATTGCCAATTGACGCCTATTTGCAGATTCTAGTATGAAACATACCATCTACAGTATCAGCCGATTTCCCAGGCGCCTCTATTGCAAACTGACAATAGTTCTCATATACATAAATGTTCCCTAGTATAATCCTTTTTTCTAGTAACACTCTTGTTAGCAGCAAAGGGTGCGGCACTCGCACTCACCTCGAACTCCCCCGCAATCAGGAGGCCCAGCTCAAGTAATTGTACACGATCTAAATATTAGGCGGACAACCCCTTCGTCTCGTTTCAAGGCCCAACAACACACCTCAAGCACATACGAGGTAAGATAGTCAATCCATTACTAGAGTCGTAGTTATATAAGTGTATTTCTAAGAACATGTGTCGAGTGACGAGAGTCGAATTCCGCATTGGTTATGGCCGTTGGCCGAAAACAATGAGTTGGGACTTCAAACGCACTGCCTGTTTCGCCGATATTCACTATAGTATGTATGGTTCATGAGTGTACGAAGCCCTCCCCAGTTAGAAATTGCCTCGTTGCCGAGCTAGGAAATACCAAACGAGAAGCACTCAACGATCGCTATAGTGTTTATATGCATGTCTCACAATTTCAATTTTGCCCTAGTCCTCAAGTGATTTTACCTACTTCCTCTTCACAACGAATAGATACGCTATATGGCTATCAGTGCTCGAATACAACCATCTTTGACAGCTCCTGACCGTCGGATATACTGGTCTTGCGGCTATTCCGACATAAGTGCCCGCAGAGGCGAATGATACTCGGTAAGCAAGTAGAAACCAGTGAAAGAAGGCCCTCGGTTTGCACCCACTCGAGATATTCAATAGGCGTCCATGTGATGTCGTCGAGTATGTCGGTGCCGGCTCGCGTAAACGTCACCACGCGGCCGATGGAGGCAACTATGACTCTGGGTATGGATGTCAATGGGAATCAAGGGGCCAAACACCTCAGCTTAATGTGAGAACTTACGAATATCCGAAAATGAACACAATCACGGTCATGATACGCCGGAAAGCCGTCGCCTGTAGGCCCCAAAGCATCGGCAGCGGTAGGGTCAAAATGACGATGTCGATCAACAAGTTAGGGATTGCAGATCCGAGAAACCAATCCCACGTCGAAACACACGTCGATTCCGGAACGGCTTCCCATGTAGCGTTGATCGGCGTACACCTGAAGATGGTGACGGTCCAGCCAGTGAGGAGCCAGCCGGCATTCGTAATCCCGACGGCCCATAGCGCAAATGTAAGCCACTTACTCGTCCTTTGGAAGACACGGCCGTAGAAGAAAAGCACTGAGAACTTTGGTAGCGAAATGTTGGGATAGTATAAGAGATTAATAATAAAAATAATCATGGGACCCTTCGCTAGATTTGCCGGTGGGACGGCCGCCACATGCCTGCCTAGGCCGAGGTGAATGAGCCATAAAAGAAGGGCGGTTTCTGATATTATGAATGGCTATGTCTGATCAGTCTATACCGCTGTCTTCTGATTTCAGGCGATTAGTAGAGCCACTTACCAGAGTGATGGCTGCGAAGAAATCATCCCACCACCACTTATAAGACGGCGTGACGCAGTTGGACCAGAAGCGAAGACTCAACGCTAGGGTTGCGAAAACCAACGTAGCTACACACAACGCAATGAGATTGGGCTGCATGTCCTCTTCCGTCTTAGTAGCGGTCGAGTTTGTCGCCATGCTAGCTAAAGGGGGAAGAGACGAATTCGAGCGGTTATTCAACTGTTAGCAGGTCGAGAAACGGCTTGGCCACACTGTTGAACTACGGATTGAATGCAAGTCGAAGGATAAATGAATTGCTTTCAATCTAGCAGAGGCGAACGGATCAAGACGGATCGCCGGCATTCCTATCGACGCTCACAGACGTCATCCATCGCCTGCTCGGGCAGAGCCCCAACAGCGCCCCGCGCCCCCAATGGATACGTACGACTGCAACGCCGAGCACGTAGGATCAAAGTACCGCACCGTGCACATCTGACGGGGTCGGAGCCGCGCGATAATACCAAACTCGGTAATCATCGGTGTACCTAAAAGGCTGCCTAGGATCCGCACTTAGCTAATTCAGCTCTGCCTCAAGTCTAAGGTACGCGGGGGAATGAGACAAGGCGAAGCGAGGCCGGGATAGTTGTCGACCGGTGTATGTAGACCTGGGATTTCCGCCTTATTTTCAGAACCCTTCTGAAGAGACGTTGGCACCTTGGAAAGATGTTTGTAAATCGAGTCTATCCTCTAAGTCCCAGTACTAACCCCCTTTATAGGGAGTAGGCTGCCAGTCTTCATAATGCCTGGTACAATGCCATCCTGGCTATGCGCTTTTAATACAGAACACTTGTTTAGTGAACGAAAGAGAACCATTGCTGAAGCTCTTCTTCGGATGCGTTGTGCGTTCGAATTAGAGTATTAGAAGTTGACGACAACACTATTATTATTTCTATTGCGGTCCCCGAGTGTCTCGACTGTCCCATCCAGAGATCCCATTCCGAGATCTATTAGCGAACAACTAAGGGGCCATGCTAAATGGCTCGTGCCTCACTCACGAAAATTCCTATGTATGTGGTACCTTGTGGTACGAACTCTCTCAAGGGTGACTATGGGATCGGTTATAGTATCACCGAGAGGTTGGCTACCCGCACGAGCATCCATACAACGAGGCCGAGCTCAAACGCAAGAGAGGCCGCCCCGTCTTTGAAAATAGGATATTAAGCGCCATAATCTGTTCACGATCCACCAGTTACTGTTCTCTTGAGTTCCGCGCTACGATAATCTCTTCGCCGCTTAAGTCTCAGCCGACATTGAATCCATCAGCCCAACAGCAACGCAAGCTCGAAGACAATAACTACGTCCTTGCAAATCTCGTGCGTCTTAACTCGCCGTGCCACAAAGTACACCCGCACGAGCGCATCGATAGTGGGAGACAGTGCTTGCGAGGCGAGCTATTTACCCGGTAGGGTGCTACCAGCCAGCTGGGTTCACGCGATGTCCTGTATCCTTATGATCTAGCACGTGCGCATCTCGAATGCACCATGCCCCCCGTACGGGTGACTAGGGCACTCAAATACAAGCGGTTCCCGATATGGAGCTATTCCTACTAGTCGTAGTCTTCCCCCGAGAGCGATGTTTGCTAGACAAGATGTGACACATGAATTATGGTTAAACCCAAGAAGCAAACAGCAAACGGCTAGAATAGCAAAGCCTGGGAGAAGAGCAAATCGGTAGAATGACCATTAAAACTGCTGTTGTTATAATAGGGTGGTCCCAAAGGTAAGTGGATGCCATCAAACTATGTTCCAAGCTGTGGTAACCAAACACCGATAAATGTTCACAATAGGAGACCCGAATATCGCTCTACGAAAAGTGATTCTACAGGCAAACGCATAACGGCTTGTTTCCCCCTAGTTTAGCACGGGGCCATCGCCATCATCTAGCTTCGTCTGCTTGGTGTGGTTGCCTTACGTCTTAAGTGAGGTAGTGGAATGCGTTTAGGCACCGCATTAATCCGCATGGGAAGGTACATCAGGGCTAAATGATAGATGTATCATTCTTTGCAGATATATATCTGGCTCCTATGCGGATGAATTGAGGGATTGAAGATCCTCAAACTTTGAAAACTGCCACGGCGGGAAGATCACGGGACCACGGAAGATCAATATAACTACTTATCCAGCGGGGTTTTATCGCGACGTGGACTCGATCTCTAGTTTGATGGATAATATCTGTTTGAAGATACCAGTATGCTGGCCTAGGTTACGCTCTTTTACGTAAAGATGGCGGGTATAGAATGGAAGGGCTTGGTATATTGTTCCGCCCCCACGTACTCGGCCTGGTCGTTCGTACAAGCAAAGGCTTTGTAGCACAAGGCTTTCCTCACGAACGACCCATAGTATGCCATGCGTGTCTCGGCATCCCTCAGTACTCCCCAGCGCGTTGAGTTCGACAACCAAGGTACCGATCTCTTCTAACCTACCTTAGGTAGTGTCCTGATTGCTACCTAGGCAGTCTAGTTCTCAGGTATAGTGCGATCTACGAGTGGAAGGCGCCCCTTCGGCACAAGACCGAACACAACGAAATGAGCCAATCCCCGACGTTGGGCCCTGCGACCGCTCCCCGGAACATTGTTGCGTCACTTGCATGTTTCCCGGGCTTTTGTATGCAGCTGCCCGTCGACGCTGTGCGACGACGGCCCTTGGCCAGGGTGCCCTCTTGGAGCGTCCTTTCTGCTCTGGGACGCGACTCGGTCACACCGAGTCGGACTGTCGAATGGGGCTTACCCCACTGCTCCGAGGCGCGGTGCAACGCTCCTCGAATGACAGGACCTTCTGGGCTTGCGTTGTTGTTTGTCTTCGATAGATGAAGACTTTGTGTGTGACCCCCGCGTTCGAGCTGTGATGGCTGGGGACTGTGTGGTGAGAAGGCGGCGGTGCTTTATGTTCGTGCACATTGGCAATCGTTGGGGTTGATTAAACCCAAGCCGTAGGAAACCCCGTAACAAGTAAGTCACATCATTCTAATCTACTACACTATATACTTTATCATGTCGCATGAGGGGGGCTGTGGCCTTGTTAGGGATGTCTGGACGATGCTAGGTTCACCACCGTCGTCGAATACTATTTTACGGAATCATTTCTTTGGTGCATTCTGACGAGTAAGGTTTTTTCCGCGATAGAAAAGGAGGAATATATCTTATAATTGCCCGTGAATAACCAAGAAGCTGTTGGTTGAATAATTGGTATCGGCGAACTTAGATATTGTAACATATATGGTTGTTAATATTGTAAGTGTGGACGTGCTAATTCTGAGAGGGGCAATTGGCCAATTCCCCAATAATCCCGCGAAAGAGTGAAGAGGTAGGAGGGTTGGTCCCTTTAAACCGGCCCATATACTGAGTGAGGTTCACCCCTGCCTTCACTCGTAAGCCTCGTTTCCGATTTCATGCAGCAACAAGCTGAAAGCCACAGAGTGAAAAGATCTCCTCTGGCCAGCCCTGCTATATAGCCTATAGGAGGGGTGATAACGCAAAGTGGGATTGTAGAACGTGCATTTACAAGTACCTACTTATGGCGTGGATTTATGGCGGTTCGGCCCTTGAACTACGGGTGCCGAAAGAGTCTCCGAGGCGCGGGTTAGATAGGCTATAAATAAAACTGGTGGCCTGTATTTTTGGAAAGTTGGGGAAATTTCCCCAATAATGTTTTTGGGTGGTGTGATCGTGTCAAGCCTACGTATACCATGAAAAAAAGGTACTGAGATATAGGTAACAATTGACGTAATCTAGACCCATGGCATTGTAGTCCACCACACCCACCATGGCTTCGAAAGAGACGAGCTACGGCGAACCTCGGCATGAGGAGCATTACACCCGCCCTGTTCCCTTTCTTCACAAGACATGCCGACAGATACCAGCCACCAAGCCCCCACCGGTGGCGGCTGCTGCTGCAACATCACCGCCCAGCGGGATATGGCGTCGATACCAGTCCCGAGACAACCGAAAGGGCCGCCATGCCGTAGCCATCTCGCCGCAGAGTGCAGACAGGCATGGCATTTCCCACCCCCACGCCGCTCATACCTTCAAGGCGAGCTCGCGTGGGATCTGGAGAATGGTGGTGAGGTACCCGGTGTCTGATGTTAGCTACGATGTTGCCGTGATATTCACCCTAGGTACGCCGCTTTCCCCCATGCTTGAATAGGGCACTCTGGTCCGAAGGGAAAGGGCCTTCGCATGTGAGTTGTTAATGTTGGTATGGATGGTGCAGTTAGACTGGGGTTATAGAGGCGCTGTTGGCTATCCTGGTACTTGTTTCAAGAACGCCGACGCAATGATATGTCGGTTTCTCTCTGACCGTTGAGGGATACTATACTGCTTGTACAGGCCACGTGGCTAGGGGATACCCCGTTAGTGTGCTGATGAACCTTACAGGCGAGCTAACACGATACAGGTTCCGCGATTTGGGTCGTCAATGGTTTCTTCGCCTGGCTCCCAGTCCAGTGGCCCTCTACCGAATTCAACGGTGAATCGGGCACGGGAGGTGGCATCACGGCGTTCATAGGTGCTACGGTTTTCGAGATCGGGTCCGTGCTTCTGATGCTCGAAGCTGTCAACGAGAATCGGACAGATTGTTTCGGGTGGGCGCTCGAGGAAGCCATAGAAAACCATGGCTTTTTGCTGCGCCCGGATCCCAAGGGATGCACACATCACCATCCGGTCCGGAATAGCCTTCTTAAGGCCGGCGGGCCTAAAGCTGGCAAAGAGAGCAGATCTTGGGAGTGGTGGCCGACGTGGTCTGAACTAAAGACACACTATTTCCGAGAAATCGGATTCCTGGCGTGCCTTTCTCAGTTCATTGGGGCCTCTGTGTTCTGGATATCCGGTTTTACCGCTTTACCTCACATTCAAGATCATCTTTCCAGACCCGTGGCGAACGGCGTGTTCTGGTTACCCCAGGTATGCATCCCAGCTGGGAATTTCATCTGACGGAGTGCTTATATGGTTAAGGTGGTGGGCGGTGCTGGCTTTATCATCTCCAGTTGGCTATTTATGCTAGAGACGCAGACAACCTGGTATACACCCGCTCCCAGGGTCTTGGGTTGGCATATAGGGTTTTGGAATCTTGTTGGGGCACTTGGCTTTACGGCATGCGGCGCTCTTGGTTTTGCCAGCCGTAATAACGCTGCCGCGTATGCTTCTAACTTGTCAACCTTTATTGGCTCTTTGGCATTCTTGGTATGTTCCTCTGATGCTTCTGCTTCCTCGTCCCCTGACATACTATGGATTCCGTGCGCTTGGTGCATACTAACCGGCGTGTCAATAGATCGGTAGTGTCATTCAATGGTACGAGAGTCTAGATAAATACCCGGTTCGTTTTCAATAAAATAGGACTCAACAAGGTGCGAACGGGCCCTCTTTGCTATGCTTCTTGCGCTTCTTGCGCTCCGGGCGATCATGAGGCTTGTGTGTACTGTACCAAGAAAAGCAATGGGATACAGCGTTACCGCTTTTCTGGTACCCGCGACGATGAAACCGCTGGCCCAAACCTTCGGATATTAGCACCTTGACCGAGCCGGCGATCACCATCTTTACTACTACAATACCATTGCGGGGACTGTCTTGGTGGAACCGATGGGAGAGAACGCGAACCGGCTGTTCCCTTATTATGTGATAGTATTCTGATGATGGTGAGAGCCATATGTACCGATGCTTAGGTAATTCATACTGCAGCTAGGAGCTATCACAACCCAAAAGCCAGTGCATCGACTCGGTCAAGTAGGCGGTTCGGTTGCGGAGTAGAAGACTAGTTTAGGCGTTTAGAGAACCATTCTATGCGCCGCTGCGCCGCTGAACGAGGCTGCGAGAGCAGTGTACAAAAACGGGCTGCTGCAGGTCATGAGAACCATATGCGAAGCACTGTGCGCACCGTGGGTAATGAAGTTGAGGTTCTAGTGGCATAGACAGACAGATATCGGCAGATAAAAAGAAAAACCTACTGTTTTAGATAAATAGACAAATTCCCTAGAGCCTCTCTCTCGTGCAACGTGAACTCTTGGGGGACCCTCATTCAGCTGGTACCTAGTAGTCGACTAAATCAAAAGCCCTGAGGCAAAGGTCATTTACTGCTGGTGAGGAGAAGATTGAAGCTACGACTAATGAAATCAAAGTTTGAATATATAGTCGTGCTCAATTGAAGGAGAGCTCCTGGGCGTACTCTCGACTATTTACTATTTCCGGCTCTCGCTATCCGTTTGCCCTGTGTTTCTTCTTCTAAAACTTCACCAGTTGTTTAAAAACTGCGAGCATTTGGTATAGGCGGTTTGGGTCGGGGCACAATTTAGAGGTGCCTGGCTAAGATACCCTACATACCTACCTACTCATGTACCTTAGAAGTAGTGAGTGTACTTTAGGTAGTGTAGTGTAGGTCAGATACATCCCCACCTCGTGTACCTCACGTATATATACCTGTGCAGATTAAGTACATGTAAAAGCTACCTAGACTGCAAGTAGGATTTATCTAGGTCTGTCAGGTCATATTCATTTGGTGAATGTCTGCATTTTGTAAACTCGAGCTTTAGACAGTCAGAATCGGTAAGCCAGAAATAAGCACACATCTTCGGCACATTGACTCACGCCATGTATTCGGCCCACCAGGAGGTAAATACTTGGGTGAATATTTAGGTAAATGTACGTACCCGTGGTGGAACTCTATTGAACTCTCCGACAAACGTGTCTTGGTCGAACGATTTCTGTTTCACAGAATACGTTGTTAACCAAAAGCTGCCGTGGAGGAAATATGTCGAAAGGGATGAGAAGTCGGGAAGAAGGGGCTGGGAGCGATAAATCACTATAAGAAAATAGTAAGGGCGGAATGATCATGTACTACTATAATCTACTATGTACTTATCTTTGGATTCTCGAGTTTACCTAGCTGCTTAGCAGGGCTGAACAACTGTTCGGCTACTACGGCGGCCATGTCTCGCCCGAAGAAATCCCTTGCCTATATAACAAATAACATGACTTGTCTGAGACTGATTAAGTGTTGCGTCTTGGTTCGTCTCGGCTGTCAGGACTGGAGGACAACGAACACCAGACAGAGTAAATTGATAAATGGCGCGTGATATCTGTTTGGAGTAAGACAAACGCGTTTTTGGTTTCGCGGATAGAGTTTGTCGCAAAACAAACAATAAGCAATGATTCAATATGTCAGCCTCATATAGAAAGAGTCAGCAGGGGACGACGCATCAGCGGTTGGAATTGTGGTGTAGCTATCACCTGGATAAGGTGATTTTGGGTCTTCTATGTAACCACAGTGGCCAGATTGAACAGCTTATTACACAGCTCCCAGCCTGGACAGTCCCTGGAGACTTACGTAGGCAGGTAACCTTACCGGCTTCGCCTATTACCCTTAGTAGTGCAATTTACTCGCTGGGCTACGGTAGTATACATACTGGGTAGAGTGGGTGGAATTCAAGACCGTGTCATCCCTGTACCTAGTTCAAGATTCCCGTATCTACTTACAGTAGTGCTTTTTATTAGTGGCCTCTTCAAGAGCCGAGTCGAGACTTGGAACCACTCCAACCGCTCCGACGGCTATGTCGTTTAATGTAATGATGATAATAACAATACTTCATGCGACGACATGCTTTGACTCTTGACATATAGCCACGATGTAAGATATGCGCTGATTTTCTGGGGATCTGCCTATTACGTGTACTTCAGTATAATTGTATGCGAAGGGATGATCCGCGATAATGCTGTAGCACGGTAAGGAAAATTCCTATCTATCACCTGGCGCTGGCCAATGGTCTACCGTCCCTCGCTTTGAGAATACTGATTTATGATTGGCTCGACCACGTTATTGATGACGCTGACTACCTAGGTAGTGCTGAGGCTATGAGCACGGAGTCTGCATTGTTATTAAGCGAGCCAGAGCCGAGCGAGAGCGACGGAGGAGGAGCATGAAAAAGCAAGGACAAGAAATATATCTTGGCATGTTGTTATGGACACAACACGCAACGCATCGACGCTGCTGAGCTGCTATAAATAGCTCGTCATTCGATTGGAATGATCCGATTCGCAGCCAGAGGCAGGTAGGCATGCAAGATTCAAGATAAAAAAATTGACCAAGGCCTCTTCGATGCCACCGTTTGGCAGCCTTTGGATTTCTGATTCGATGTAAGTGAGCAGGTTGGTGACGCTACACTGCTGTAGGTATGTGTATGCGTGCTGCGTGCTGCGTGCTGCAAGCAGGGTGGGATGGGCATGTTGGTTGGTGCATGTACCTGCATTTGAATGCTGTATCGAGAGCTTCTGATTGGACGTAAATTGCCCACTTCCCGAATTCTAGAACCTGAAGAAGGTTAGTCATTTCTAATGCATGAAGAAATATAGTGCCGCTTGTAGCGTAGAAGATCTCTGGCACCGTTTATGCTGGGGCAGAATCGAGGTTCAAATTACCTAAATACTATCCAGGTACGCGCCTAGATAGCCGTCACTACAGGTAGCGTTCCTACCTAGGGTCCTAGGGTAAGCTTTGAGTGCCTTCGGTGCTGATTTCACTGATTTTGCCCAGTTCAGAGGTTCCGAGGTACCTACGTAAATACTTACTCAGTGGAGCTCAGACATCCCACCAAGACTTGAAAACGGAGGTCCTTGCTAATGTTCTCCATCTTGTAATTTCCCACGCACGCTCTCCCATAAATCCTCATTTCCTTTATTTTAATAGCGGAGAGTGATATTGAGACTTTTAAGTTGACTACTAGTATTAAAACAATTAAGCATTTTATCCGAGTAGGTATGTCTTTTTTTAAGGCTTTGTGTAGTGTATATACTAGTAGAACCACTGTAGATAAAGTACTATCTGCATTAATTAGCATGACACCCATTACGATAGAGAGATACCTACCTAGGTAGATGACCATCTGACATCACCGCAGTGAGTAGTGTGCGTATGAAAGCTTCCCCCACCACCACCATCTGTCCTTTGACTGCGCTGATAATATAAGCTGCATTGGGTGCCTTTTTTTCGTTTGTCCTTTTGAATTCCTATTCACTATATGCTCCTTTCCCAATGTAAAGAAAGGGCGTCTCATTTCGGGCGTCTTTAGGCTGCCATAATAACATCTAGAGAGCCTATAGTATATAGTAGGTAGGTAGATACAAAAAGTGCCCAGGTTACTGCCCAGGTGTAGTGTAGTATTAGCTAGCTGTACCTCGGGAGCTCTTCGTTCATTTTTCTTCTTAGTGACTTGAGTCTAGACTCAATTAGGTAGGCAATCTTTTGATCAACTTATTAATATTATGGGCTGAGTTTGGAACCACAACAAGCTAATCTACCTTCAGTCTAGGGATCCGTAGGGAGCACACTACTAGTACTAGGTAACCTCCTACCCAAGGGAGTGTATTGGGAAAACAAAACACAGATGACGACCCAGAGCAGACAGCAGAACCAGAGTACTACCTAAGCTACACTTACACTACCTCTAGGCGCTGCACAGTACCGCTGCCGCTGCCGCTGCCGCTACCACTACTTGCCGCTACCAGGTATTATAGTGAATCGGCTCTGCTGTACAGTACCCCACCATACTGTACCTAGTACTACGGTACCTAACCAAGGAAGGCCCTGTATTACAGTTTCGGGGCAATCTCCTTAGCAGCGAGTACCTAACCACGCGCGCTCCACGCAGTATCCAGGCCGCGCCAGGCCATCCTCAAGCAAATATCTCTCTTTACTTGACTCCTTTCCTTCCTTCCCTCCTCCCGGATGCGCCAGTGCGATTCCTCTCCGGTCAGGAATCTAGTGGCCAGGGAAAGAGAGCCTGAAGTGGTTGTTTGTTGTCGCACGTCTTTATTTTTGACGTTGCCGCTGTTAATATTGTAGCTCTTGAATTTTTTATTTTTTATTTTCCCTCCCTTACGGTACATTTGTCTGTCTGTCTGCATGCATTGTCCGCCCCCCCTATTCATGACCAACGAGCGTCGAGAATCAACAATCAATCACCTACACCATCATAGTCGTGCCAGGGATACCGTGCCACACCAACAAAACAGCACCGGCCGGGCGAACGACCTTGGCCTTAGCCTCCCCCCCCCAACGCGACCGAAGAGCCGAAATACCAACGCTATACAATTGAATTGGAAGCATTATCGCCCTCACAGGCTTGAAAGCGAGGATCACTTTGCCTAACCGGCGTTATCTCACATTGACTTGCATATATATTTTTTGCAATTCCCTATCATCACATAATTCACAGCGTTCTGGCGATACCCTGTTTATCGGAACAGTAGAGGTCCAACCCACACGAAATCGAAGCGACTGGGAAGAACGCGACAAAACCAGCACACCACTACAATCTGACAACTCAACCCGATCGACCTGACCGATCAGCTACACCGCGCACGCTGCCTACGAGCGGATACCATTCTTGCGCTGTTCCTTTTCAAACAAGGCGAGAGCAGGCAGTTGAGCGATAATTAGTTCCTGTGGCAATCCAACGCGATAAAAAGGGCTGGCTTATTGGACAACCAGACGGTCAGACGGGCCTTGGAATTAATTCTTTGCATTGACCCGGCGCGCGTTCAGCTTTATATGCAATCTCGCAATCTCACTGATCATCAGCCCGATTATTCCCTGCCCTACCCTGCCCCGTCTGTTCTTTTGCTCTTGCAAGTGTACAGTGTATTGCATCGCATACAGCACATTCTTCCCTGCCAACCTGTTTTTTCGATTTTTATTTCAAATATCACGACAGTTGGTGCCAAGGCGCTGTTTGTATCGGCATATTAAGTTCGGACTCTGTATCTAGTGCGTCTTGCCTGTTCTCAGGTTTCGTTGATTTCTACGCGTTGGGCGTAGAGAATGTCTTCCGCTGCATTGCAATCCGCTCCCCATCAGCCGACCTCGCTTTCTGCATTAAATACCCATTCGCCGTCAGCATCGCCGTCAAACCGTCAATACACCCCGGCTCAGTCTCCGAACCGCGACGGACGCTATGCAAACAGAGATCACTCATCCGCCTCATCTGGACCCTCGTCGAAACGCCCTTCAACGAGGCCTAGTGGAAATAGTGCTAACGCCACGAACCCCGTTCCCACCTACTTAGAACAGTCACAGTCTACCATGGCCTCGCGCACTACAGTAGCATCGTCAGCCCCGGTAATGGCTCCCTCTGCCGAACATGAAAAGTCGGCTTCGAGCCGGCGGCGGCATGAGCCCCCAGTGGCTCCTCCTCGAACCTCATCCACGCAATATGGCAACGCCGGGTCAGGACCGCCAAGCTCTCGTAGGGCTGCACGTGCCGAAGAACGCCCTGCATCCTCCCAGCGGACAGCTGGAGAGAACGGTAAACCGAGTGCTAATGGCTATCCAGATACAGGCTTGTCTGCGTACGACGAGTCCAGCTCGCGCACAAACAGGGTCGGGTCTCAGCATATACCCCAGGAGACGTTGCACTCATCGGACGGTCCGAGAGACCATCGCCAGACTACGTCAACAACGATGCCGGTCCGCACTCGAGACCAATATCCAGCCTCGGCATCATCAAAACAGCCATCTCGCGAGGCTAGTGAGGTGCTGAATCGCGTCATAGTCTCACAACCTGAAGACGATATAGATAGAGAAAGGGAACGTCGACAGGAGGCCCAACCGCATCCCACATCGACGCGTCAACATGGGCACGATGACGACGATGAAGCGGCTGCACCGTCCCCAGCAGTAAATATGCACGACGCTCAGGATGAAGGTCGGCGTAGTGGCCGCAGCCGACACGAACATAATAAGCGAGAAAAGTCATCTCGTTTTGGTGACTACTATCTAGGCCATACTATCGGCGAAGGCGAGTTTGGGAAAGTCAAGCTGGGCTGGAAGCAAGATGGCGGTGTTCAGGTACGGCATTAACTAGGACCTACTAATTATATTGACTGACGACTAACCCGAATTCAAGGTTGCCATAAAGCTCATCCGCCGCGACACTTTGGGCAACAACACATCACGCATAGCCAAAATTTATCGTGAAGTCGCCATCTTGCGAGGACTCTCCCACCCTAACATAGTCAGGTTGCACGAAATGTCCGAAACTGAACGTTATATCGGCATTATCCTTGAATATGCGTCTGGCGGCGAACTCTTCGACTATATCTTGAACCATCGGTATCTCAAGGACAATGCAGCTAGGAGGCTCTTTGCCCAACTAATATCTGGTGTGGGTTACTTGCACAAGAAAGGCATTGTCCACAGAGACCTCAAGCTAGAGAATTTGCTTCTCGACCGGAACCGGAACATCATCATTACTGACTTTGGGTTTGCTAACACGTTTGATGCAACTGATGAGTTAACGGAAGAAGAAGAGTTGAATTTGCCCGATCGCGATTTTGTTAAACGATCCGGTTTGGACCAGACTAAACCAAACGGCATGCGTAGAGGTGATCTAATGCAGACTAGCTGTGGAAGCCCGTGCTATGCTGCACCAGAGTTGGTCGTTAGTGACTCACTGTACACAGGTCGCAAGGTGGATGTCTGGAGCTGTGGTGTTATTCTGGTATGTGCCCCGACCCCCTGTGACCAGTATCAAAACTCACGACCTCAAAGTATGCCATGCTTGCGGGCTATTTACCCTTCGATGACGACCCTGACAACCCGGAAGGCGATAATATCAATTTATTGTATAAGTATATTGTTAACACCCCCCTAACCTTTCCCGAATACGTCACCCCGCACGCTCGAGACCTTCTCCGCCGTATTCTGGTACCGAGTCCTCGAAAACGAGCCGATTTATTTGAGGTCGCTCGGCATAGCTGGCTTAGCGAATATGCACATGTAGTAGAGCTTATTACTAGTACTACGACAACGTCCAGCGAGATTCAGAATACAACAGTGCCTTCCGATGAGCCTGAAAATGGGAGCTTGGCGAGAAGCGCATCCGTTCGAGAACCGACTAAGACGAAGGCCACTACTGCTGCGGCAGTAGGTGACTTGGCACGAAAGCAAGGCAAAGTTGACACTGATGAAGAGACGCATTCGAAGCAACAGAGAGATAATAAGCGGCGGACTGTGCAAGTGGAATATGTTGCCCCTACCACGCAGACCCAGAGAGGATCAGAACAGACTGAGGTTCAGGCCTCTTCTTACGGAAAGACTAAGGCTAAATCTTCTAGCCAAGGTCCTACGGATATTCATTCTTCACCGCACGACAAGCCTTTACCGAAAGACCCACCGGTTGCGAAAGAGTCATACACCGGATCGCCTAGAGACACGAGAAAGCCGCCTAGTTCGCACCGTCGGGATGCGCCTCCTCCAAGAGCAGGCCAAGGTCGCTCGACAGCCGATCATCCATACATGACTACCGCTACTGGGCCATCTGCGTCACGGCCTGCTACTGGTGGATCAATACACTCTTCTGGTTCTAGAGGGCTAGTCCCATCATCACGAGCGTCGTACGGCTTACCTTTACCCCCTGCCGTTGCCGGTACTAACGCGCAAGGAAGCATACAACAACCGAAGGGTTCAAAGAACTACGTTATTTCAAACCCGATCCCACAAGAGAGTCCCGAGCTAGGTTTTGGGCGGCCGAGCATCAGTATGCCTCCTAAATTCGCTGAAGTCTCTGGGTTCAATACCCAATCAAGACCGCCGCCGCCGAGTGGGCCAAAGGGTCATAGGAGATCGAACACCATCGGCGAGATTGGAGATAAGATTTTCGGCCGCAGCGGGTCGATTTTCGGTGGCCGGAAGAAACGAACAGACCAGATCGAGAAACCTTCTAAGAAGTACCCACCGGTCAGCATGTCCAATACCATGCCGGGTGAGTCTAGGACATCCATGGATTCTCGGGCTTCTCGCAGGTCGTTTTCTTTGGGAATCGGCAAGAAACGTAGTGGCAGCATAATGGGATCTCAGCCAGCAGCCGAGAAACCACCCAACCCTAGGCGTTTTTCTATAATGAAGGCTATGGGATTAAGTAAAGACCCATCACCGCCGCCTGATAGTTCACAGCCTGATCTGCCGATTCAAGACCCCCCAGAGGTGGACACGTACGGCCGATATATCAACCCACCCCAGAGCCGCGGACAGCACCATACGGACGGGATGTATGAGCAGCACCTGGAACCGCAACCAGCACCACCTCCCCAGATTAGTCAAGGCCCAAGCCCCACCCATCGCCATTACCCTTCGGAATCACAAGCCTCTGCAATCCCATCTTACTTGCAGCAGGGTGCGGTGTTGAATTCGGAATCAGAGTCCTCTATTGATCGTCCACAACGAAGGCTACCTGGCTCGGCTCCCTACCAATCTGGATACGACTCAGATCAATACGATGGCCGTCGGACGAGTAGCCGGCAAGGCGAGCGCGTGCTACAAAAGAACAAGAGGTTCGTAGATGCGTACGACGAAGAAGAGTATGGAAGACCACGTGATCATGCAGGGAGTAGCGGTGCAGCAAAGAGGGTCATGGACTTCTTTAGACGCAGGGGGCGAGCACGGGGCGGCGAGGTCTAGCCAAACAACGAATTCTTTCCACTCAATCCATCTCGTCTAGTTGGCCATACTCTGATCTCTCTTACGATGTCGGCACTTATACACCAGCCAAGGCCAGTTGGGGGCGCTAGGAAGCCGCAATCTACAAGCAGCTGACGAGCCGGTTTCCTCATGCGCTGATTGGCCTTGGGTCTATGGATGATGTGACGTGCCCTTAGTGAATGATTCAGAGTTATATTCCTCGGTTTCGATAATGGGCATTCGGTTGGGAGTTTGACTGGCGGTTTAGATCAGTTCTGGTCTTCTCTTTTTTTTTTCTCTCCTAGTTTGTCATCTCGTAGCATCTCCAAATCATCCCAACAAATTTGTTCTCCGATTTGAAGACGCTTCAAGAGGCTGTTGCAACAAGTCTGATGGGCCCTACCATAGTGGAGGGGCGTAGTCCAAGACTGGGCGAACACGGCCTACTGTACTAGTTCTGTTATCTCTCTCGAGAAACGCATGGACTGATAATTGTTAGGCCAGCATTAGCGAGCATGTAGTGTTAATAGATTCTGCCAACGGCGGCGAGCGTTGTACGAGGCGTGTGGATAATAATATACCGATAGAAACCTCGACTTTGCGACGAGCAATTCCTAATGTGCCTTGGACCATTGTTGGAACTATGAATTGTATAGGCACTGGGTTTTGCGGCAAGCTATTGGCCTGCTGATTAGGTGATATTGTAGGTGGTGGTGTTGAACTACGGTATCGTTCATGTCACCTGGTCGAAACACTGAGTTCGTAAAATCCGGTCTATCGGAACATACCAGCCATGGTACATTATTACGGGAACAACACTTCTTCATGTCAACTGATATCATGTTGTATTTTTGAAACCACTACTGATTTTTTAGTTGACCGTCCTTTTCATAACGCTGCTCCATTTTCCGGATGAACTCTATCCTATCGAATTCACGCATCACGACAGGAGATATGACCAGACCTATACCTCCTATAGATGTCCTCTTTTTACTCCCTCTTCTACTCTCTCTTTTTTTTTTTTTTTTTATCTACCATGTTCTGCTCTTTGCCCTACATCAGAGCGCCCTCTCCTTCCGGTAGCTATCGGCGACGAGGAAGGCCAGCTCGAGGGCCTGCCGCTCGTTGAGGCGGGGGTCGCAGAAGCTGGTGTAGTTGGTGGACAGGTCGTCCTCGTCGAGGCCCTCGCTGCCGCCGAGGCACTCGGTGACGGCGTCGCCGGTGAGCTCGAGGTGGACGCCGCCGAGGTAGCTGCCCTCCTCCTTGTGGATCTGCAGCGTCGCGCGCAGCTCGGAGAAGACGTCGTCGAAGCGGCGCGTCTTGACGCCCGCGCCCGTGGACCGCGTGTTGCCGTGCATGGGGTCGCACTGCCAGATGACGGCGCGCCGGTACTCGCTGCCCTCGACGGCGCGGATGTGCGCCGGCAGCAGGTCCCGCACCTTGGACGCGCCGTACCGCGTGATCAGCGTGATCTTGCCCGGCTCGACGTCCGGGTTCAGCGTCCGCAGGAGCGCGAGCAGGTCCGACGTCGGCGTCGTCGGGCCCACCTTGACGCCGATGGGGTTCGCGATGCCCCGGAAGAACTCGACGTGCGCGCCGTCGATCTGCCGCGTGCGGTCCCCTATCCAGAGGAAATGCGCCGACGTGTCGTAGTACTGCTTGCGCGTCTCGCTGCCCTCGGTGGCGGGCTGCTGGCCTAGCGCGGGGGGCACGTCCATGAGCCGCGTGAGGTTCTCCTCGTACTCGAGGAGCAGGCCCTCGTGGCTCGTGAAGAGGTCGATGGTGTCGAGCTTGGGGCTCTTGTCCGCCCCGATCGTGTGCATGAAGCGCAGCATGTCCTGTAGGAACTGTACTGCGGCCGTGTATTTAGCCTTGAGCTCTGGGTCCTTGACGTGTCCTAGGCTCCAGTTCAACGGCCGGTGCAAGTCTGCTATCCCTGCCGAGATGGCGGCTCGGACGTAGTTCAGCGTTGCCGCTGAATGGTTATAGGCCCTGTGTCTTATTAGTTTATATGTCATGGATATCACTATCGGTAGATGCTGTTTTAGAGTAATACGGCATAAAAGGGGGGATGAGATAAGCAGCGAGAGGGATGACCTTACTTGACTAGTCTCTGCGGATCCAACTCCCGCTCCTCGAGATGGTAGCCGTTCAAGATGTCGCCGCGGAAAGACGGCACCTCCTTCCCGTCGACGACCTCGGTCGGGCTGGAGCGCGGCTTCGCGTACTGCCCGGCCATGCGGCCGATGCGCACGACGCGCTTGTCGGCGCCCCAGATCAGCACCAGGCTCATCTGCAGCAGGAGCTTGATCTTGGACTCGATGGCGTCCTGGCGGCAGTAGTCGAACAGCTCGGCGCAGTCGCCGCCCTGCAGAAGGAAGGCCTCGCCGCGGGCGACGTCCCGCAGCGACTGCTTCAGCTTCTCGATCTCGTGCGGGTGCACGATGGGTGGGAGGCGGCTGAGCTCGCCCGTGGCCTTGTGAAGCGCTGCGATGTCGGGGTACTCCGGACACTGCTTGATCGGCTTCGTGCGCCAGGACGAGGGCGTCCAGTCTGCGCTGGCCTTGTGGCTGTTTGTGTGCTCTGCCGAGGGCGCCATGGTGGCCTGCTTTTTATGTTTTTTTTTTTTTAAAGCAAGCTTGAAGCTTGTTACCTGTATTTATCCCCTCTCGTCTTGCGTGTAAGAGGGCTGTTGGTGGGGTTGAGTTACCAATTGCAGGCTATAAATGCGATCTGGTCAATGCCGATGCTTTAACAACTGTGCGTACGGTCTTACTATATTGAACTGCAGTCAATTGAAGATAGAAATGCTCGGAAACTGTGAAACTGTTGGCGGAAATACATGATGCGAGAAATCGTTCCGCAAGACGGACGATACCTGTGAGGGATGACTCAATTGAAGCCACTTTTTACAACTCTACTCTAGTAACACCGTAGTAACACCATTGCTAGAATCGCTGTATTCGGGCAGCTTGTGACGATATCGCCCTGTACTAGAGACATACTTACTGTGTTCTACGTGCTATTTACCCTACCTAGGTTCTGCCTGCGCAGCTATTGCCCAGGCTTCTGCCCAGGTACCTATTTTTTGCCCGGTACCTTAGGTAACTTAGCGTTCCCCGCTCAGGCACATGTTCAGCCCG
The DNA here is from genome assembly GCA_002003505.1 of Xylariales sp. No.14919. NCBI lineage: Eukaryota > Fungi > Ascomycota > Sordariomycetes > Xylariales > Xylariales sp. No.14919. The sequence continues at coordinate 198,818 of BDMC01000052.1, read as the reverse complement.
CTACCTCAGCTGGTAGAGACAAGACTGACGGGTACCTACATATGTACTGTACAGTATGTAGGCAACTGTGGCGCTAATTCTTCCCTACCTACCAACCCGACCTCACCCACTAGACAAGAGAATACCTACACTAGGCATTACTAGCAGGGCTGCTCTATTCACTCACCTCGCCCACCTCCGGAGCTCCTAGCCAGTCGTACTCGGCAAAAACCAACACCGCCGCCTTCTATCCGATACTCTTGATCGAACACAATGGCCGAGCCGCAACCCCGCACCGTGAACGAAGGCGCCACCGCCGGCGACGTCGAAGAGGAGGTTGTCAAGGCCAAGTCGGCCGAGGACCGCAAGGCCGCTGCCGCGCTCGCGAGCATGGACGCTAACGGCGACGGCGCCGAGGCTGCGGAAGTCGATGCTGCTGCTGTTAGCAAGGCCATGAAGAACCTAGGCACGGCCCCGGCTGCGGAGAAGAAGGAGGTCAAAAAAGTCAAGGTTGATGCTGCGGATGTCGCGCTACTTGTGAGTCCCCGCGTTGCGTTCTGTTTGTTTTTGTCGTACGGGTTGGCTCGGGAGGGTACGGCTTTAGTAGACCGGACTTTGAACGGTAGTTGGAGGTGTAGGTACTATTACGACGGGAAAACGGCGGCTGATTCTGGTGCACCGATGGTATAGGTCGATGAGCTCGAATTGGCGAAACCGAAAGCCACCGAATTGCTGAAGGCACACGACGGAGATGCAGTGCGTGCTATGAGGGCCTTTATTTCGGTATAGAACGGGGATAGCGGAGAGGAGAGATAGGAGATAGGTCTCTTGATATGAATATGCATAGGAGGCGTCCGAGGCTGCTTTCAAATAAAAGGATACACGGACGGATACATGGATGGTTGGTGGTTCCCGAAAATATGAATCTCCCGACGTAGAGGGCAAGTCTAAACGAAGGCTTTATTTCTTCCCAGCACTCTATTTATTGCACCCTCGTTTTCGTCTTGCTGCCTTTGAATTATACCAATACTGTGTGGTATCAGCGACAAGCAGATTGGCGGAGTTCTCTGAGCCTGTTCTTTTCTTTTTTTTTATTCTCAGCTCCGGAGTTGATTGTGCTACCACTTCTTAATACCCCCGGGACAGGACGGAACACTTGGCGTCCAATCCCCAACCTTCCCTAGGCACACCTACACTAGATTCTGTGAAGGTGGAGGCGATGAGATATTATCTATGGTTGTGGCACACGGGATGCTCGGCTGAAAACGGAGAACGGAAAACGGAATGCGTGTCATTTTGAGACGGTGTTTGTTGTACAACTAACAGCCACAATATGCAGGTCATTTGGAGGCGCCCTAGTGGAATCACCGGGCCATTACGAGGAAAAGCTTAACTAGACTCGCGCATCGTGGCATCATGGCATCAAGCCTTTTTTAACGTCATTCAAGCGTATGTATATCCTTTGCTAGTGGTGAGGTTAGTTTAGAGCGACGGCGACACAAGTGAGAATCTAAATGCGAATAGGAGACTCTTCCGAAGGGCTCGGTTATTGAAGTTAAGTAGAGAGCTAGTCAATGATTGTGGCAAGAGTTGAGCTTACCCATTCATCATCTTATAGTAAGACATTATTCAGATAATTCTTGGCTTGCTCTGGACTTAACTTGGAGATCAATGTCAAGTAAGCGTCCCTACGGTATTTCCGCCCAAACCAGACCTTACTGCAAACGACGTTACTAGTAACACCTCGGTTACTTAAGAGTTGATCAAGGCTGTGAATATTTATAAACCAGAGCGCCCTCTCTTCCCTTGTTACACTAGTGCCCTTGAAGACATGATATGCTCCGGGATTATTGTACAGGACCTAGTGACCCACTGATCGGTGGCTACTAACTAAGTAGGTAGACTAAGGTTGTTTCCAAGCGGGATATATTTTGGTCTAACCTACATGTAGATTACTAGTAATATGGCGTTTTGCTATTTGCTACGTTACAGCCATTCGAGTAACGATTACGCCACCGCTTGAGACACTGGTCAGATACCAAACTCCCTAAGCACCATTGGTAAGTCGAGTGTTTGGCTCGGTATGCACTCGAGAGAGGATGATACGAAAATGAATAAAACAAATAAAATAAAATGAAAATAAAATAAAACGGAATAAAATGAGAGAAAATAGTGGGAAGATTCCTCGCTTACAGCGATTCGGTGTCAATCTACCCTCTACGAAATATGCAGACAGCCGAAAGTAGTAGTAATCCAAACATTGTGGCTGATCGGCTGCGGTTAAGAATAGGCTGCCGAAATAGCACGCATCTTGCGATGAAGGAACAGATTGTACGACACACCTTCTTTATTTGTCAGGGGTCTCGCAATCGGTAATGCCAGCAGTTGACTGACTGACTGACTGCCCTCTTCGCCAAGCGAGATGCCCACCCGAGCACGCAGGTAGCACGCAGGTAGAGAACCCAGATAGAACCAACTTTATCCGGATTCGAGATGGCTTGTTCGCGCCAGACCCGGTTGACTATTCGCAGTGTAGTAGCTGAGGGGGAAGTCTAAGCGAGGTCGTCTGGGCCATGTGGTTACCTGGTACCGCGTGTTCGCTTATACCCAGCAGAGGAGCCAGTACTACTAGTACAGTAGGTACTGTAGGCAATTCAATATCTAGCGCCAGCCCAGAACCAGAGAACCCCAGCCCTACTTAGTAGAGAGAAAGGATCGAGAATACCGGTTTGCACCACTTAATCCGCCCGCCAGGCCTATCAGACCCCTCGATTGCTCGAGGCGCCAAACAAAAGGACTGGGCGCCCCCGCTCAGGCTGTTACAGGCCCTGCTCGGGACATGGCAGATCCGGGACTATTCGGTCGGTTAGTGGGAAGGCGAAATGTCCAGCGATGTCAAATACTAGAATACCGGTTGGTGAGCTGGTGAGACTAACGTCGTCGTCCCGCACCAGGTGGGAAGGTCGCCCCGAACCACGACCGACAACCGACAAATGACATGTGCCAAACAATACGAGAGCTCGCTTCTTAGCGGCGGCGCTTTCTTTTTGTCTTCCTTTTCTCCTTTATAGTTTCCCCTCTGTTCGCTTAGCTATAACGAGGACCGGCTGGCCGACTCGAGTGTCTACGATCTGTCCACAAGATCTACCCCGTCTGTCTAACTAACGGTGAGCCGTGACCGAACCGTCAGCGGCGCTCTCAAGCGACGCCCTCAACGACTCGAATGAGATTTGACCACATAGGAGGGCAGCTGGCAAAATGTTGTCGACAATACTGTTAATCACGGGCGCATTCGTCGCATGGCGAATATACAAGTATATTTCTGGCCTCCGCCACCATATCGCTCGTGCGAAATCTATCGGGCTCCCATACTATGTTGTTCGTAAGTGGCGCAACCATGTGTTAGCAGCTTTGCTTGAAACTTACCAGCGTCCAGCCATAAATCCAGTCAACAATATAGTTCAAGCCCTGGGCTTCATTTGGCTTCCGGTATGGAGGACAGTTGTCCCTAAAAAATACTGGGAAAAGATTATTGAGTACGTCGGCTCATTTACCTCGGCCGCCAATATTGCGACGTAGACTAACTCGGGCGATGTGCAAGTGTCTGCGAACACAACTGGCAGTACAAAAATAAGTTTTCGCCGTTCGCCAAGATGGGCGACAACATCCTCATCGCTACGCCGACTAACATAACGCTGCATACGGCCGATCCAGCTGTTATCCATGACATCGCATCGAGACGTGAAGACTTCCCCAAGCCCCTTGAGTATTATTCGATCCTTTCTATGTTTGGTCGCAACATCGTAACGACAGAGGGAGCTGTATGGCGCATGCATAGGAAGGTCACCTCACCATCATTCAACGAGAAGAACTCAGCCCTAGTTTTTAGAGCCGCCATCGATCAAGCACAAGGAATGACCGACTACTGGCTACGGACTCAGGGGGACGGGAGTTTCAAGACCGTTGAGCACGATACCATGTCACTGGCCCTTAACATCATCAGCTATGCTGGCTTCGGGCTGCGTCTCGTTTGGCCGGGTCAACCCTTACCCGCTGGCTCAGATTCATCAAAAATAGCTAGGTATGCGAGCTTCGACCCCCCCGAGGGGCATACCTTGACCTTTAGCGAGTCTATTGGCGGCATCTTGCATCATCTGCTACCACTTTTATTGACACCTAAGTTTGTTTTGGGTATGTGAACTCACTCTTCTTGATGACGTAGCTGCAAGGCTAATTTGGCTCTAGATAACCTTCCGTACCAAGTATTCAAGGAGGCAAAGGAAGCCAGAGAGAACTACAACTTATACATGCAGGAATTCTTGCAACAAAAGATACAAGATGTTCGCCGGGGAGACAGGGATATAGGCATGGATCTCATGGGGTCCCTAGTCGCAACCTCATACCAAGATAAGGAAGCCGGGAGCAAAGCCGGAATCCAGCTAGACGACTCAGAAATTATCGGCAATGCGTTCATCATGTTTTTGGCTGGCCACGAGACCACAGCTAACGTGATGCATTTTACGATGTTGGAGCTTGCAAATAACCCGGCCGCGCAACGGCATCTACAGCAGGATATCGACACGATTCTGGGCCGTGACACGGACCCGGCGACCTGGAACTACGAAGAAAAGGTCGGTGCCATGCAGGCATCTATGCTCGGCGCCGTCATGAACGAGACACTGCGCGTCGTGCCACCAGTCGTAGAAGTACCCAAGAAGACCGCAAAGGAGCAGATGATTACGATCGACGGTGTTAGGCACACGCTGCCGGCGAATACCTACCTCGGTCTTTGTGTGACGGGCTGCCAGCGCAACCCACGCTATTGGCCGGCGCGGCCTAGTAAAATCACTAGCGCGCCACACGACCTCGACGACTGGGTGCCAGAGCGCTGGTTCCGGCCCAGCATCAGCGAGGACGAGAAGTCAGACGTGCCCGAGGCGGAAGAATTCGGCGGCTACGCCGGACCCGACACGAGCGCGTCGATGTTCCGGCCCGTGCGAGGCTCGTACATCCCGTTCTCCGACGGCCCGCGGTCGTGCCTCGGCCGCCGCCTCGCCATCGTCGAGGTGCTCGCGGCGCTCGCCGTCATCTTCCAGAAGTACAGCATCGAGAACGCGGTCGACGACTGGGCGTCGGACGAGGAGGTCGCGCGCATGGACCAAGGCCAGAAGGACACGTTGTACAAGAAGGCCGTCCAGAGGTCCAGGGACGTCATAGATTCGTGCGAGGCACGGGTCACACTCAAGCTGCACAACGGACAACGCGTCCCCCTGCGGCTCGTCAGGAGAGGCGAGGAGCGGTTCGTGCACAAGTACGACTTGTGATCGGACCCCCGGTAGTTCGTTAAGTAGGTGAGTGGGTAAACTGCTTCCAGACTGAATGAAGATTTCTTCTGCATGGGATATGGGGTTTACCTACCTAGGGTCAAGTAGTGATTAGACTTTCCTTTTACCGTGTACGTACTGCGCAAGCATGGAGCTCCCCCTCCTTCCCCTTGTCTGATGACCGCATTGGTGGTTATATCATACATAAGCTTATATACCAAACATACCTGATGAGAATGAAGTATAAAATCCAAGTTTGACTCATTTTTTACTGTGCCTGGTACCTATTGTGCGGCCCGTACCTGAGTCAAATGGCCAAGAAATGGACAAAGCTTATACAATGCTTGGGGAAAGCTTGATTGGTACCAATGATGCTCATCCACTGCGCCTGTACTCAGCATCCTGTCATCATGCGCTCGCCTTTAGGTATGATATGATTATTGGAGGTACATACTCATTTACCTATATTCGCTAGAATATACTCACGTCAACTTGTTTGTTACCCAAGCGAGGCGAGGACCACCTATTTCTCTCTTCACCCCTAAAGCCTCTCCTCCCCCCCTCACTGCTATTGTAGTACATAGGATATAGATAGCGAATAACAACAAGCTTATTTCGCGGCCGTGATTGTTTTGGCCTTTTTCTGTCCGGGGCGGGGGATAGGTACATACCGCATACTGCATACTGTAGGGACGGGTGATACCTATTGGTCCCCGACGGGAAACAATGATGCTATGATTGACTAACGGCTCCCTCATTCGCGGTGCCGCTGTACTACGTAGATTAAAATTACGTCACTTCTGCCGGGTAGCGACTTGGGGCTCGGCGATGGTGCTAGGATAACCACTATGTTACCTAACTATGTAAGGAATAGGTAGGTTAGGTTACTGACTGTTAGGACACAGGTAGAACAAGCGAGAATGCCACGAGATTGATTGAATGTGGGCCTTGTGTGCGACACACTGTGTTTTCTGACTTGTTGGGCCTGTTGTTGCGTCGCTGCGGCGAGGCATCATACGTAACGGCCACCTAGGTAATAGAGCCTAGTGTACTACGTAGACAGTCCCGCATTCTGCTGTTGCATACGGAGTAGAACTTGGCTGGCTCACCTGGCTGTGGCTCTCATGTTTGCACTACCTACGCACAATGTTCAAGTTGTTATATGTAGTGTAGAGTGTCTCGATTGTTTTGGAATGTATTATTCTGTTGTTTGAGGGCTAGACATTATCCCCTGTTCTCTCTCTCTCTCTCTCTTATTTGCGAGAGATACCCCGAGCGTCGGCTATTGGTACAGCTACTTACTTCATTGTCGTCTTTTGAAAAGTACGTTTCCTGGGGTTCTGTTTGTCCCTCGACCAATATTTACTTTACCCATAAAGACAAGGCGGGAAACTGTGTAGTCCCGTGTCATAGCAACGGGTAGCTACTCCAGTGCAAAAGAAAAGAAAAGAAAAAAAATATAGGACGCCGGTACTGTGCTAGTAGGGGATACCCAGTCCAGCCTATCGGCACTCCTCTGCGTCCAGCAAGGGCTGTTCTGTAATATTACATCGCCTCAGACATATCTTGACGTTTTCTTGCAAACAATTTACTTTGGTGTGGCTAGGTAGGTATGACTGTTCGAGGCTGAACTACACTATTCCAAGAATCAAGGAACCCCCCACTGATATCATCCTGCAGAATCACTAACACTAGACGACGCGGCGTATCGGATTATTTTCTATAGTACATAGCACGGTACTGTGCAGCAAGAGTGTACACCCACCGTCCAGGCCAAGTCAGTTACAGACCGGCCCACGAGAGATTCCCGCTTGTCACCGCATTAGCGTAGCGGTAAACTGCGGCAACATTGGCCATACCTTCTTGGGCCGGTGTGAGGCGAAGCGTACGATTCGCTACCTACCTACTACCTAGACTACTGCTAGTCTGGGTAGACATCTATAGTATTATAGAATGCGTAAGTTGCCATCCCCCTTGTTCATTCGTTACCATTTCCATTAGCGTACTAGAGGTACACGAGTACTTTGTACGAGTCCAGCAGCGTTTTCGCCCCTTTGCCTCGACTAGGTACTCCTACTACTTAGTAGTTATATTTCCTTCCTACTAGTAAGTAGGTACGCGGCCTAGTGTGGGCTAGCTATCCCTAAAGCAAGTGTTTCTATTTACCTATTGTCTGGACTTCTGTCTGGGTTCCAGTCCCGGCTGTGCTGGCCAGTCCCTCGGATGTCCTCTTTCACTCTTTGACCTCGGCCTTTTTTCCTATCTGGAAAGGTCTGGTTAGCATTGACGATGAATGATCAAAGAGACCGGCTTATCAGCTTGTTGTTTTGAGATTTGCCTTCGTGCAAAAGCACAATCACATCATACATATACACTCTATGCCGATTTTCATCATCTTTGTTATTCAGTCACACCCATTCACCTGTTAGTACACTAGGCACGGTATACAGTACCGAGGAAGGGCGCCAAGATGAGACTCCCTTGCTACTATACTGTATGGGTACGCACGCACAGTATATGTACCCGGGACTTCGGGATGGTGACAATCGGGTTCTGAATCGGGGCTGTCTAGTGTCTTGGATCCCTGTAACTTGCAACCTCCCAATCATAGCCACCCAAGGTCGTTCCTGGACTGACTGGGGACTGCCTGGATACTCTGAGAGGCTGACAGGATCTCGTCATCCATTTTCCTTATCTTGCCTATTCCCTGAATGCCTATTTAGGATTGGTCACGCCCTCGCCCATTGATCTCGATCTATTTCTACTCCCCTCTTTCTTTCTCTCTACTCTTCTCTTGTTCTCAGTTTAGAACACCTAGGACCTTGGCCTCGATACTGCCAAAACACCATACTTCGATGAAGGACAGCTCTTCTGATCAGTCGCCTTATATAGATCGCATACGCTCTTGGGCACGAACTCATGCGTATGGAGGCACGAAACGGTCCACTGGCTCCAGTAGTAATCCTACGCTTCCCTTGAGTAACCCGCCGACGAACCCGTCACAGCAGCGGCAACCTTCAACAAACAACGGCCAACATGGCGATCCTACCACCGCCGACGGCGGTCAAGGCCCCTTTGGCCACTCCACAGAGGGCAGTCCAAACCTCAGATCGGATAGCGATACTGCCGATAAGTCAACTGCGTCAGCATCTAAAGAGGAAGAGTCGGGGACTGTCATAAGCCCTGGGGATTCTGAAGAAAAGAAACCTAATGTCATGATCCGATTCTACCTGACCACCAAGAAAATCCTCTTTCACAGTTGGATCAACCTTGGCTTAGTCTTCGTGCCCGTCGGTATCGCCGTCGCCAATATTCCGGGCGCGAACCCAGGAGCCATTTTCGGAATCAATGCTGTGGCTATCATTCCCCTAGCCGCATTACTCAGCTATGCCACCGAGTCCGTGGCTCGTAAGATGGGTGATACCGTCGGTGCATTACTAAACGTGACCTTTGGTAATGCTGTAGAGTTGATCATTTTGTAAGCTTCCTCGTTATGATTATAACTTCTTCCCAGTCCAAAGTTGAATTTGCTAACCATTGAACAGCATGTAAGTAGAAGAATCTGGTGACTTTTGCTCTGGGTTCACACGCATCACGCCCAGTCCAAAAGTCAATAAAAGAAGTGTTTGATATAAGTGCCATAATAGTATATACTAACATACTATCTTCTGCTATAGCATCGCGCTTGTCAAGGTTTGTCTTAATCCATGTCGGCCATATAGAGGAAAAGACTAATCGTATCTAGGGCGAAATTCGTGTCGTGCAAGCATCACTTCTCGGATCTATCCTCGCCAACCTACTTCTCATCTTGGGTGGAGCATTCTTCCTAGGTGGATTACGTTTTCGCGAACAGGTAGGTTGCTTGTCTCTTCGACATTGTGATAGTACACCTTGTTAACTTGCTCTAGGTTTATAATAGCACTGTGACACAGATGAGTGCTTGCCTGCTTAGTTTAAGCGTCATCAGTCTTGTCCTACCGGTAGGTGTTGTCATAATCAACTTGATCATCGGTCGTCTAACTTATTCCCATAGACCGCATTTCACGCCTCTTTCAAAGACCCGACATTGGCCGATCAGCAATCTTTAAAGATTAGTCGCGGCACGAGCGTTGTATGTACTCTGTCTCGTATATTCGTATATCATGTTATGGCTACTAACATGTCGGCTAGATTCTACTGTTGATCTACGTGGTTTACCTCTTGTTTCAGCTGAAGTCACATTCGTACATGTACGAATCTACCCCTCAGCATATCATTGATGAGGAGTCAACTCCTGGTCCCGCAGCTGCTTGGTTGGACACTTCGAGCTCTGATTCAAGTTCTTCGTCTGATTCGGACTCGGATTCGTCGGCTCACTCGAGGAATACTATGTCCCGGCGCGTCAAGCGGGCTATTCGTGCCCGTCGTCGTAGAAAGTCTAGTGTGGCGTCTGCCGATACCGATGAAGAGAGGGTTCGTACTCGAACGTCTTCATTCAACGTGAGCCCGGTCTTGGATGGATCCAAATCTGGAGAGTCTTCAAACGGGCTCGGCTTCTTCCCTCGTACGAATTCGCTGGGAAGCGATGACGCCGTCGATGAAGAGAAGCCTGGAAAAGGCTTCCGCAAGCATCGTCACAAGCATTATAAGCGCAAGCATCGACGTCACCGTAAGGCCTCAACACCCTTGGAGCCTGATGGTACCCCATTGCCTGTTGAGGCAAACATTGTCGGTCTAATTCCTGGAGCCATACAAACGGAAATGGCGGATGGAGAAACTCGGCGTGTTGATTTCGCGGATACCATCGGACCTCTAGATGGTGCGGCCGAGTCTGCACCAGGCACCGTTAAGCGACCTTTTAACAATCTGCGTGGGTTATCGTTTCGACCAGTTGCCAAAAGTCTGGCTCCGCCAGTTTTTACTCAGCCGCAACAGGCTGGAGTTGGTCCTGCTGCTCCCGTTCCCCTCGGCCCAGTTCCTCGCGTCAAGTACGGTATCCGCCGCACAAACTCGCTTCCGGACAAGCTCAACCAGCACCAGTTTCGTCCTCCCGGAGCCTTGTTTCCTGCCCAGATTCCGCCCTCGGCGGTAGCGAACGACCCCGTTCAGGCGGCCGAAGCCCATGAAGATGATATTTCGCGACCAGCAGCCATTATCATGCTCTTGATCACAACGGCTCTCGTCGCCACGTGCGCCGAGTTCCTCGTCGATTCGATCCAGGACGTGGTGGAAAGCAGCTCGATCAAGGAGATTTTCATTGGTCTCATCATCCTCCCCATCGTCGGCAACGCGGCGGAACACGTGACGGCGGTGACGGTGGCGATGAAGAACAAGATGGATCTCGCAATCGGTGTAGCAATCGGCAGCTCGATCCAGATTGCGCTGTTTATCACGCCGTTGGTGGTCATTATCGGGTGGATCATCGACCAGCCCATGACGCTCTACTTCACACTTTTCGAGACGGTGTCCCTGTTTGTTTCGGCCTTCATCATCAACTTTTTGATTCTCGACGGCCGGAGTAACTATCTAGAAGGGGCACTGCTCGTAGCTACCTACGTCATCATCGGCATCATTGCGTTCTTCTACCCAGAGGGCTCAGAGGCCAACGAATGGAGTGCTTAGGATACCTCCAATTAACCTCCTCATGCCGTTATGGGTTAGTTTTCCTGTCACCTGGCATCTCAGCTTCAGCAGTGCGGGGGATAGATAGGAAATTGGAAGGCGGAATTAGCAGGTAGAAGAGTATTGGAGCTATTTGATGAACATGTTGTGTGGAAGGTTAGGATAGGGTTTACATTCAGCCCTGTTCGGCCTCCTGAGAATATACAACGACGACGACGACGTCGTGCAGGGGAAAGAAAGGAAGGCTGAATGAAGAATTCGGGAGCACTCAGCCAACTTGAGCCCTGACACATCACATTTTACAGGGTTGTACATGGATATTCCTTCAACGGGATTGTGTGAAACAGAGATACACTCATTTTAGCCCGTACGGTATGACTTTAGTGATCTTTTAAAAGCTTGATCAAAGATATCGTCAAGATAAAAACAAGGTTTTAACCCTTCCTGCCTTCTATTTACTTGTTTATTGGACTATATTGTCTATTGCACATTAAGAGTTGATGAATGATACTTCTGAAAAACGTAGCCCCCGGGCATTGCGGGGGGCAAGCTCGGATACCCTAGGCCGCCTAGAGAGGAATATGGGGGTTAGTGTACAGCACTAGTGCAGAGTAGCGTAATGAGGCTGAGCAAGGTCTGACTGTACTGTACTGTACCGGTGATACTGTACCGGTGATACTGTATAAGTGATACTGTATAAGTGATACTGTATAAGTGATACTGTATGAGCCCGGCGGAATACAAACATCGTCCCGTCGCCTCAAACAATGGACCAAAGTTGATAAACTTGACGAGGTTGCGTCGCACAGTCTCCATTCTCATCACCATTCTAATCAATCACTCCCTCCCTTACGTCGTCAATGGGAACAATGGCAATGAGGAGATGATAGAGACTTACTTACCTTAGGTACTTACTATGTACATTGATTGAGTGAATGCATCGCACCTTCTCTAACACTATACTACCTAGGTATCTAATTCCCTAACCTACCTATGTAGGTAGGCAATTACACCAAACTCTGGGCGGCCTCTCTCCTTTCATTCCAAATCTTATTTTCTCGGGACCTTGACCATTCACTGCCACGCGGACGCCGTCAAATAAACTCGATAAACTCAGAATCATCGCTTTAGGCTTCAAGCAGACTAACCTTACCCCCACGACACAGCCGCCTTCTCTCCGCCGCATCCACGCCCCTCGGAGTCAAAATCATATAGATACTTCGCTTAGTCTTACTATATACCAGCAGCAGTAGCAGTAGCAGCAGCCTTTTTCGTGAATAAGAAGAGCCACCGGCCACGCGTACACGCACCCTCCGTCACAGTCCTCGAATCAATCAATCTTAATTAATCAATAATGTGTTTCACCAGCTCGGATCGCTCCGACGATCCCCCTCCCCGGCCTGCACAGGTGCCGCAGCAGCAGCAATCCGCGAGCGTGCCAACGCCCTCGAAAGCAAGCATGCCTCAAGATTTCTCTCCCCCGTCTGGCCCGCCCCCCTCGCATCGCCCGCAGAAGCAGGCCCAGGAAGCCGACTACGCACCCCCGTCCGGCCCTCCCCCGTCTCAGAACTTCGCGCCACCTCCCGGCCCGCCGCCTTCACAGCGGGCGGCCGACGAGTACGCTCCTCCCTCGGGCCCGCCTCCCTCGCACCAATCCGCGGGGCCCCTGCCGTCCAAGAACAACCCTTTCTACGAAGACGTCGCACCGCCCTCCGGCCCGCCCCCGTCCCACGCGTACGGAGGCCAGGGGTCTTCTGATTTCGCTCCTCCCCCGGGACCACCACCTTCGCAGGACTACGCGGCTCCTCCCGGGCCTCCTCCACCGCAGGAGAAAGAAGCCAAGAAGCAGCACGACTGGGAAATCGCCGTCCCGGACACGTCGCTGCTGCCGCCGCCGCCGAGCTTCTTCAGCGGGTTCGACCGGTCGCCCGCCAACAACGCGACGGAGGAGGAGGCCGAGGCCGGCGAGCGGTGGTGCGCCCAGTTCCCGCTGCACCACCCGCTCGCGGTGGCGCCGCCCGAGCTGCAGGCCATGAACTCGGGCAACATCAACATGTTCGCGCCGCCGTTCTTCCGCGGCGCCCTGAGCCGGCAGGCCGTGGGCGTCTGGCGCGGGCAGTCCCCGGCCAAGGGCACGGACGCGTGCCTCGCGACGTACCCGCCGCTGTACAGCGTGTCGGCGCACAGCCCGCTCGCGACGGGCCGCGCCAAGACGATCTACTTCGAGGTGCACGCCCTGCGGGACGGGTCGCGCGACGAGGTGTCGCTCGCGCTCGGCTTCGCGGTGCCGCCGTACCCGCCGTTCCGCCTGCCCGGGTGGCACCGCGGTAGCCTGGCCGTGCACGGCGACGACGGCAACAAGTACATCAACGACCGCTGGGGCGGCAAGGCGTTCACGCACCCGTTCCGCCGCGGCGAGGTCGTCGGCCTCGGCATGGTGTTGGCGCCTGCGCCTGGCGGCGGCGGGATCGGTGTCGAGATCTTCCTTACGCGCGACGGCGTTGAGGCTGGCCGCTGGAACCTACATGAAGAGACGGACCTCGAGCAGGACCTGCCGGTTACTGGCCTTGAAGGCTTCCACGACCTCTGCGCCTCTGTCGGCGTCTTTGATAAGGTCGCCTTCGAGATCGTCTTCGTGCCGGAGAGGTGGCGGTGGCGCGGCTGGAGGGAATAAATAGCCGGTGCAAGGGCGCCTAAGTGGGTGAGGGGGTGCTGAGTAGAGTTTGTGGTCCGTTCGTGAATGCGTGTAAATGCGTGTCTGCGCTAGAGGAACGCTGTTTCGATGGCATAGAGCGTAGCTAGCGGTGCCTTTTTTTTTTTTTTTTTTCTTGTAGGGAACTAGTAATTCAAAATTCGAATTCTCATTCAGGGTTTAAAATATAGATTTAATCATGTCTTTGGGGCTGAGAACGGTGATTGGCTTGTGTTAAATGCGAGCTTCGGTTTATTAATTAAAGGACGAGTTTGCAGTTCTGCTAGACTAACCTAGTCATTCAGGCTCTGGAGAGGTAAGCTACTAGCCGGCCACGAGAGACCTTGGTTGTTTACGCTCACTCTTTGGAATCTTCGGTTTCACGGTGTGGGAGATTTGTACGGCGTGAGAGGAATTAGCTACCCATATTAAACGGCAATTACTCACAAGGAGTAGAGTACGAAATGTAGGGGGTGTATGTGGTTCTTGGTGGGAATTCGCATATAGCATAATGTTGGTTGGTCATTGCTTGCTATGGAATCTCTTATTTAGGGCTGGTTTGAAGGCATTGCGGTCACTTCTCTATGCACCCCCAATGTTCCAGCTCCCATGATATCTATGTATGTACACAGTACAGTAAAGGCAATATGGATCGTGCAGTGCCTTATAGCATAGACTCTGCACGAAATGCGATCAACCGAACCTTGATGCCCCCATGCCCTAATACTGCTAGGATGACTATATATCATAAAATGTGCTCCAGTGCTATGAGTCTCTCCAAGAAATCTATCAAGTATAAGTAGAACCGCCACTTGATCCCCCCGGTCAGCTTTTCACTTGCTAGGAGGAACCCCTACCCGATTTCTCAAAACCCACGCCGTCTCCGGCTCGCGCGGTCTTGGCAGGGAGCTCACACGGTGATGTGTCTTTTATCAGCAGGCCGCCGGGCAATCGACCGCGTGCTGGAGAGGCGCCGGCTGTTGGAAACGCCCTTGTCGGTAACCTCGAGCCCGCGCCGGATAACGGCCAGGTCGGCCCGCTTGGCGAAGACAATCTCCCCGGACTGCTGCACGTCCACCAGGACCGTGTTCACCAAGCTCACCCAGTCGTCGGGCATGAAGAAGTGGCGGACGGCAGTAGACGTAACTGGTGGTGTTGCGGTTGCGGTTGCGGTTGCGGTTGCTGCTATTGTTGTCGTGCCGGGGATTGACCAGGGGACGATGATGTCGGCTGAGCAGATCCAGTTGTCGGGGTCTAGGAAAACGGCCCGTTCGTTGGCGACTCCCACGACAGTCTCGACTTTGACGCCCAGTTGACCAAAGTCTAGGACCGGATGTATCTTGCCCGGTTGCCCTGTCGGCGGTAGCCCGGGCTGGGAGATGAAATCTCGGAGATCCCATAAGTGATATACGCGACCCGACGTGGGCTTATCTTGGCTTGGGGCTTGGACCGTGACGAAGTACTGCGGGTGCTGCAGAGGTACAATGGACTCGATGCTCAAAGGCGTGTTGTCAAGGAGACTTAGTTCCACCGAGCGAAGTGCCGTGAGAGAGTCCCACGAGTAGAACGTCGCAGCAGCTTTGTCGACCCGGATGAGTAGGTCTTCGATCATAGGTGATGCAAGCCAGCTTTTCTTGGGATTGCCCTCTACACACGCAACGTAATCGACGGCGCTGGTGTCCACTAGGCTCCAAAGGGCGTCTACTACGTGGGTAGATACGAGGAGCCGACCGTGCTGGACAGAGGTGACGATTTGCGTGATCGAAGATACGTTCCTCTTGTCGAACAGAAGAACATCATCCGAAACCCAGCGCCCCTGGGCTTCCCGGACCAGCTTTCTGCTCGTCACCCTCCCCGAAGCGTCGCCGCACGAAAGGACGTTGCTCTTCTCGTCGAACTCGAGGAGCGTGATGGCGCAGTTGCGGGTCTGCGTGAACAGCTCTTGGGCATGGGGCTCGGAGGCGGTGTTGTAGATATGCACGGTCCCGTCTTCTCTCCCGCAGATGACCCTCGACACGTCCCTCACGCACGCCATGGCGGTGACGGCGACGCCCTCGACGGCGTCGTACTCCACCTCCGGCGCGATCGTCGAGCACGAGATCGTGTCGCTGTTCTCGTCCTCGAACTCCTGCCGCAGGAGGACCGTCGGGTCCCACACGCTCAGCTGCGTGCCGCGGATGTCGAGGAGGCGCAGGTTGTCCGACGTGAAGGCGAGCTTCTTGGTGCGGACCGCGTCGATGTCGAAGCGCAGCCGGTAGATGAACTTGAGCGTCCGGAGGTCGAAGAGGCTGATGTTGCCTTGCGAATCGGCCGTGGCTAGGGTCCGCCCGTCGGGCGAGCAGGCCATGGTCTGCGCGTTGATCCCGTCTAGGGAACCCCGGCGCTCGCCGGTGTCGGTGTCGTAGATGACGACGTCCCCGTCCGAATAGGCCGCCACTAAGAGATTGTTTTCTAACGTAGAGCTGAAGGCGACGGCCCATACGGTTGTCGAGCCGTCTGCCAGCTTGGTCGATTCGTAGCGGCATGACCCGTTCTCCTTTTCGTACATGTCGTACACCTGCTCGCCTTCGAGGGTCCACAGGAGGATATCCTCCCCCCTATATATTACGGCAAGGAGATTTTGTTCCGCGCTGAATGCCGCAATCGTCGGCCTCCGCGCGTATAGCTGGGGGTCGTTCTCGAGAAGATCCCTTGTCCAATCGATGGGCTCGCCGCGGGGCACATCGTTAGGTATGTCCCAGTAAATGATCGAATTGTTTTTGGCAGCAATCAAAAGCATCTCGTCGTCCTCTATGAAGGTTATCGCCATACACACGGCTGGGACACGGAAGGATATGACTTGTTCTGAAGAGTCGAGGTTCCATACTCTAACAGTTTTGGCCCCTCCTGAGGCGAATAGACTACCGTTCTCGCTAAACGCAATACTCCATACCGGCTCCGGGTGTTGTAGAGTATTGGTCTCCAATAGCGTCGCGTTATCGTATATTAGAATAGTCCTAGACACAATCAGCGGCCGAACAATCATCTATATCTATCTTTTCACTTCGTGCACGGTTATCACGTGGGAGGAGGAACGGGTTCTCATAATAGGCGGGTATACTGACCCATTTGTCAACGCTAAGGCTGTTCTTTTCCCTGATGAGGCGATATCCATGGGCTTAGAAAGGCGAGGATAGTTAATTGTGCACAGGCAATCGTCCCAGTTCTTTGAGACACAGCCCTGTACATTAAGTCCACGGTATGCATTTACAAATTGCTTTCGAAATGCGGACTCGTACGGGCAGAAGGGAGGTATTAAGTAGTGAATAGAGGATGGGAACTGATTGAGTCGCTTGCCAAACTTGTTCACGAGCCTAACCAAATCTATACCCCATCGCTCAACCAGAAGCAGTTGCTTCTGGATCCCTATGGGTGGTGTCTGATGTGCTCGGCGGGTGACTAAGCTCGTGCAATTTTTGCCCGCCTGGTATAACCGTTGAAGGTCAGACTGTTTGGCCAGATGCTCGATCCAGACCAAGACTTCGCGCGAACTGAGGAATTTTGCCAGCTCAATGAATATCTCATTGTCGGTGGATTTTACTTGGAGAACGTGCTGGAAGAGGTAAGTAGAGGCGTAGTTGTAAAGTACCGAGTCGGTGTTGCTGGTGCTATCACTTGCTAAACGGCGGTGCTTGGAGCCTTTTCTCAGGTTCCCTTGGCCGCCGCACAAGGTCCGAATGCAAACAAGCGCCAACCTCTTGTGGGAGACTGCCCTATCGATGATGAATTCAGAGCTGATATCCTTCCGTGTCAAGAATTCTCTGGCTGTTAGATGGACTAGTTGAACTTTTTTGGCCTTATCAATAAAGACTAGGTTACTGCAAGTGCTGATGGATTTCTCAATGTCGTCGATCGAGTCTTGAATATCTCTTTCAATGGCAAAATGTATCTCTTCAACAGACAGCGGGCGAAATGCGCAGGTTGCCCATGTGAGGATGGCTTTGGCTAGATCCTTGCCAAATTTGGCCTGCGACATCTCATCAAGTATTCGAGCGTAGAGTGCATCCATGTCAGAAGGATTGCTAGCTAAGACTTGATTGATTTCGGCGGCCGTATGGACCTGGCGCAGCTCTCGGAGGACGAGGCTTACCCAGAGAAAACAACCCCTGGAGTTCTGGAGAATACGGTCAAAGATATCTTGCTGCGCACTAGTCGTGGCACCTGGGAGGTGGTGGAGATTCGCGCTTAAAAAGGAGGCAATGTCGGATCGGTTATCTTCCAATATGGTTTCCGATATAACCTCCATCGATGGATTTGTCGAGTTGAGATACGTATCGACGCCGGTCCTCGAGGTGACTAGAATACAAAGAGGCCACATCTCTTGGACCTTTCTAAGAAAGGTCATAAGCTCCAGCCCATTCTTACACTCGTCCAGGGCGTCGATAACCCAATATTGAGGCTTTTTCAATCTGACTTTTGAAATTGCGTTGGCGAAGATGCGGCGCCACACTGGGATATGGTCGACCTTATCAATCGGAGGGTCCTTCCACGAATTCGCGACGTTCGATATCGTCGTGAAAGCCTCCGGGTGCATGACAGCCATTTGCCAGGCCATTGAGCGCAACAGGGAGTTTATGGTAGTCTTGCCATTATCGCCATTGGTAAAGAAGAAGTAACAGCAATCGAGGTTTAATGCGCGTAGATGGTTGATGACGTGTGATGCCAGAACACTCTTACCGGCTCCGGGTCGTCCGCGAAGCCAAAAGACCTTCGAGGTCAAAGCGTCACGCCACTGTTCGAAGGAATCTTTCTCGATTAGCCACTGGCACGAACCAAGGAGCTTTTGCGATTCGTTGGTTATCAGATCATCTTCAGGGGCACCGGAAATGCCGAGGAACTTGCTGAGGGCTTCCAGTTCGACATGGTCAAGCCCTCTTGCTTCTGGCCTCAATGCCGCTCTCTGGCTGTCGATTGTGGTCGCCAGTGCGTTCCGTACCAATATGTACGACGGCTCTCCAGGGGTGGCGAACCGTGCCACGTCACGATGGTTTGCATCTAGATAAGTGCGTCTTTCATTCGGATAGTTCATCACCGCGCAGTGTTTCTCTACAATAAGACCCTTTCCTACTCCATAATGCATTGGCTGAGTCTCATAAAACGAGAACAGTTGCAGTTCCTGGCAGTAGCGAGGGAATTCTTCGTTGATCGTCTGCAACATACCCGACTGAGGTAACAGGTCGTTCACGAAGGGTCGTGACCCAGGCGCAAGAGCCAGGACGCGACTCAGCAGTTGAGCAACTCCAGCACCTTGATGAGGCGTTGCTAGAAAGAAAATAGCACGTATTCTATCAGCCAAGTTATTATACTCTAGCCCTTGGCGTGCAAGGATATAGGCCTTCTTAATCACGAGGCCGCCCATGCTATGTCCTACAAATAGGATTGGACCCTAAAATCAATGAGCACATTGCGTATATGGCCGCTCACAAGCCACTCACCGATGTATTTGATGCCACTACGGGACAGTGATGAACACAAGCTAGTAAGTTACTCGCAAAATCTTGGATATTCAGGACCGACTCGCGGTTGAGCCCCGACGAATATCCAAATGTATGTATGCGAACATCGTGGAACGCATCATCGGAAGAGAGCCAATCTTGCGGCCAAAATGCACCGTCGCTCACTTTTGACCATGTACTCCGCGAACCCCCATTGAGGCCATGCACGAAGATGAGGTCGGCGACAGCCTGGACATCGGGCTCAAACAACGTCGTGAGACCCAACGGCCCCTTTGGCGCCTCCTGTCCATTCTTAGTGGAATCGCTGGTGTCTCTTCTAGTCAAAGACCTTCCTAGAAATGATCTGTTTGACATGGAAGTAGTTGCCGTCAGAATTCGTGACACCGATTCGGAAGACGCGGCCATTTCTTTGGCGATGGAGCATTTTGTGGTGGAAAGCGTGTGCTTCTAGCCGCCCTCTTACGATTCCAAATCCAATATCTAATGAAATTACCTTTTGGGTTAAGAGTACGTAATTCGAATGCGTGCCAGTCGGTTAAGAGGCAGTCGGACAGACACGAAAGCATAGAGTCAAACAGACAAGCCGATGGGTAATCAATTCAGCGAGGCAGAACCGTAATGGGAAAGGTGAGCAGAGATCTACCATCCTCTTCTTCGCCAACTCCAAAACCGGTCAAGGGCGGCTATTTCTCAGCTCTCGAGCGTTAAGAGGAAGGCAATCCCTAAGACCCCCAAACAGTCACCCAGTAGACACCCACAACCGAGTATCTTGGTAGTCTTGTCGCAAAGCTTACCCATCTAGGGCCCCCAGATAGTGGAGGCTTACCGGAGGCATGACGGGAGAACAGGGGCCCTTGTATTCATCAACATAGGCTACATCGGCCGTGGACTAGCGTACCATCCAAAGTATCAAGTCCGTAGTCCACCTAGAGAGACCACCTCTAATAGCTAGACTACACCCTTCTCCCACAGGATTTGATAACTAACCCCAATTCGTATGTCAAGCAACTAGGTTAGGTAGATCTAGTGTAATTCCTTTTCAACGGACTTCCAAGCACAACTAGTATTACAGATAAACCAGAAGCTAAGTATCCGTGTTGTCGTCGAGTATATCATAGTTGTATTTGCATGCTGGTAGTTCCACCAAGTGACCAACCGTAAATGTGGGAGAATCACCTTGGAGAACAAGCTGTCTAGGTATTAGAGGTGGTATCTCTAGGTGTATGAACTGTTAGGCGTGTTGGTTGTCCCGCATATGACACTATTCCTATGTTGTCGTCTTGTGCCGAAGCTGAAGGATTCAACCCCAAGGATTCAACCCCCTAGGACTTTTAGTATCTATCCAAGATAAATAGGTATTAGCCATGAATATCTCGCAAGATTCCCCTCTCCTTCCAAGTGCTACGAGTCTATTCTCCATAGCTTATAGAATTAGCGATCATGGCACCTAGCACCGATCCGAGTATCTGGAATCAGGAGATCGCAGTCCCTGCCGAGGTTATCTCATATGTTGATGATGCCGTCAAGGCGAGTATGTATACTACCTTAACGGGCTCATATTAGTTAGCTGATCATGAATGTCGTAGAGATGCCCGAGGGCACTCAAGTACTCTCCATTAGCCCCTCCGGGTCCTCTTACTGGGCACGCACTGCTAAGATTGCGACTCTTGACTCGGAGGGGAATGAAGTGTTCTATTTCATCAAGGTGAAAAGAGAGTTGGGCTCCTGACATACATATAGCAAGAGCCCCAAACTGATTTGTGTGTTCATGCAGGCCCATCAGGGTGAGACTGGGCACAGTTTGGTCCTCGGAGAATACCATTCCATGAACACGTTGTGGACTGTCATGCCTGAGCTCGTCGCTAGGCCCTATGGTTACGGTACTTACGAGAAGATGGAAGATGTTCATTTCTTTCTCTGCTCGTTCCATGAGCTGACTGATGATATCCCTGATATTGATGACTTCCCTGCTCTTGTCGCGAAGCTACATAAGGCACAGATCTCTCCAGATGGGACATTTGGGTTTCCATATGAAACATTTGGCGGTCGGCTTCCACAGCTCTTCCCCGTCACAGACAGCTGGGAAACGACATTCAAGTCGGGGCTGGAGCGTATCTTCGACAGCGAAGAGAACACGCACGGGCATGACGAGGACATGGCCCAGCTCAGAAATGGGATTATGGAGAAAGTCATCCCACGGCTTATTCGCCCTTTAGAGTCGGGGCCTAATAAGATCCAGCCACGGCTAGTCCACGGCGATTTGTGGGATGGTAATTGCTCCGTCGACGTCAATACGGGGCATCCTGTAATCTTTGATGCCACTTGCCTATGGGCGCATAACGAATGCAAGTCTTTTCTATAGAAAATTAGGGGCTAGCGACTGACCGTCCACTACAGATGAACTGGGGCCCTGGCAGCCCTCGAGACACAAGATGAGCAAGCCATATATCAGAGAGTACATCAAGCACTTCCCTATTTCTGAGCCCGCAGAAGATTTCGAAGACCGTGTTCTCTTATATTCAATGTGAGACCCGCCGCCTCCACGGCTACAAGCTTCTTTTGACAACCGTGTTACTAATATACAACTCTTTAGGAGATTCAATCTACACGCTTCGTCTCTATATCCCGGGAATCTTAGATTTAGAAACATGTTCGTCATCCTAGCCCAGACCCGTTTATATACGTTATTAATTGGTCGCAGAGTTCGAGAGGATATGAGGAAGCTCGTAGAAAAGTATCCCGGAGGCTATGAAGCCTGGGCTAACAACGAAGAATCTAGTTAGAACAGTGTTGGACCACTCCATTCCGACAATCCGGCCAGTCTGGACTTCATGTTTTGGTTGTAGGGCCATGCAACTAAGAGCAAAACATAGAGATAGTATTTCTTAAGACTCTATTAGTTCGATATCCTTTTGTGATATTAGGAGGCTAGGTCCCTTTGATAAAAGCCTAAATGAAGTGTCTAGTTCTCTCTTATAATGCCGACGTATCAAGTAGATAGAGTCTATGGTGATGTTTTCAGGTCAATAGTTAACTCTCTTCAAGAAGGGATAAATAGGGGCAATAATCATTGATTGATAAAACAGTAGAAGTCCCAGACGCGAAAGAGACCTAGAAATGGGTGTCTTCGATACAATGCTATGTGTCGCTTCGGCGAACTACGGAACGTCACCGAATACCCGGATCCTGTTACGATCTTAGCTAGGCTATATTCGACGTTAACGTACCCCGCGGATCTACCCCTCAGGTTTGGCCCGCCTAGGTGTCTGCGACGATATACCATATCCAAGGCAAGAAAGGCCAGTTTCATTAGAACTTATATAGTTACCAAACATGAGGTTGCCCGAACCGCCCATTATACCTAATCCCTCTTGAAGTCCTATGTTGGTAGTGGTGCCTGATTGGACGTCAAGTTCCATAGGAGTGTGATAAGACCCTGCTATACCTGCAGACATAATACTTAACCCGTGCCTAGAAATGCCAATCCGGCATAACTGCCCCTCTTAATCTGCAAATGCCAACAATTCGACGTGGACGGGGTGGTTTGAGGGACGGTCCGGCCTCGCACTAGAAGTGAATTTTTAGTTTCTCCGACTGCGTGGCGGAATCGGGTAAAACGTATTGTGTTTATTAATTTAGCTGGCTGGAAATGCTTAGCTTCCTTGCCGCCGCGTTAATATCAGTGTTCTCTTCCCTGCAACTACCTTGAACACACAGATGATGAAACTAGATACAACGCAAACGGCTTCGCCAGACGGTGAATATGTGGCTGAGAAGCCTATACCCCCGCTGGAAGGATCCCGCCAAGGCCTCGAGACGCAGCAGCGGGAGACCCAGGAGGGTGTTCAACCCAGTGGCTCAACGCATGAGTTTCCTCACTCGGTCTTCCCTGATTCCATGATCATATACCTCACCTACCTTCTCGGATATCTTGCTCTGGCATCGTCACTCACGGCGACAATCTATTTCCCAATCATCGACCTCCTGACTGAGCGCTACCATACCTCGGTCCAGGCCATCAACCTCACCATCACGCTTTACGTGGTTCTACAGGGCATCGCCCCGTCTTTTTTCTCCCCGCTATCAGACACCCTCGGCCGGCGGCCGGTGTTTCTGATCACGTTTGCTATCTATCTCTTGGCCGGCGTCGGGTTGGTGGCCAACACGAATAACTATGTGGCTCTCATCCTGCTCCGTGGCCTCCAGAGCATCGGGGGAAGTGCGGTGTTGAGCCTGGCGTACGCCGTCGTTGCCGATATCGTTCCGCATTCTCGGCGTGGCTCTGTCCTGGGCCCGATGCTGGCCGCGACTAACCTTGGGCCGTGCATCGGGCCCGTGGTGGGCGGCGGAGCCATCCTCGCAAGCGGCAACCCGAGGTGGTGTTTTGCGACGCTCGTGATATTCGGCGCATCCGCACTCTTACTCATTGGGTGGACGATGCCGGAGACTGGGAGATCTATAGTTGGGAATGGTGCTGTTGAAGCCCGGGGGGTTTGGGCTACCTGGTGGCAGCTCGTGCGATCTGCTCTCAGGCGTCGAAATTCGGGCGCGCGAAACGCATCGTCTGGAGACCTTGAAAAGGCCCCCAAAATTTCTCGCGGGAATGACGAGATAAGTCTTCCACTTGCTCTGAAAACAGCCACTGGGGGCATCGCAGCCATTCCAGCCGTCGATGATCCCAATTTCGGTAAGACGGGCCGTGGCAAACTTTCGGCCCCAAATCCGTTCCCTTCAGTGCGCCTTCTTTTTCATCGAGACACAGCTCTCATTCTCTGGCTTTGCGCAACGCCATATGCCGTGTGGTATAGTATCCAGACATCCATTCCACTCATCTACGGTCCTGGCTACGGGTTCAACGATCTAGAAGTGGGCTTGGCTTTCCTAGCGGGTGGCGGTGGTGTCATCGCCGGAGGTTTTATAGCTGGTAGACTAATGGACTGGAGCTTTAGGAAGACGGCAATTAAGGCAGGATTTTCACCGGACAAGAGAAAAGGCATTGATATCGATTCTTTTCCCATTGAAGGGGCGCGGACGACTGCGAGCATACCAATTATGTTTGTATCTATGTTTGCCGTTGGTGGCTACGGTTGGGCTGTCCACACTCGCGCCCATCCGGCCATCCCACTCATTCTGCAGTTCTATATCGGCGCGAAATGCACCGTTTTACATCAGATATACAGCGCGCTAATCGTTGACATCTTCCCTTCGAGCCCGGGAACAGCAGGAGCGAGTAATAACATATGCCGGTGTACGTTATCTGCTATCATCGTTGCTATCCTTCAACCCGTCGTTAAAGCTATCGGATACTCCTGGTTGTTCACAGCCCTGGCTCTAGTGGAGGGCCTGAGTGGTATAGCTGCCGTGTGGACACTGAGGCGACGAGGGTGGGAGTGGCGAAAGAAACGGAGTGTGCAACGCGGTAGTGCCAGATAAAACCGAGCGAAAACATAAACATGATCTTGGGTTTCTCTGTCATATGCGGGTGAGCATCATCAGCTCGCGAGCTCATGTATGTAATTGGGATTGATTCAAGATAGCATAATCATCAGTCATAGGTAGAGCTTGTTTTTTTTGCTTCGGCTTAGTAGATGGTGGTAGCTCCCCCAAACACTACCCCAATAAACATCGACAGAACCGAGACCTGCCGATTCAGGAAATCCAAGTTAAAACTCTCGTTCTCATAATTTCTTCGTCAAACTGACAAAGCAGTATAATCTGGGTTGTATATGCCTACGTGTACTGGGTTGAAGTCATTACCACTCATGTGGTAACGAAATGATCGAAACTAGACCACCGCAGCGAGAGCCTAATCAAAGGCCTTAGGAAATGGGCCTTAACCGCATAGATGAATACTTGAGGTTACGGAGATAATAGAATCTCTAACACATTGGAATACCTCGTGACTCGGCCTACACTTCATTCTAATGTGAATACTACGGGTATTTGACGAGGGAATCACATGCATGCACTTGCTCGCTCATACCGTAGCTTAGAGCCTCTAAAATGTGACATATTGCTCACCTAAGAAAGGGGTTTCTCTCCCGCACCCAGCCGCTTCTGCAATTCAATTCTCACTCAATCTAACAACTTTCGTAACTGAATGTTACCATACCGCTAAACTCAGAAGCTGCCTCCTTTTAACGAATAACCTATACGAAACATGATGATCTCTCTCTTCCTAGTTCGAATTATTGTACTATGCTTTGCTTCCGTGTCCCCAACACGCGAGTCAATCCACGACTGTTAGCCAGAAGCATCAATTAAGCGGAAACGGAATATAGTACTAGCGTTGACAAGAGGCCTATTGTCGCATTTACTCTAGGATTTCCAACTTCTGTCATGGAAAACCGTCTTAATCACCTCATACATATCCATAGATACTACCTAGGTATCCCTTCATTCTGCTATAAAAGCGGCGCTATGGATCTTGTCTTCTAGCGAATTCTACATACGTCGTAAAATCGGGCTGTCGGTATATGTCTATATACTATCAATGGGGACTGAATGCCGGTATTAGTCCAATGGATTTAAAGTGGGTGAGAACGTCAAATAGATACTGACGAAGATAGTAGAGTATGATTATATCATCGGTCTGATGCCCCATCTAACCAAATGAATACACCTACATATAGACCGGTGTAGCCAATATATGTGCATATTCCAACACCATGGTAAGCTTTTGGTGGTTGCTCCACTTCAAGTTCTTTCAACTACTCACACCTCGTGACGTGGTAGGTAATACAAAGACGAACCGAAGCCGACTAAGGAACCAGCGCATGACCCGGTAATACCTCCTGGGCAAATAAAGGGAAAAAATTGCAGGTTGAGGCGAAACCGTCTATTTACTTATCACGCGGTTCTCGATGGCTAGCTATTCAGAGACCCTGCATTCATACGACCCAAACAGGCGAGTAGTTGACCGAGAGCCATTTTGCGTCGCGCGGGTAGACTAAGGCACCCCCCCAATGGTAGTCCAAGGGTTCTAGCTCAAACTGTAACGGCTACCTAGGTAGTCTGCTAGTTAGTAAGACTTTTCCTCGACGCGCAAGCGATGCGTGGGGAATCAGTTAATCAGTCCGCTGCTGTTCGAGGCACAGATGACTGACAATTGGTGCGGTAATTCGTTGGTTTTAGCTACTAAGTACCTAGGGAGGTAGCGCGTATCGGGGCTAAAGCAGCCGAAGAGCTAACTCGAAACCCGACGCAACACCCCGCATTCGCTCCAATCGCGAACACGGCCTCGCAGGGTTTAGTTTGGCCATTGGCGCGAGATAGTAAACATATCTCCGTTTGAAGCAGGGACGAGAGAGCTATCAGACGTACCTCATTGGGATTTTTTGGGATTTTTTGGAGCCCAAGTGGGTGCACGACACGATTAAAGAAATGTGGCCCATTCGGTTGTGAAGTCGCACTCCGCCACCTGGTGGTCATCGTGACCAACTATGCAGATAGAATCGGCAATGCCCCTCTTTTAACCCATCCCTCATATTAGAGAGATGGCTCGCTCTTTGTTGTCGTCTGTCCCTCAACCTTTTCATCCTCATCCTCTTTCCTAGTCTTGCTAGATTCCTATTTCCTGCGTCCTGCGTCCTGCTTCCTGCTTCCTGCTTCCTGCTTCCTGCTTCCTACTCCCTGCTTCCACCGTGAAAATGAGCCAGACCGCAACTATCGTTAAGCCCACCAAGGCAAATATCGGCATCTTCACTAATCCTCAGCACGACCTATGGATTAGCGAGACTGGGCCGACGGTGGAGAGTGTGCAAACAGGCGACGATCTGAAGCCCGGCGAGGTCACTATTGCTGTTAAGAGCACAGGTATCTGCGGGTAAAGTCCCCGCGCCTACGTTATCCTGTTGCTGTGAGCTGACATATCACAGATCCGATGTTCACTTCTGGCATGCTGGCTGCATCGGCCCTATGATCGTGGAGGGAGATCACATTCTGGGCCACGAGTCAGCTGGGCAGATTATTGCCGTGCATCCTTCCGTGACACATCTCCAGGTTGGTGACCGGGTTGCTATCGAGCCAAACGTTATCTGCAATGCGTGTGAGCCATGCTTGACTGGCCGTTACAATGGCTGCGAGAAGGTTGAATTCCTCTCCACACCGCCAGTGGCCGGCCTGCTGCGGAGGTACGTGAACCACCCAGCCGTATGGTGTCACAAGATCGGCAATATGTCATACGAGGACGGAGCGATGCTGGAGCCACTTAGTGTCGCCTTGGCGGGGATGCAGAGATCCGGTATCAAGCTTGGTGATCCCGTCCTGGTGTGCGGTGCTGGCCCGATTGGATTGATTACGCTCCTCTGCTGCAAGGCCGCCGGAGCCTGTCCGCTCGTGATTACGGATATTGATGAGGGCCGCCTTAAATTCGCCAAAGAGCTGTGCCCGTCGGTCATAACCCACAAGGTCGAACGACTGGGCGCGGAGGACTCGGCGAAGGCCATCGTCGCATCGTTTGGCGACATCGAGCCAGCGGTAACGATGGAGTGCACAGGTGTAGAAAGCAGTATAGCCGCAGCTATCTGGGCTACCAAGTTCGGTGGCAAGGTGTTTGTTATTGGCGTCGGAAAGAATGAGATGAACTTCCCATTTATGCGATGCAGCACTCGCGAAATCGATTTGGTATTCCAATACCGATACTCCAACACATGGCCCCGTGCCATCCGGCTCCTCGAGAATGGTGTCATCAACCTCTCAAAACTTGTCACTCACCGTTACAAACTCGAGGATGCCATCGAGGCCTTCAAGACGGCGGCCGATCCCAAGACCGGGGCCATCAAAGTCCAGATCCAGAGCGATGACTAGGATATCTTTAACGTTGAATCATTTGGATTGGAGGGAGGGCGTGTAAAGTAGCCCCTGGATACTAAGCTTGCAAATATTGTGGTGGAGTTGTGCATACTTGGGTAATCGAACGTCACATCCCTTTCTTGAAGCACGAGGATTGGGGAGCATAAGTTTCACATTTCGGTCAGCTATATTGGATACCTATCGGTTGATTTCATAGATTCAAATATTCGGTCATGTATAGAGTAAAGAAGGCAAGCTAATAAGGGAATAAATATGAGTCAAGGCATCGTATTAAATAGTAGTATCACGGGCGATGCAAAAACAATGTAGCAGTGTTGCTTTAAAATGTGAAAAGAAAAGGGGAGGTTGATGAGCGTGAAAGCTGATATGAAAAGTATGAAGCATAAAATATGAACAGAAAAAAAAAAAAAAAGAGCAAAAGGGATGAAACGTGTGAGAGAGCAGTGAAGAAAGTGAAGAATTAAAGGGGACAAACAGGTACCTATCACAGGCTATCCGTCTGCATAAGACAAGCCGTCTGATTGGCCAATTATGGACGAGGGCCCCGGGGACCATTGGAAGTCGGATCGGGTTTTTCCGCTTAAAACCGATGGGATTTTTTGGGGCAGCTTAGCCGACCACGTCGAGCTAGTGTGAGACCTCGAATCATTTGAGTGTTTTTTTCATCGCGAGACGACCAGACACTAAAAAAGCGTTTCGACGACGACATCGACGACGACGACCAGCCCCTCCGACCCCTCCCTCCCTCTCTCTATCTCTCTCGCTCTCTCTCTGCCACCACCCGTACGGCCCACCGATTTCTGGCAGAAATAAATCTCACCACCACCATGTCGTCTGCTCTTGCGCGTCCCATGCTTCGGCAATCCGGGGCTTGGAGTCGCATGGCCGCCCGCCGGTTCGAGTCCACTACGGCGAAGGCTGCCGAGACAGCGAAGGAGGGTGCCTCCAAGGCTTCGTCCGCCGCTTCTTCTGCTGCTTCGTCCACTGCTTCGTCCGCTTCTTCCACCGCTTCCACCGCTGCCTCTAAGGCTTCTGCCTCCGCAGCCGAATATGCTGCTAAGGCCCAGGAGAGTCTGTCCAAGGTCTCCTCCACCGCCGGCCCAGCCATCGCGAGTGCCGCCAAAGGGGCTGCGGAATCCCTAAGCAAAGTTGGTGGCCGGACTGCGAGGGCAGTTGCTTTTGTCGAGAGTATGTGGCGTCTCTTGGGCATCAAGGCATTCCGGCGGATTGCTTCCCTTGCGAGCTCTGCCGGCTGCTGATTGTGTGAGGAGCAAAAATAATGGCTGACCTTGACACCAGAGCAAGTCCCTACCGTCATCTACTACTCCAAGGTCGGCGCCGAGGTCGCCAAGATTGTCTTCCGTGGCCAGAAGATGTCCCCGCCGTAAGTGACATGCAACCAGGAGAGGGGCAAACGTACGGTTAGCATGTGCTTCTATTAACACCTCACCTAGATCGGTGGAAACCTTCCAGACCTACTTCCAAAATGTGTGGAAGAACCCTAGCTCCCTCCTCCAGAGCGCCTCTCAAACCGTCGCTAAGACTGCCGAACAACCCGCTTCCATTCTGTCACGGATTCAGAACTTGAGCCGTGGGCAGATTATTGCTGGCGGTGTCATTGCCGCCGAGTGCTTGGGTTTCTTCACGGTCGGTGAGATGATTGGCCGCTTTAAGATCATCGGTTACCACGGCGAAACGGCCGCTGCTCACCACTAAAGTCACCCCCTAACTATGTCTGAATGATCGAAACCCGGATACCACTTAGCATTGTATGTGAATGGGAATTACATAGACAGCAAAAGGAACGGCGTCCCTCCGCTGGGGAATGGATCATGGCCACCACGCACCGCCAGGCTTTTAGATGCAACACGCCACGAACCCCCTCGACCGGGGCTCGACCGGGCTCGTGGCAACTCCGATTTCGCCCTGCTTCACAGTCGTGTTGTCGGGGCTGGCCTCATCGGTTGTTGAGTGAGTGACAGGGGAAATTTTTACTACAAGGGGTTCCCGGGATTGAGAACACATGACGACCTTTCCGCCCTGTACAGTTCATCCGCCTTCCGAGCGCTCTCATAGACCGATTTATTTATCTCTTTTCCTTTGTCATCCTGTACACTTACACATCATTGAATTGCATAGGGTGGTTCTGCCGGTGAATAAAGTAATTGACCTAGTTATCGCGGGCTTCTCTTCTGCACCATATGCAGCTGTGCCACATTTTGGAGATCCGGAATTTGACCTTATCTGAGGACGCCTAGGACTCTTGAATTTCCCCTCTTTTTGCATATATTTGCTCATCACCAGGTCTATCTGCCTGAGAATGATCCTACCTACCTACCTACTCTACGCACGTCATCTCTTAGTTCACACCCAACTCCCTTCTCCCCTGCTCAGAATCTCAAATAGCCCCCTTTCGAAGGCTGTTGTTCCTGGATACGTTGCATTTGGGGGCCAAAAAGGAACGGCAAACACGTTGTTCTGGTCTTGCCTGGGTATATACACTACTATAGCCGGTCCCTGTCACACACGGATCGATCCGAGTGGAATACTGGTGCATGGGGTTCATGTGGACACGGGATCTGACGGGCTTCTAGGCGACAAAAGTCCCAACAGACGTCAACATATTCCTCGCCCCAACCGTCGAGGTGCGATCGACCCTTCCTCCCTACAACCGTCCCCCTTGCCTCTCCTTTTACGCCCAAGTCTCAACCTAACCCAACGCACGGAACCATGTCGGTACAAACAGCCAAGGGTCGGAAACAAGGCTTTACTTTGCCTACTTACTTGAACTTCCGTCGCATCGCACGGCCTATGGGCTCTGCTGCCGTTATCGTCAATAGATAGATATCCTCTTTTATCAGTCGGGGATTTCGATGTCCTGGCCCCACCTTACTTACATGACAGCTTGCATGCCGAGTATATCGTTGATATTGGTCTGTTTCTACTCGTGCCTCATGCTCACTTACATAGCGAGAAAACCAACAAGCATAAACACAAGCATACCCACACATCGTGTCGTTAAACCCGGCAATGAATGAGATTGTGATCGATCGCCGCATGTACCTACTCTGTATATTCGTGTACATTCGACTTCTGATCCCCCCCTTCCCCGAGGAGGGGGCCGTACGAGCTTCTTACGGTAGGTATACCTATAAGCTGCATTCGTATCTGCACGCCGCTAGCTCGTCTCTTTCACACACCGAGGTGAGTTACAGCCTTGGGAGACTCGCGCTCATGCAGCTAGCTAGCGGGCCGGCTCTGTCTTGGTCTTGCTCCGCTACCTAATCTAAATCACTCGTGCCGTGCTTCGCGATGCCCGCCTACCTACTTATGACCCTGTGTGCGTGCCCGTCTGTCTAGATATCTACAAATCATAGCTCAGCCTTCCTCTATGCCCGACCTCTCCTCATCGTTTACACGGCATATCTGTGTATAAGTGAGCGAGCCGGAAGTTTGAACTCTATGTTCCCGCTTGCACTGTGATTCTAAGCCATATCCGCCAGGCCGAGCACTCACATAGCCTATCGCCAGTCGGCTTCGCGGGCCTTAGTTAGCCTATGCAGTCCACCGTACGCTCTTCTTGCCTGCTTCCTTTCTCGCTCGGCTGCAGGGCAGCATCTCACCTGCACCAATCCATCCAACAGCACGTGTTATTTGTGTGTGTGTGTGTGTGTGTTTCCCCAGCCCGATTTTCCCCCATCAACCCTTCCAAATCCATCGCCGCAACTACCCTAGATCCGGAGGGAGCCAGCCCAATGCCAAGTTGCCCCAGCGGCACGATGATGCCATCGGCCACGGCCCATGTGTATGTGTCTCTACTAGTATTTTCTAGCTTCGATTCCGAAGGGGTCACGCCGAGGCGTGGCCGGGCCCCCTCCCAAACCCAGACTAGGCCGACGGTTCCCAGACCCAGACCCAGACCCCGGTCCGAAAGCCCAGCCCTACTAGGGTTCCGGCCTGACTGACTATTATAATTGAGACTATGGCTTATGACTACGGCCCAGCCAAGCTTAGATCAGGTCACGTTGATCCCGGCCTGTGCCAACTGGCCATGTACGTCCTCCCTTCGTTCAACGCAAGAGCAACCAACAAGCATAAAAAAGATACAGTAAGAAGCCGTAGTTTTGTTTTTTGGTTTTTGGTTGCTTTTGGCTCCCTCCTTGCCCCCCCGTCGCCTCCCCTCTGTCCACTGCGCCAGTTGGCATGTGCTGGTTGGCATGACTATCCCAGAGATAATTCAGGTCTTGTGACCGTGGCCTACGCCACCTAGTTCGGCCGGCGGTGTCTCCTGTGTTAGTGCGTTTGCCATGATAGTCGTGAAATGGCACCAGTCGGTCGTCGTCATCGTATAGCCAGTCCCTCGGCCGTATTTGTTATGATCGTCGTGGGCCCTGTTCGCGTGGGTTGCGTTATCGTTACCCACGATGTATCTTCATTCGTCCAAGAATAAGGTCTTCCCGCCCTTTGCGCATCAGACTCCGCGGGTGCACATTGCCCGTCTTTCTCCGATTGCATGGAGATAAGAACAAGACGGAGGTCAATAGGCTAGCCGTTTGCTAATTAACAGCTAAGGTTGGTTTGCTGACGGCACACATGAATGACCGGGTCCAAGTTGGGGAGTCGGTAGCACATTCCCGGTAGCAAAAATACGAATTATACTAGTCTTATAGCACACTGTTATTATTGTCTCTTTCCGGAAAGTGATATAAGCACACCAAGAAAGAAAAGCTGTACATTGATGGAAAGGGTCGAGGCAACATAGTAAGACTCGGCTTACCTCTATCTGTGCTAGTCCGTCCACGTTACACGACTCGTCCGCTTGGATGTATAAAGTACGATCTGCCCGTCCGGATTTGTCGTTGTGCATACCATCCTGAGAGGCGACCGAAGATCCTCCCACCGAGGCTTTGAATCGTAGATAATAACCGTGCCATGTGCTAGGCGAAAGGAGTGCGGAGAGGAGCGAAACGTGGAGAGCGGGCCGAACCTTCGCCCTCCGCCTGTTGTACCCAAGACGTTGTACGTTGTAACGAAAGCGGGTTGAATGTCAGCGTCGAGGAAATCGACCAATCTAGAAGGGATCCGAAGGCACCCCGTATAGCCCCTATATTTCCCATTATTTTTTTGCTTCGTCCTCCAGCAGGTTCCTGGTCCCTTTACCCGCGTCATGTGTCCCTAGCGGCGATGGTGTATGTGTAGATCGAATCCACCCCACGGTAGCCCGGGTCTTCTTCGTCCACCACGAGTAACTAAACGTTGTCCATCCGGCCTAAATTCCTCGAAGGGTCGATGCCGTCCGATGAGAATGCAAGTGCAACCTTGAACCAACTGCATAAAATAAGAAGGATGCTCCTGAATTAGTGGAAGGGGAGTAGTGTATTATATGTGTTGGAGCAGACCAACTGCATCTGCATATAAGGGAACAACTCATCATTACGTCGACCAGGCTAGGAAAGTGGAGGCGGAATGATGTGTGTATTTAGGATAGGGTGTTTAACAGGACTGGAAGCATGCACGAGCATCCTGTGGGATGTGTCGGTCAGATGTGGTCGTGACCACAGTAGTACAGTGTTTGTAACTTAAACTGGCGCGTGCTGGACATAGGCTGTGCTGTAGAAATTTATACACGGAGAAAGGGACCAAATATATTATAAACTAACACGTAACTCGATTATTGCGAGAGGCCCTGGGGGAGAAGGGATAGGGGGGTTGGGTTGGATTGGAGCATGGAGCGGAAAGGCAGAGCTATATGGTTCTCGATGAAAGCGATTGGCTGGCCGTCGAATTACGGTATAGGCCGGTTAGCCCCAAAGCTAAGCTGCAACACGACGCTATAGAGATATGTAGGAGTCCATGATGCCTATGATGAGGTGATTCGGCTATGTAGCTCCCCTATGGAGCTTAGTAGCACATGTAGGCGTCGATAACCGAGCTCAAGGCCGGGCAATGCAGGGAAGGGTGTTGTCTTTTCTTCCCAATGACAATAAAGTGTCGTAGTGCCGGCAGAATAGGGGCTTAAGTGCCTTTCTCATGGCTTGAAAAGGGAGCGTTGCTCACCGGCCCACCCTAGGAACACAGGGACGTTAAACCCTTTGTCAAGAGCTACTTGTTACACAAACGGGCATTGGGCTCAACTCAGCTTGTCGATATTTAGGGCCTGAGATGTCGCCCTCGCGATTTTGTTCCACGAATGTACAGCAGTCGATGATTTGCCTAGGTATTTGATAGTCCCGAGTGCCATCTCAAATGCACGCTAAAAGCAAGTTGGTGGGTACTGATGGAAGATCCAGTAATATGTAGCAACTAGGGTATAAAACATGCAGCAGAGTGGTATCCAAAGGGAGGTTGAAGCGTCCTATGGTGCCGCCAAGTGATGCATTTACGAGCGGTGATTGGCAGTTCTCCAAGTTGTCAGGGTTCCGAGAATTACTCTACAACAAGAGAGGTCCGGAACGAGCTCCACCACGTTGTCATTGACAGGCACGGCCGGGAAACTTGCTAAACCCAACAGTCCGGTGACGAAGACCTCCAATGCATTGACACGGTCCAATCACATCGACACAATAAAGCGGGAGAACGGGAGAGCAAGAACGTTGACTTGACCAGATCAGAGTGTATAGGCTGTAGGCCAAAATGTGTTTTATTAATACGGACATAAGGGGCCTATTCGTAGGCGTCGTGGCAGTTATGGACCCTAGCATCAGGTTGACGGCAATCAACTACACATTATTAGATGGGTCAACAGGCCTAGGTTAGAGGCTTTGAATGCGAAGTGCCCCGTGCCGACAGTATTCAAAACTGTGCTTGTAGATAATGTGGGTATTCATTTGCTCGAATGAAATTTCGAGCGCAATTGGATTACCCAGTGAGGATCATTTCGTTAGACCGACTCGTACCGCATCTCATTTCGAAGACGCTTCGGTAGCAACGGCGGAAATTCAACGCTGCACGCCAAAAGTACATTAGGACGCTGCGCCGAATGCCACCAGAATAATCATAGCTGTAGCCAACGTAACGTACGCGCTCCGGCTCTCCAATCCCGACCCTGCCACCCTTTGAAGGGCATGGGGAATTGCAGATATTCACCCATGGATCCTGAGGGGCAGTGCATCCTCTGAAGCAACGTGATTCGTTCCGATGGGATATGCTGATTCCACCTCATGCAACCATGTAGCATCACACACTGCTTTGATCCTTCGCTGGTTTGAAGTGGTGACGGTAAAATGCATTGTGTGGTCGCACCGCTGGGAGGGACCGCATATCGCGCATGGAGAGCGTATCAATGTCCATTGAGAAATGCGTATTAGCATATCCAGCCAGGGCGAATCGCGTATCGATAGTGTATATGCTGTTTCGAGGGAACCTCGACGTTCTTATGCCCGACATAGTACGGCCACTATCTTGCCACGAAGGTGTTCAGGCACGTTGGCCCAACTTCTTCCATCAGCCACAGACTGTGGGGGTTAGTGTTTATTCGTTCTCTGTTCGCCACGGAATCCATCCGGCATGCCAGTCCGATAAGACGAAGAGTGGACTTAAAGACTGAAGCAACGGTTGATCTTAGCAGCCGGCCCCACAGCATCTGCAGCTCGAGGGGCCTATTGGCCGCGATACAAGTCAACCCGGCGAGCAAATCGCGAGTGTCTGCAAGTCCTTCAAACTCGTCGACCGGGCAATGGCGGCTTCCGAGCCACATAAATATGCCTTGGTATTTTGCGTTAGCATAGACGGTTGGGGGCTAATGGCGCGATATACTCACAGAGTACAATATGTCCGCCATTCACGCTTGCAGATGTCCTCTTTCACTCTATCCAGGAGCTCGCGCACCTCGTGCTCTGGATAGTTCAGCCAGTGTATGACGGATTCAAACGTCAATGCATCTAGACCTTGAGTTAAACCGAGATTAAACCACCTAGCCGTCTCCTTCTTGTGTTCGTCCTCTGGCCAAGGGTTAAAGGCTATGGGTATCTTTTTGTGCTCGACATCAACAAAGCCAATGTCTTCAAGAATTGCCTTCGTATTAGGGTCCATCTCCAACTTCCTCCCGGCACGTGCGAAACCCTGGTGTACCTTCTGAGACCATTCCGCAAGCTTCGAGTTGGCCAATGGTCTTGGGTCGCCATCAGAATGAGGGCGCCAATCAATTTCTACCTGTTCTAGGAGCCCAGAACCGGGTTTTAGATGTCTGGTAGAGTGTTAAGAGAGAAATATCAGGACAAACCACATGCAGAACAAGAATCATACCTAAACGCTTGGAAATAAAGACGCGGCCAATCTTCTATGCTACCATTGAGGGTACGCATATGAATTAAATCAAACGAATTGACATCAACCCTCTCCCAAGGTTCCTCAATATCACGGCGATAAAAATAGAGGCTGGGCGGGATTCTGTGACTTTCTTAGTATGGAGCAAGTTGGAGCTAAGTAATAGGGCTGTTTTCGCTTACGCTTCGGGCTGTGTTAGATTAAGATCCCAGCCTTCGATGTGGTAGTTCCCTTGCCCACCAAGGCGACTAGCTATGGTTAGAATGAGCTCGGAAAAATAGGCCAATTTCACTAACTCAGCTGCGTCAATGGCCCAGATACCAGTGCCACAACCCAGATCCAAAATTCTAGGCCGGTCTGGCAGTCGATGCGTATAAAGGCCTCTAAAGGCCGTAATTTCGTACTCCCTGACCACCAAGAAAAACTTGTGCATGATATCCAATCTATCGCATTCGATCTGCAATAGAATCGTTAGCAGGGAACCGAGAATATGTACGGAGTATGGGTATCTCAAGCCTACATCATCGCAAGGGAGCAGGTACCGGCCCTGCTTAAATGTACCATAGTGTCTTCCCCATCGAAGAGTGTACCATTTGTGCCACCAGTCGGGGTCTCTCCTATCATCGAGCGGGTCAATAGTCGTTGTGGTTGAGGAACTGCGGGTATTCGGGCCAAATCAGCAAGGGAAATGATGATGGAAGATTATAACTACGTATTTAAATCAGCGTACCCGTTCATGCCGTTATAAGCCATGGCCAGATCAGATCCAGCACGCCCAGTTTCGTCATGCGCTTTAGCGTTACTCGTACAATACAGAGTCGGTAAATATAGAAATGGTTAGGAGCGGTCGTATGTGTCTAAGTAGCTCAAGCAGAGCCCGTGCGAGGTCAAATTGGCCTCGAATAATCCATACACCAGCTAGGAAAGCCTCGAAGATGTCGTTCAAGCACGAGTATAGAAAGGCGATGCATGGGGCAGAAGCGGGCAGGAGCCGCAAAAGGGTGATCGATCGCGAGGGTACGTATGGTACAGAGTTAGGACAGGCCAGACCAGGACATGGAGGACTTGGGAGCAAGCGGCGCAGCGAGAAGGGCAGAAGAAGAAGCAAGACGGAAGAAGACGCTCGAAGGAGGGTCGCGAGTCATGTGAGAACAGAGACAGACGAAAGAGTGGAAGGGTTGGACGCCGGAGGGAGAGAAGTTTAATATTTAAGTACAAAGTCAGAAGGCGTGGTATTATTATGTTGAGTAGGTAGGTAGAGGTAGAGGTAGAGGTAGAGGTACCGGTAGCCGGTAGGGGGTCGCAAAAAAGGGCCAAAAGAGCCAAAAGGTAGGTTCGAGAAAGGAACTGTTGGAAAAGATTGGGTTTGGTGGTGACGGTGGGGGAGGCGATGGTTGGTAAAGACGGACGAGCTGGTGGACAAGGTAGACGAGGTAGACAAGGTAGAGGTCCAGGTAGATCAGAGGTAAAGGTAGCAAAAAGGTAGCAAAGGTAGCGGTGGGAAATTCGGGGTGCAGCATAGGTACAGCGACCAACGGAGTACAATCAGTACAGTACCTAAGTACAATGACGGGACGCGGTGCGACAAAAAAGGTGTTGACTTAACAGGGCTTAGCTCGGACGAGAGGGTGGCTAAGTAAGTCGACGAAGTCCTGGACCGACCACCTTCCTCTCCCCTTAACTAGGTGGTTTTCTGCCTTAGGTTAGGTACCTATAGCTGTAGCTAGGGGGGTAGATGGTGTACACATAGAGGTACCTACACTAGGTACCTACCCAGGTACCTACCCAGGTACCTACCCAGGTAGATATTTTTCATTTTGCCTTACTTTACCCCCCTGCTTTTGCCCTACATACTACCTAGCCTAAGGTAAGGTACTACCTAAGTTTGTAGGAGTTAGTATATCTTGGAGGTAGTATACCCACCTGGGCACCCTAGAACCGCCCAAACTTGTACATAGTGCAGCTAGGTACCACGACGCCAGAAAATCACACTAACACAAGGTAACCACCTGGGTACTGTCTCTTAGGTAGGTCTGTCTTAGGTAGGCACCACACTACACATGGGTGTAGCCGAAACGCAAAGAGACGAGCGGCGGGACGGGAGGCGCTAACCCACGGCACTACCTGCACTACCTGCACTACTTGCACTACTTGCACTACTTGCACCAGAACGACACCAGAAACTGCACTAACCTTCGTGTGTACGCGCGCGCGCAGCTTTTTTACTACTATCTGGGCAGAACTGGGCATCGTAAGTGGATAACGCCTCTCCGTCCACCATTCCTATCCAGGTGCTGCAGATGCCCAGGTCGGTTAATTTCATAGCTGAAATCCACGGTAATGGGAAATCATCTTCCATGCTAGAACGTACATATTACTACCATCACTGCCCTAAGGTAGGTAGTAGCAAGGTAGTATATGTAAGTAGCATGCAGGTCATCCTTTTGGCTACCGTTATTCCTTTCCATTCTTTTCCCACTTGTTTTATGAGCACAGATACACTACATATCTCATGTTTTAAAACGTTAGGCACGTACACAAGCGGTCAGTTTGAGTCTTAACTTAAATCAGGTTAGGTCAAGTCATACCGCACATAGCGCACATAGAAAGACCTACAGAGAGGCCTATACACCAGACCTAGGCTGTTTGTGCTCACCGGAACATATGACATGTTTACTCGTTCTTGAGTACACCCTGGGAATGACCTGCAGTAGCGCGTGTATTACCTATAGGGCAAGAAGACGCGCACAGGCATCTCTCTCCGCCTCTCTCTCTCTCCCCTTACCTTATGTACTTACCCAACCTTACATGGAGTACCTGGGTATGTAGCTCACACCAAGACTGAACAAGTAGTAATACAATAAATGATGCATAGAATACGGTCAGGAGGCGCTGATACGGTGCTCGTGCTTATCTGCGTGTAGGGAGATATGTATGCGGATATAACTTATACACACAAGCAGAGAGACATGCCCGTGGTTCCAATTCGACATATCAGAGAGAGGGTTCGTTCCGTGCCCATAGTATATACTAAGTACAACCAGCCGTACAGTGTACACTACCTACCCAGCTAGACAGGTATTCAACATCACTCATTTCAAATCAAGTTACATAAGCTGTTACATATTTGCGTTGTATACCTCCCGAAAATACGTTTTAATGTTATGTATACGTAAAAGAAAGGCCCTTTGCGAGACCTACTTGTCCCCGTATTTGATGTGATGACATGTTGGTGACAATGCAGCATATCCAAGTGCAGCCAACAAGTTTAAGTCGGACACAGAGACACCATCTTGAAATATCATGCCGAGTGTATACATTGAGTATTACGAGAGTCGACTTAGTAGTGAGGGTGTCTGTAGTTTTCATTCACACCCGTCGATTATTTCAAGTGTCATATATACTCTGTGTTACGCATGTCGTCAAAAAAGGGGCGAAGAGCTGACAAAGCTATACATACTTAGTTGTAAAAAGGCTGTCTGTCTGTCATCCATCTGTAATAGCAATAATAATAATAATAGAGGCATGGCCAAAAATGCGAAAATTTCCCACAAGAGACCTAAAGGCTGACAGTACCTGAGAGGCAGCCGGACACTTTTCCACTACCTAGGTACTGTAACTAACTGTAGGAGGAAGGGGAGGGGAAGAGGCTTGTATCGCCAAGTACCCGCCTTCCTGTAGGTACTTGGTCTGTACCCACAACTTGGCTTCAGGTACGGTTCAGGCACTTCACACTTGATGTGCACGATGACGAGAAGAAATAAAAAAAAGCTACCTATCTTAGGTTAGGTACCTACATACCTATGTACTAGCGCCGATAGGATCCACCAGATACCTAGGTACCTAGGTATGTCTCACCACTCATTAAATCATCATGAGGAATGGCGGATCTTGGCGTCCAGGTCCTATAGTAGTACTGCTATAGTTGGTAGCATTCGACGATTCAACGCCAAGAAAATCCATACCACTTCTTGCGTTTCCATTCCAGTATTCGTTCCACCAAGGTGCGGTGCAGGTGTTCCAACTGAAGGTAGCAAAGGGTTTCGTAAGCCACATGGTGGGAACACGCTTACTCCCCTTTTCCAGCTCGCTCTTTCCAATGGCGTATTATACTACTAGTATAGAGGCCGTAGGGAATATCTCTGTGCTCCCCCAGACCGGGCCCTACTATACTCTCTGGGTAGATGTTGTTAACGTCGGTGCTCTGCCACCTACTCTATCGCCTAGGATCCCGTCTGCTCTCTATGGCCTAATTCTAGGTAACTTGTCCGATGACTAAATGGCCATGTCTCGAGGCTAGGCTGTGTCCATGTCCATACGTATGATACGGCATGGTAACCGACGATATGCCCAGGGGTTGACCACAACACGGCCTACCTAGGCTACCGTGTTAACATCTGCCGAAACCGCGTCACAAGCCAAACAAATTATTGTGTACCCCATCGAATATAACAACACCAGTCAAATACTCACTCATAATCAGGCTGCAAGGTATACTATACTGC
The DNA here is from genome assembly GCA_002003505.1 of Xylariales sp. No.14919. NCBI lineage: Eukaryota > Fungi > Ascomycota > Sordariomycetes > Xylariales > Xylariales sp. No.14919. The sequence continues at coordinate 158,143 of BDMC01000052.1, read as the reverse complement.
CAAGTGTGGTGTTGACATCCAGGCCGGTGAGAACACCTCCCTTAGCCGGGACAATTCACGCACTAGCCAACGAGGGAGAAGTTGTTGTCAAATATCCATATGGAGCCGGCTCACTATAGCAGGCGGGCTTGAGAGCAGTGTGTTGATTCGATAGAGCATCGTGGTCGTATCACCTTTGCTGCACACTATGTCATCCATCTAGACTTTTGGTGTTTGATGCTAAATACTGCTGCTCCTGAGTGGTTCTATTCCCCTATGTCTGTGAAGTACATCGTTTACATCTACACCTAGGCAGACAGCGGAACTACGAGAAAAGACAAGAACTTGGTGCCAGAAGAGTGATACAAGCTTGCGGTGGCGCAGATGTATTGGATACTCTACGCCAATCAGTAAGTGATACACCTAACTCGCTGCCCAAATTAGGAGATACGAGATACTAATAGAGTAGCTCTTTTCCGAGTTCTTGAGCTTCAGCCCAACATCAGTTTTTTCGGCTTTTCTTTTTGGGTCGAGCTTAATCTCTTAGAAATTTAACCCAAGGCGGTAAGAAAAACCACACCAATGAGTAGTAACTAGTTCTATCCGCAGAGAATTAGGCTTGTCAAGGTACAAACTAGACGGGGATATCCACACCACCGGGACGTCCCGCCAATAAAGCCTTTCTCGGGTCTCATATCAGGGGCCATCGTAGCTAAGAGTCGGTACAACTAGTCGTTCTGGTTATCTCCAATCGCCATGCAATGCGACCATCCATCTATCCCAGTACAGCCACATCTCGCCGACGCCAACACCAGTATCCCGGATTGCAGCTACACCGGCTAGCACCAGGGTTTCGGCTCCGGAAGTGTCTTTGTGGCCCGGTATTAGTGAACAAGCAGGTCACAGCTGGCCTCTTTAGGTGTTCAGTCGGCGCCGTAGCTTACCAGCTAGCTAGCAGAGCATGAAGAACTTCACAACCGAACCTCCGCGACATTCACCATAGAGGTTTATTTATAAGAGACCACGCAGCACTACAAGGCTATTGAATTCACTCCTGAGTAGTGACACTACTACGCCCTTGCCAATGAAATCGTACTGCAGCCAACGCACCGTACTGGTGTTTGGCATTGTTGCAATTGGTTGCTCTCATGACCATGCAAATCCTGAGAGTTTGCGCCGTTTCTGTACCACCCTGGAACTATCTCCATACACGCCTTGTGTCAGTGATGAGCGCCCGGGTCGGCGGCAAGACATAGTAGCTATCACTGTCCTTGGGCCCTCTTGCAGGCCTAACAACAACGTACGATAGGAAAGACGAGTCGAGTGCCGACAGGGAAGCGATTCAGGAAGACGCAATGGATGTACTCAGAATGTATCCTATGTATCCCATCCCTGTCTTGGCGTACATATACATCGACGGAACAGCTTCTCTCAGTGGCCCCTGGAAGTGGATGGGGAACACCATCTCGTCACTTACGACCAATAGACAGATTGGCCCTCTCCCGACGTGCTGGGTAAGCAATATCCATGCTCCTCTTATATTCCCCACTGACTATATGGCTAGCGGTCTTGAATGGCTGCGTAGTCGATGAGTCCGGATCCCTCTGCCTATACGTCGTAACTACTAGTAGGAGAGCAGTGTAACTGAACGTAGCATAAGCACAACCGATGAAAGGCTTGTGATAGGAGAGCACCGGCTCTCTCGTCAATTGTGAGAATCACGCCGTGAAGAATTTGCTTGCCAACCCTTGAGTTGTTTTGGGAAACGTTACGCAAGTCACCACTCCTTAGCTCCGAAGCGACGGATGGCCGCGGTGTCTCAGTGTTTTGGCCCCGCATACATCATGGAACGCTACATGATGCGGGGGCCAATGAAGTATTCATCAGGACAGCAAGTACATGTACTCTGATACGTTTCCCATGCCTTTACTAAATGCGGGAAGTTTGTCCAAGCACCTATACGGTTCAATTTGTAGAAGTTCATGCCCAGAGCTCTGATCGCCCAGAGATCTACTCGCCCAGAGATCTCGTCCAAACCCTATGGAAAGAGTTTAGGATATCAAGCTAGACACCAAATATTTCGAGCTACCAAAGCTATTCACTTTTCGTCGAGCTTAGTATATACTAATGCTCTTGGTTTCGCTTCACTGCTATTAGTACCCTATAACCGCACTACGAGCAGGGCTAACATGATTCTTACGACATATCTACCTACTTAGGTATCTATACCAGGTATTGATTTACTTTATATAGTAATTAGATTCGAATCAGGCTTTCCGCTAGAGAGGGGACCGAATAATGATACTTTCTTTCCAGGTATAATATCGCCGACACTATAACACGGACTCCGTGCACCAACGGAAAACCACAATACCCTTGGAAGTTGTAACTCAATGGCGATCCGCTTGGGCCTGCCCAGAAGTCAGCCCTTGCCTGGTGATGTGGTAGTTACAGATCTCCCGGCAAACAAAACCATGCGCCTGCAACAACCCACCCGTCCACGATCTCGATGTGCAAGCAAGCGTCAAGGGCTAGTCTCAATATCGTTGTGGCCCCCAACTATACTTGGTAGTACCTAGGTAGTACCATACTAACCTACCGAAGCAAGAGAGTTATCACGGAACCAACAAGCCGTACTGACCGACTCTTCATATATTTCTAGCATAGCTTCACGATGACTCTCGCCGCCCAAGAGGATACGGGTAACGTCAAGAATGTCACACTGGGCCAAAATGGGTAGAAAATTCGCGAGTCTCACGGCAGGGCACATGATAGCGGCGCATCTAGCACCAACCAGCTCGCCTTAGCCTCCACGCATCTACACTAGCGAGCAAGTACTCGGTACTCGCGGGGTATTTCGATCTACAATCTAACAAAAAAAAAAAAACAGGTATTTCAATAGAATACCACTTACCTTTGCTGGTGGCGCGATTGGCCAATTAGGGCCCTAGATCTCCAGATTGTCTTACTACCCACACCTATGAGTAAGTAGTGTGTCGTGTGTAGTTGTATGTACACGATGTATCATCCGCCCGCCACGTCAGATACCGATGTATCAGCTTGGCAATTCGGACCAACCCACTCCAAACCTCCGTGGTCTTTGCTTCGAGTGGGCAGGGTCACCCGCCAGCACACGCTGCAAACAACAACTAACAAAAAGACATAGTGGGTGGGTGGTGTTACGATGAGCCCAAGAATATGAAGAGAGGGGGTGGAAAAGATGCCGACTTCCTGCTAGATACGTATACTAGGGTTACTGCTATAGGTAGAGAAGAATAGAGTGAGTCCCGCCCAAGCCTACATTACCTAGGTAGGCAGATACATGCCTGCTAACTACGGTAAAAAAAAAAAGCACCACACTAGAAGTCAGCAACATAACATAAAGGAGTATTGGCACAACCAACAACTACCGCTACACCACACCACACACACATACACACCCTCCATGAGGAGGAGTCTCACCCACCACGCTAGGTTAGGTAGAATGGAGTAGCTTGCTATGGAGGCTACAGTATGGAGGCGGGTATGGAGGCAGGTATCTAGTATCTACTAGTAGATCAACTCGGTCAGTAGCTCGGTACGTACCTAACACACCCCACTCCACTCTCTACATGTAGGTAGACTAGTCTAGTGCCGGCCTAAAACGGTTACTGCTAGTAAAAGAACTCTAGTGTAATTGCCGGCTGCAGATTTAGGTTGTGCTGAGCTGCCAGACTAGGACAGGTGGCCCGATAATAGCATGATTTGATTGGCCGGTTGTTTAGCGCGTACCAGTCTGTCGGGTCGCCTCCTTTTGGTCGCCCGGGTTTCTGTGCCTAGGTTTCTGTGCCTTAGACTGTCTTAGCTACCTACCTACCTAGGTACCTAGGTAGGTTCTAGGTTCTGCCCCAGCACAGGAACAGTGAGTGAGCGGATAGGCGGCGCAGGACTCTTTTGCCAGGACTTGTCTCTCCCTCTCCGCCAACCTCTTTTCCAACCCCAAACGCGCCCTAGCGGTCCCTAGCTCTTATTCTTCTGTATTTTCCCTCCTCGCTTTTCCCCCAACCAAACCAACCGAACGCGCTACGTTAATCCTGAAGGAATATCTTCCTAGGTGCTATACGATAGTATTTGCTCGTCTTATTCATCCACTCCTCGCCATTCTAGGCAAAGCTCGCGATGAAGAATAGTCATCATATCGGCATGCCTTTGTTTTTTTTACTTACTACAGTAAGTATACTACGAATATGCTGCACTAGTATGATCAGCCTACGTACCTCACTACTTACTACGTAGATGCGGATGTGCAAGACTAAGCAAAGGTGAGACGTGCCCAAGATAACAGGTACAGAAAACGGGCAGAAAACGGACGCCGTATCTATCCTAAGGCCGTCCGTCTGGTTTGCGGTCTGTGTATTATGTCACACACGTTATCAACCATGTGATCATTTGACCGGGTATAGATCCTGCAATTCATACCAGGTTTTGACCCTATCTACCTTTCCGCATACTGTGTTGAGCCTGCGGCCTTCTTTTCTACCAATGTAGCCTTCTTAACTAATGAGATTCCTTGGTGGCTAGAGCGCCACCGCACGACATACATAGGCTATACTGTCCAAGTACGTATACCTACACTACACTACACTACTACCTAGGTAGTACATGGTCAGCTTTTCCGTAGACCCGCACACACGTCACCAAAGCTTCGGGTCTTTCTAATCTCGCGGACTCTTGCTATCCGTTAGGTAGACAGACAGACAGATAGATAGATCCATCCCGTGCCGTCGAATTATATCGGGCCTGGCGTGTCTTGTGTGTTTTTTTCTAATCTTCTCGAAACCCGAGCGACCGTTTCCTCCCTTTGGCATCAGTTTCAGGCGCCAAGAGACCCTAGCCCGGGCCCCATGCCTGTTAAGCCCGTTGAACACGATCTCACTCTAGTTTCAAAAATACAACACACTTGACGTGGCGATGCTAAATAGTGTCGGAAAACCCATGTCGAGCTGTGTGTTTAGCTCCATTCTTGGGGAAAAGGGACGCGCCCTGGTCCGACCCTCCCCATTGACCGACGTAGGTATGTATACACGTATACACACTATCAATGTACAGTAACTAACACCCGGCCATTCCCCCCTTGACCTTGTGAGTTACACTAGCTAGTGCTTATGATAAGCCGGCCTTGGAATAGCTCTAGCGTGAAACCATATTATGACGACCCAGCGCGACGAAAACATCACAAGACGTGGTTTCATTCGAGCGAAGGATTCCTGAGCCGTTCTGTCGGGACCTCGTTTAACCAAGTCGGCTACGGGAGCCCTCTGCCGCGCCCATACACCACACACTATTCTCCGGCCATGAGTTCCCACCCCTTGTATACCCAAACAAGATAGTAATAATAAGCCAAGGCAGCAGGCAGGCAAGATAGGACCCGGGCTAACTCAGCATGAGAGGCCGGCAAGTGATATTGGGCACCACACACACACACCGTTGGGCGGGGGGGTTTGATATGGCGATCCATGGCGTCGGGCCCGGAAGTGCGGAAATGAAATAAACAAAAAACTACTTAGTAATAACGAAGGGGCAAGGAGGGGAAAAAAATAAGCGGTGTGCCTTACGAAATACGAAGAAATCAGAATGTGTCGGCATCGGCATCCAAGAAGACACGAGGAATTTACTGCGAATCGCGAGGCGTGCCGGGATATGCATGCGTGAGCCGCACGAAAAAGAAGAGAAATTAGGGTAGTGAGTGAGTGAGTGAGTGAGCTTGCGTGGTTCTGCTACTCCTGCTACTGCCGTCGCCGATGATGATGGATGGGATGGATGCATGAGGTCCCAAACACCCGGCAGGAAATGCCACAATCCCTAGGCTGCGACCTTCCATTGGTTGCATTTTCTCTCGTATTCCGCCTTGTCTTACGGTGATATCGGGCTTGCTTTCTCGCCATGGGACACCGATACCGACACCGACGCCGACACTGACACGTCGTATGTGATCTCTCACTCGGGACAGGAACAGAACATGACGTGAAAATTTTGAATCAAGCCGGTGTGTGACGTCTGAGCAGCCGCATCGGCCGACTATCGGAAGATGACCTGGGTGTTCACTCATTCGTTCTCTTCTCCTTCACGGCCAGCGATAAGGCCACGCTGGCTGGGCTGGGCTGGGCTGAGCTGACATCGCCGCCACTGGCAACTGCTGTGTACGGCGAGTGCATCGCATTACGCGTACTATAGGTAAGTAGGTATCGCCATGCCGGATACGCGTACGGCTAGGCTGTCGGGCACGCAGTGAGTCCGTCAGCCTGTCAGTTCAGTCAGTCACTGACTTAATGCTAATTAACCTAGTGTAACGCGATGCAGCTTCACCAACATCCAAGACATTGAATAACTCAAATTTTGCACATTACACACCTTCGCCGTTCCCCCCGGCAGGCAAACAGATGACGTCGGGTCTGACTGCCTTTTTCTCTCTCTCTGGTGGATGCAGGTATCCCCATCCTTTCGCTTGCAACGCCGCTTACCCATCCTATGACATGCCACACGCCACCTCCCTTCCCCTCGCACCCGCGCGTCCCGGTGCGGCGCGGTTGCGGCTCTTGCGGCGTAGACATAGGCGTAGGCGTAGTAAGAAGAGGGGGCTTCAGCCTCACGTTGCATGGCGGCACATGCTGAACACTCACACTCGTACCGTAACAATACGTGATCATGCCCGTTTAGAAACCGAGGTAGATAGATGGATGGACAACTAACATAGGAACACGAAAACGCGGAAGCAAACTGTTATGACGGGAATGAGATACCCCCGCCCGAAGTGGGAAAACACAGTGCACGACTAGATAGATAGATAGATATATAGACAGCCAGAACAGGCTCCCGACCAACCCTTGCCTTCGAAGCCGGGGGATGCGAGATAAGGCTCTCACCGTGATCTCGGTGAGCCTGCCTGGTATCGTACGAGGATGGATGCTTTCACCGAGCGCCTTGCCCCGGTGTTTAGGCTTCCCACACACACACACACACACACAGAGCCTCGTCCAGTGCTGCCTGGCTGCACTCACCCACACCGAGCTCGCGTCGCGATGAATCTAGATCGTTCAGTCGGTCTGTAGCCTAGTGCTACAAACTCGAACCGGGACCTCGTAGCCGTACGCCTCACCATTGTGATGGATGTGGTGGATGGCGAGCCCGGTGCTACTTTGGCGTTGGTTGTGGCTATCTATCTGACGCTTCTGCGTCACACTTGCGTCAGGTAGGTAGATAGGTAGACAGTTAGTTAGTCTAGCCGGTCGAGCCCCGCCTGAAACCGGTGAGTGAAAAATAAGTCTTGTGCCGGTCGAAGGAGCCAGTCGTCTTTGGGATTTGTGTAGCCGATGCTCGACGTCCGTTTCTCTCTACACCTGCCTGGTTAGGCCTTAGGGAGAGGAGAAGGTGCGGAGAGGAGAGATGGACGGGAACGAAATGGCGGCGTGAAGAGGGTGGAAAGGGGGGATGGGTGAAGGCTGGATGTGTAGAGAAATGAGAGAGGGGGAGTAATGGGAGGAAATTCGCAGTCTGGTCTGGTCTGGTCTACTCTACGTCTTTTCCTCCCTGTCCAGATATCCATCTTCGTATCACGCGAACTATATCTTAGATATCCTAGAGAAGAACGCCGTCTTTGCTAAACCCATCGTACTCACACCAGCCACGACACATCTACATTATCCGTATTCTTCACTTCGCGCCTAGTTCCTCGTGACGTGAAACGTGCCATCTAGGTAGCCGCCAACAAGCTCGAAAAGTAAACATATTTATTTCAATCCGTAGGCCGGAAAAGCGCAAACGATATGGTATGGAATAGCGGCACCAACTCAACGGATAGTCTCAGTAATGCCAATACGTTCACCACCCCCTTCACCTACCCAAAGTGACGAGGGAACAAGGGTCTCAAGCAACTATCCTCAACAACTAAAACCAAAACTATGTCACCGATCCAGGAAAAGACGGCGGAAGTTCTATCACCACAGGACTCTCCTATGTTTTCTTTCTTGGCAGGCATAACAAGCACCTAACCTAGCTAGTTTTCCCAAGGAGTCCTAAGAACGGGAAAAAGGAACTAGTATAAACAAACCCACATACGTCCTCCACCCCCTTCCTATTTCGACAAACAGCACCGTAAGCTGACGTTTCTTTTCTTGGATGAGTGTAATTTGACTAGCGTAATTAATCTATGCGGAAGGTAGACATCAAGTCTACTTCGATCGAAGAGAGACCCATGATCAATCTTGTGCACTCGGGGAAAAGAGGAATAGTAGGTAGGGAGGAGGATAGAAATACGTCAACGAGAGGTTAGTACGACATAACGTATATATATATATATGTATATATATATAGGGGCCAATATACCCTACGCTATCTAAGCAAAGGCACGATTCTCTTATGGCAATGGTTTTGATAGCTTCGTCTAAAAGGGCACGGTTTACGCATTTCACATCTCCTCATGCACAATCTAAGCCACAACGACCCGCTCGATGGAGATATCCATACCTGGGAAATTCATTGAAAATCATTCATATTGTCTATGCATCATAAGTTTCATTCTAGTATCTTTGCTGGGAACCCTAGCAGTCGACCTGTGGCGCAGAGCCGTCCAGCTCACACCGCTTTCTTCGTCCGCAGACGAGATCTAAAAGAGACTCAACCTTTCTTACGCCCGACAAGAAATGAAAAAGAAATGTGCGATATCCTCGGAAAACACCCCTGCCCTGGCGAAAGTGCGAAACGACGAGTTTTAATCACCGACGAGGGCGTCCCAAATGGAGTGTTAGCGCAGAAGTGTCATTGTTCTCAGTCCTTCTCCCATTCCCCGCCCTTGAGAGATGGTGTAATATTAAGCAGCTAGGATAGGCGGATAGACCATTTACGGTTATGCTGAAAAGTGGTATCCGGCCACTGTAAGAGAGATTAGGCTAGCACATGCTCTAATGTATACGACTCCTTCGATCTCATGGTATGCAAACGACCATCAGGATCTATCGGACTCCCAAGGCCAGACTACCACTCGTATTCTCCAGTCGCTTTATGGAAGACGTAGTCCTTGCCATTGACGTTGAGAACGCCGTCCTTGAGGACGCACTTCCTGTAGGAAAATCAGTAAAGTACCGTAAAACGTACAAGAATTAAAACTTACCACTTATTCTTCACGCGTTGCACCTTGTCGTACATACAGAGCATGATCTGGCCGTTTTCTTCGTCATCCTCATTTTCTTCAACATTATCATCAGGGTCGTCAAGGTCCGAGTTGATGGCGTCCTCATCATCTTCGTCATCATCTTCGTCCTTGATATCGTCATCCGGTCCATCGAATCGAGAAGGTCCGGCATCCGTATCCGACTTGGGATGGGCAACGGCCTTGCCCTTGTTGGCACGTTTGAGTGGCAACATCAGGCCGCCTCCCTCCATAGCTTTACCCCTTGCAGCGATTTGCGCATGAAGCAGGCTATCTATCTCAACTCGGCCCATCTCGGTGGCCTGGCCATCGCGGGACTGTTGGACGAGAATGCCAACATGCCCGTCATCTTCCCCGGCCCCGTCAAGCTGAGAATTGGGAGGCCGCTGACCGTTTGGCATAGGAATGCGCTGTTGCTGTACCGCGGGGTTATGAGGCACATTTGGTCGATATGGCTGCTGAGGGTTATTCTGATTCTGATATTGACCGGGATATCCCTGGGGGGTTGATGGATTCGCCATCCTCTGTTGATTTTGTGGTTGCGCGACGCCGGCACCAGGTTGCTCCCTCAGCTTGTTGATGGATGCAGCCGCTCGATCGCCATATTGGTTCTGCAGCTGGGCAATAACACGTTGCTGAGCAATGTTGTTCGGATCCCCCTGGAGGATATTCTGGGGAATTTGGTTGCCCTCAAGGCCAGGCTCTACCTTGACGGTTGGCTCTGCCTTGATTCGAGCATCACCAGTTGACTGACCAGCTGCCATGGGCACAGGCACAGCTTGAGGGGCAGGTGGCTGTGGCTGAGCATAACCATTGCCATTATGAGTTGGCAAAGGCGCAGATGGACCAGCATTTTGTTGAGGTGCTGTAGCATTGTTGACAGGAGCTGGGGGTGGATCAGGCTTCGGATCCCAGGGAAAGACAGCTAGCTGTTGCTGCGAGAGCTTCTTCTGCCAACCCTGTATTGCATGATGTCAGTATTGAAATGACGCGGATTTGCAAGAAGGGGAACGAGGGGAGAAAAGGGAGGAACGAGAAAGGGGAAAGGAAGAAAGAACGGAGATGTTTGAAAGTATTGTTGAGTGTGGCTAGCCTTATGACAGGCAGAGAGAGTAAGGCTCCTAGGCTTCTAGTCTAGGCTTCTAGTAAAGGCTTCCAGGGTAGGAGATGTGAAAATAGGGTGCAGGATTGAAAGGTGGAGAGCGAGGAGAGTGAAGGAAGACCACGTGACTTGTAGTGGGATTCGGAGGGTGAGACGAGCCAATGAGGAAAGTCTGAGTCATCGGGCCCTGTTGTAGGGAGTGGAGGGGGGATAAAAGCCCCAAATAGTGCTGCCCGCCCCGTCTCGCAACCCGCCAGTTCTCACCACCCCTCGGCTGACCGACTCTTTGGGCCGCCCTGGGAACAAAGACGCATTCCAACCCGCAACCATCAACACGACGCCGGCACCTTCTCTATTTCAACCGGATTTGGGTGTCTTCTAACAGAATGATGACGGCTGAAAATGATTCCGATGCGAAAACACACCGCCGCTTGCTTGATTGAACGCGAGAGGGAATTTGAACCAAGAAGATGATGCTGATGCTGATGCTGATGCTGATGATGATGAAGATGAATGCTGCTTTGCTTTGCTTTGCTTTGCTTACCTTCTTCAGCTGCTCTAACACGGCCTCGTCAATACCGCCTTCCTCGAAATCAACCCGCGACGCCGCAATCACATCGTTAATGATCTGCTGATAGATTCCGCCGACTTGTGAGTTCGACATCTTGATGGTTTGAGGCACTGGCCGATGGATGCGCGGGAGTTGTTCTGGCGGGATGGCGGACCGGTGGGGGTGGGTGATACGAGGACGGACGTGCGGTTAAACAGAACAGCAAACTACGTATTGACTTGTCGATGTTCCTTCCTGATAGTGCGGACCTAGCAATTCAAAAAAAGCGCAGTACAGCAGCGCAGGCTCGGATCAATATAACCCGTAGTTGCGATGTTTGTTCCGGTTGAGTTGAGCTGAGCGAGCGAGCGAGCGAGAATAGGCTTGAGGTTAGCGCAACCTTGAGAGTGAATGGCGGTGCAATCGCGCTGGAACGGGTGACTGCGGCCTTAAACTCCCCCCCCTCAAACCTTGTCAATCAATTGCGTGAAGAATGAATCGTTAGTAAGATTAGTTCCCCCTTCCTATCTCTAATTCTCCCGATGTGGTTGTTGGCATGTGTTGCGGCCTTCTTTTGCGACAGGCAGCGGCAATGCTATGACTAGGCAGGGCAGGTGGTGTTGGGGTCAAGTTCCCCTTGGTCCTGTCAATTCCCAAGGAAATGCTCCATAGAGCCACCCACCTGCTTAGATAATCTCCGGGCCTAGAGCGATAAGATAAGAAGAGACCACCATTGTTACCGCTAATGATGCCACTAATGATGCCACTAACGTGAGTACCGATCGATGCAACAACTATAGCGGGATTGCAGCTGCTGCTCATATAGGTAGGTATCTACGGGTATCTATAGGTGTCTATAGGTAGGTACATATGTAGGTTTAGCTGATCGAGAGGTACCTAGGTAATAGACGGAAGATTCTCTGCCGCATTGGAACCTTCTAGGTTACCTAGGTACCGGTTATTAATCAACTAATCAATTAATTAATCAATCAGTACCTATGCCTACCTAAAGTAACTAAATCATTCTCTACTAACCGCACTGACCACCTTTTAGGACGGGGTCCCTTTCGGCATGCAATTTCCCCCCCTTAAACATAGCCCCCTACCGTAGATATTTGTAATTTACATTAAAACAACCGCGTTTTTTAAAACAAAATAGTAAAGCATAATAATAACTATAATAAACAAGTGTAGCAGGCTATAAATTGCGTTTTTTAAAGCAACTTATAGGCTTTTATAGCTTAAAAATATATTATAGCTTTTTTAACTTTTTTTAATTGCTTTTAAAGCTAAAAAACGTACTTAAAAAGCTTTATTTTATTTTAATAATTAACTTTTAAGTAAAAGCATATTATTATTAATTAAATTTTTTTTAAAAAAAAGTGCAGCTATATATTAACAAAGTAAAATATTATTGCTTTTATAACTATAATATTTAAAGCTTAAAAAAAAACCGTAAATATTAAATTAATATAAGTAAATTATTTTATTAGCTAGCATTTAAAAATTTATATTAAAATTAAGCGTACTATTAAAGCTATAAAAATAAAATAATTAAAAATAAAAGCAATTAATAAGTTTTATACCCTTTTTAAATACTTTTATAATAAATATATAATATAGCTAAAAATAAAATATAATATAAATAAAACAAGCGTTTAAAAAAAAAAAATAATGTTTAATGTTAAATAAAATGTATATAATATTATACGGTTAAAGTAGTAAGTATAATTTAGTTTATTTACTAATTATGCTATAAAGAAAAAAGAAAGCAAAAAGATTAAAAGGTTATATAAAGCAAAAGCACCTTTATATACTAACTAGCCTTTTAGCTAGCCTTTTAGCTAGCCTTTTATGCAATACATATATGTATTACATATATATGCTGCCTAAAACAACAAATATAACATTAGCTAACATAATATTATTTTAACACTAGCAATTTTCTCTTTTAGCTAATGTTATAAGGTATAGGTTATATAATATAAATAGCAGTTATATAAAGGTTTAAAAGGTTGCAAGAAAAAAGTAAAGGTAATAACTTATTATATAAACTAAAAGGTTTAAAAGTAAAAGGTTTAAAAGGCTTAATTAAAGCTTTAAGAAAAAAAAAAGGTATAAAAGTATAAAGCCTAGCTATATAAAGCTTAAAATTATATAAAGCCTTATATAAAAACAGTTATTTAGCTAGCATAGCAAAAGGTTTAGCTACACGCAATAAAAAAGGTTTAAAGTTATTTAGTTTAACATACATTAAAAGTTTTAATAATATAGCTAGGTAAAAGGTTTACCTATAAAGTAAGTAAAACCTACTAAAAGGTTTATTATTTCTACTGCTTAAAAAGCAGTTAAAATAATAAAACCTTTTTTTATTATTAATATACTTATTATTTTTATAACACTTTATTAAATAATATAATAAATATATAATTATATTTAGCAATTTATTTTAGTTTATAATTAATTATCTTTTTATGTTAGCAGTATTAAACGCTTAGTTAGCTTATTAGTAGCCGCGCTTAAAAAACTAACATATATATTTTAAAACGCTAGGTTAGTTTATTAATAACCTATGTTTTAATAACGCTAATTATATTAATGCTATAAAGATTAGCTTGTTAGTAATTTAAGCAAAATTAATTTAATTTTAGCATTTTTTAACGCTACTATCTTATGTAATCTATATAGTAAATACCTTTAAAAAACGCAAATTTAGCTAAGTTAAGTTATATTTAATCTTATACTTATTTAAGTAATATATTACTTTTTATTTAATTATATCTAGCTATTAAAGTTAACATTTATAATATTATAAGTAATATTTTTTTAAGTTTTTACTAGCCTTATAATATAAAGTATAATTGCAGTAAAATATAATTATATAATTAAACCTAGTCTTTTAAATTATTATATTTAATTTTATTTTGCGCTATTTATATAACTTATTATAACTTTAACCTTGTAATTTTACATGTATTTTAGCTGCCTTATATAAATAAAAATTTTTTTATATATATAAAATAATTAAATTAGTAGCCTATGCTTATTTTATTTTATTTAATCTATAAAAAAAAGTTTTATTTTATAATTTTATTTAACCTATAAAAAAAAAACACTTTTTTTATAAATAAAGCTATATTTTATTTATAAACCTTACTACTTATAAATTATACCTATTTATTATTAAAAACCTTACTATATTAAATAATAGTTAATAAAATAAGCTAAAATTATTAATCTTTAAGTTTTAAACCTTATTATTAATTAAAAACTTTATATTTAAATTAATTAAAGCTAAAAAGATTTTTGCTTTTAAAAAACAGCTTAAACTTTAATTAAATTTTAACTTTCCTGCTAAACTACTTGTTTTAATTAAACTTTAAACGTTTATTAGCATATTAAGCTATTAACTACTAAGGCTTATATTAAGCTACTAACTATTAGCGCTTTAAATATTTAATTTACTTATATTATTATTAATATAATTATTAATAAGCTTAGTTTTAACGCTAAAAAAACTTATGTTAGCAATATTATATATTTAATAAAATACTATAATTATAAGCGTTTTATTTATTTTATTTAAGTTAAAAGTAAATAAAAGTTAAATGCTACCTTTTAAACAAATAATAAACAATAAAAAAACTTAAAACTAAGTTTTATAAAAATTAGCATAGCAAAATAAGTAAATATAAATGCTAACTTATAATATTAACTATATAATAGCTAATGCTATTAATAAAAAAAAGGTTAAAAAGCTAAAGCAGTTTATAAAAACAATTAATAATATAATTTTTAAAATAAGCAAAATAGTTAATTATATTTATAATAAAATAATAAAGCAAAACTAAAATAAAAAAAGTAAAAAACTAAAAGTAATAACTTACTTTTTATAAATAACTTATATTTAAATGCTTTTAATATATTATTTTACTTTTGCTTAACTATAATTAATATTTTTATATGTTTTAATTTTATAAAAAAACTTAAACTTTAGTAAAAAATCTATATAAAACTAATATTAAGTAATTAATAGCTTTATAAAAAATAGTTTTTATAATTACTTTATTATTTTATTAAATAAAAAAAAAAAACTATTAATTATTATTGCTTTAACATTTATATTAAAAACTTTAAAATTGCTAATAACTTAACTTTTTATATTTATAATATTTAGCTAAACTTTATTAGCTTAACTATGCTTAATATTTAAATAGCTTAGCATTTATATATATTTTAAAGCACTTATTAATATAATAAAAAACTTAAACTAAATAAATACTAACAAACTATTAATATATTTTATAACTTATTAATAATTAATAAAAGCTAAAAAATAAGCTTAAAAAAACTAATATAATATAAATAGCATACTTAACTTTAATAGCAATTTTAATAACAATAAGTTAAGCAATAATAAAAATAATAACTGCTTAAATATATTTAATATCTTTAATTATAATAACTAATAAAGTACTTTTAGCAAAGCTAGCGTTATATTAAATATAGTTATATTAACTAAAGCTATATTAAAAATTAGTGCTATTAGCTTATATTGCTTAAAAAAAAAAATATTAGCACTTTTAACTTAAACTATTATAATTTTAAAAATATAAAAATAATAGCAAATAAAAATAAAATTATTTTTATAAATATTTACTGCTTTATTAAGCATATTAAATTTTTTATAAAAAATAAAAAAACTATTAAATTAAATAAGCAGTAAATTTTATTTATACTTTTTATTATAATAGCTAGCTAAGCGTTATTATAATAAAATAATAAACTTATTAGTATTTATTATAAAAAACTTAAATAAAAAAGTTTAATAAAAATCTTTAAAAAAATAAAAACTTAATTTTTAATATAACCTGCTTTAGCTAATAAAAAATTTATTAAAATAAATCTTTGTTTAAAAAATATAGCTTGCAATAAAAATGCTATAATATGTTATATTTAAAAAAAAGTTTAATATATAAAAGTAATAAAAATATTTACTAATAATAATATTAACTAGCATAATATTATAATATAAATTTAAATAGCAATAAACTTTAATATTAAAAGTTTTTTATAAGCTTTTAAGTTAAAAAAAATATATGTTAATTATATAACTATAATAGTAAAAGCAAAACTACTTTTATTATTTATAGCTAAAAATAAATATTTAAAATTTTTTAAAAACTAATATTAAGTTTAAAAATAATTATTATCTTTTAAATATAATTAAATATATAAAAATTGCAAACTAAATAATATTAAATTTAAAAAACGTAATTAATATAATAAAAACAAGTTAAATAACAAAAAAAAAAACTAAAAAATTAAAAGCAATAAGCAAAAAAAACAGTTAAAAAAAGCATAAAAATAAATATAAACAAAAAAAATATAACTAAATTAATATAGCTATATAAAACTTAAAATCTAATTATTATATTAATATTAAATTAAACTTTAATAATTTAGCAAATAAATTATTTAATTTTAATAGCATTTATATTATTATTAATTTTTTTTTAACTTGCAAGTTTTATAAAAAAATATTTAATTTAAAAAAGCAAAAAAATTAATATGCTTATAAATATAAATATTAACTACTTAAAAATATAACTAATATATTATTTATATATAAATTTTAATTAATATATATATAATATAATATTATTTATAAATTATATAATAAGCTATTTTAATATTTGCTTAATTATAAAAGTAATATATTAAATAATATAATAGCTAAGCTAGCATATAACGCTAAAAAAGTGCTATTTAAAAAAGTAACTTTACTTTAAACTTATAAAATATCTTTATAATTATATAAGCTAAACAAATTAATAAATAAATAAATAAATAATTATTATTTATATTTTTAAATAGTTATATATAGCTTATTAAATAAACTTAATATAAAAGTTTATTATAATATAAGCTATAAAAAAGCTTAATTATAAAAAAGTTTTTTAATATTTTAAAGCATACTATTAAATAAAAAACTAATAAAATTAAAAGCATTAAAAAAAAACATATTAAATATAAAAAATATACTATATTTACTTTATATTTGCTAAATTAAAACAATAAAAAACTTTTAATTTTATTTAAAATAATAAAAAGCACTTAAATATTAAAAAAAAACTTTAATATATTTTTTTTATTTAATATTAGTTTTTTTAATTTATAAAAAATTATAATTAGCTTTAAAAATTAAAATATTAAATTTACTAACATAGAAAATTTTTATTAAAAATTTAAAGTATACTTATAAGCATATATATGCATATATAAAGTAATATTATAAAAAAAAATTATTATTTCTTTTAGTAAAACCTTATATATATTATATAATTATATTGCTTTATTATTTAATTATAATTTTATATTTAAACTATTATAAAAAAACTTTATTATAGCGCTAGTAAAATTTACTACTTTTTATATAGTAATAATATTAAACTTTAGCTTTAATATAAAAAAAATATTAAAAAGTACTTAAGTAAATACTATATAAAAACAAAATAATAATAAAATATTTATTAAAGCAACTTAAAAAAGTTATATTAAAGCTATAATAATAGCTAAAGCATTAATAAGATTTAATAGTATTTTTAGCGCTATAGCTACGCTAAATAAACTTAATATTAATAAAACCTAATTATAACTTTTTAATAACTTTAAAATGCTATAAATATATATAATAAATTAAAAATATAAGCTAATATTAATATTTAAAGCTTTTATTATAAAGTAAATTAACTTATTATTTTATGCTTATTTTACTAATAACTTAATTAATATAATAAAAGCTTATAATATTTTTTTAAAAGCTATTTTGCTAATATAATTAATAGTTTTAAATATAAAAATATAGCAATTAATAAAATGCTATTATTTAATATTATATTTTTTATAACTAAGTTATTGCTTAAACTTATTAAAATATTACTTGCTGCTATATTAATTATAAAAATAAATAAAAATAATCTACTACTAAAAATTTTAAAAGTTTATATAACTTTAAAAATTAAAAAGCTTTTTAATAGCAAAAAAACTATTTTATTTAAAAAATAAACAGTTTATACTAAAAAAAATTATATGCTTAACTTAATTAAAAAAGTTTTAATTAAGTTTTTTAATATATAAAATAATATTAATTTAATTAATATATTAAAAAATAAACAAATAAAAATACCTTTTATAAATAATTAATAAAAATATAAGCTAAACAGCTAACTATACTTTTTAAGTTTTTAAAATTATAAAATTTTTAATATTTTATATAATTAACTATATAAATAAAAAAAAATAAAATAAGTTAATAGCTTTTACTTTTTTATATACTTTATTTTTATAGCAAAAAAAATCTTTTATAATAAATTATATTTTTATTTAATTATTAACTTTTAAGCTTTAAATAAAGTTATTATTTTTAATAACTATTTATTGCTTTTATAATTTAAAGTTATAGCTATATTATATAATAAAAAATATATTACTTATATAAATGTAATAAAGTTTTTTTTTTAATTTTTAATATATTTAGCATATTATAATTGCTTTATAATAGTTAGTTATAAAAAATTAAAAAAGTTTATTATAGCAATAATAAGCTTTTATAACTTTTTAGCTTATGCTTAATAATTTATAAACAAAAAATTTAAGCTATATTAAAACTTTTATAAAGTATTTATTAATAATATTATAATTTTTTTAAATATAGCTAAAAAGCATGCTAAATATTTATAGTAAAGTTTTGCTATATTTTTAAAAAAAAACATTGCTTTTTTAGCAAAAAAATCTTTTTTAGGTTATTTATTTATTAAGCTATTTAGCTTTTAAATAAATAGCTTTAATATATTTACTTTTAAAAAAAACTAACTGCTTTTTATAACTTTATATTTTTTAGTTAGCTTAAAGCACTTAAAAAGTATATTAATATTACTAGCTTTTTTTAACTACTGCTTTTATATTATATTAAAATTATAAAACTATTATAAAAGCATAAAATAGCTTTATTTAATAAAAAACGTTAAAAAAAGCTTATTAAAACTAAAAACCTTAGTAAATAAATAGTTTATATTAAATTAACTTAATATAAGCTTACAAACAAAAAAAAAGCTATATTTAAAGTAATTTAAAAACTAATATATAAAAATATAATTATTTATTATTATAATCTTAACAAGTAGTTATATATGCAAGTTAATATATTGCTTAAGCATAGGTTTAAAGTTTAATATAATAGTATAAAGGTATTTTATAAGCAAAGCTTATATAAAACATACCTATACTAGTTGCTATAGCTTAGCAGCTATAACAACTATATTACCTAGCAATAGCTATAGCATTAAAGTATATAAAGAAATTTTATAAGCTCTGCTTATAAAAAATTTCTTTTTTTTTTATATATTTATAATATTATAAAATTACTTTAAAATATACTTTTTAAAATAATATTTTTATATAGTTTTATTATAAAAACTAATTAATTTTATTAAGTTTTATAAGCTTTTTTTATTTAATTTATTTTATTTTTTATTTATATTTTTAAGTTAAATAATTAATTTTTAAGTTATATTAACTTTAATATATAAATTATATTTTAGTATGCTTATATTAAATAGTAATTAATATGCTATTTAAACTTAATTAAAGTAAATATTTAATTATTATGTTAATATTTTTATACTTTTTTATAAAAGCTTATACTTTTAAATATTTAATTTATTTTATATTATTATATTTTAATACTTTTAATAGCAAATATAAGTAACTATTTAAAAGTTATATAAATATTATAGTTTTTTTTATTAGCATTAAACTTAAATATATATTAAAATATAATAAATTATTTAAGTTAAATAATATATTAATATAATTAAAATAAATATAAAGTATATATTTTTATTTTATTTTATTTTATATTTTATTTTATAATTATTATATTATAACTTAAATTATATTTTATAATTTTATTAATTAATATTATATAATTATTTTTATATAAAATATTAAAAATTATATACTATTAAAGCTTTAAATAAAAAATATAAGCAAAATATTAGCTAATATTAAAATTAACTTAGCTTATTTAATATTATTTAGTTTTATGCTAAAAAAGCTAAGCTTTATATTAAGCTTAGCAAAAAATATAAAACTAGCAAAAAATAAAAGCAAAAATAAAAAAGTTGCTAGCATTATATTTAATACTTTTAAAAATAATTATTTATTAATAATATTTATACTTTTTTAACATTTAATAAAAATTAAAAAAAATAAAAAAATAGCTATATAATTAGCATATAAAATTAATAGCATTAAATAAAGTTTTAAGTTAATATAAGTTAAAAATAATAAATAAAATGCTAGCATTAATACTTTTTTAAAGTTTTATTATATTTAATATTATATTTTAAAAAATATAAACTTATTAATAGCTTTTTAATAGCAAGCAATATAAAAAACTACTTTTAGTAAAACCTTATATAATATTAAAAATTTAGCAGCAAAATTTGCTAAAAATACTAATAAAAATAAAATAATAATTATTAACTTTATTAAATTTAATAAAAACTTTATTAACTTTATTAATATTTTAAATTAACTTTTTAGTTTTAATATATATATTATAAAAATAAAAAAAAATAATAATAACTTTAATAGCAATAATAATAAAAGCAATTTTAATAAGTTTTATTAAAATAAATATTATAATATAAAATAAAAATTATATTTTAATATGCTTAAAAACTTTAATTTTTTTAAAAATTTTAATAACTTTAATAATTTTATTAAATAAAATAAAACTTTATATTTTGCTATATTTTTTACAAAAAGTTTTAAGCTTAAATAAAAAAATATTAGTTTATTTAATTTTAAATATAATAACTTAAATAATATTAATATTATTATTAAAAAATAAAATTTTATATTTATAAATATTTTTTTATTTACTAATTATATTAAGTTATTTTTAAAAAAGCTTGCATTATAACAGTTATATAAAGTATAAATTATAAGTTTATTTTAAATGCTGCTAATAAGTTTTATAATATTTTAATAAAATAATAAAATAACTTTTATTATAAAATATATATTTAAATAGTAAGATTTTTATAAGGTAATAAAAAAATTATAAAAGCGTTTTGCTTTAAATTTAAAAATTATTATTTAATATTTTAAGTAAGCTATTTTAATATTAAATAATATTTAATAAAACTAGCATAAATTACTATAATTTATTTAATATAAGTTATAATATACTTAAGCTATAAATATATTTATTATAAATAATATTAACTAGCAAAATATTATAACTTAAATTTAAAATAATATATTATTAAAAGTTAAATAATTTATTAAGCTTTTTTATTAAAGCTAAATATTAAATAAATATATGCTAATAATAAAAAAAGCAAGAAAAAATTTTAATAACTTAGCAAAAAAAGTTATTAATAATTAAAAGCTATTATATTATATAATAACTTTATATTAATTTAAGCTTTAAGCAAATAAAAAATATTATATTAAAAATTATAAAAATAATTAAATATATTTTATATTTTTAAAATATAACTTTTTTTATAATTTTTGTTAATATTAAGCTAATAATTATAGCTTTAATAAAAAATATAATAACTATTATAATAAAAAATTTATATAAAATAATTATTTCTTTTAAAATAATTATAATTAATATAAAAATAATTAAAAATAAAATTATAATAATTAATAATATAATTAAAATAATTATAAAAAAACCTAATAAAATAATAATATAGCAAGAAAACATTAAAAATATAACTAAAAGCGCAATATATATTAAAATAATTATATTTATTTTATTAATAACTTTAAAAAGTATAAAAAAAATAATTATTTATAAAATAATAAAAAATTTAATAATAAAGTTTATGCTTATTATATTATAAATATAATAATAATATATTTATAATATAATAAAAAATTTAATTTTATTATATATAAGCTTAAATATTATTAAGTTTATATTAAAATTTTATTATTAAAAATAATATTAATACTTTTATTAGTTAATTTAAATTTAATATAATAGTATAAAGGTGTTTTATAAATAAAGCCTATATAAAATATATTTATACTAGTTATTATAGCTTAGCAGCTATAATAATAGTATTATTTAGCAACAGCTATAGCATTAAAATATATAAAGAAATTTTATAAGCTTTGCTTATAAAAAATTTTTTTTTTTTTTTTATATTTATAATATTATAAAATTACTTTAAGATATACTTTTTAAAGTAATACTTTTATATAGTTTTATTATAAAAACTAATTAATTTTATTAAGCTTTATAAACTTTTTTTATTTAATTTATTTTATTTTTTATTTATACTTTTAAGTTAAGTAATTAACTTTTAAGTTATATTAACTTTAGCATATAAATTATATTTTAGTATGCTTGCATTAAATAGTAATTAATATATTATTTAAACTTAATTAAAGCAAATATTTAATTATTATATTAATATTTTTATATTTTTTTATAAAAGCTTATATTTTTAAATATTTGCTTTACTTTATATTATTATATTTTAATATTTTTAATAGCAAATATAAGTAACTATTTAAAAGTTATATAAATATTATAGTTTTTTTTACTAGCATTAAACTTAAGTATATATTAAAACATAATAAATTATTTAAGTTAAATAATATATTAGCATAATTAAAATAAATATAAAGCATATACTTTTATTTTATTTTATTTTATATTTTATTTTATAATTATTATATTATAACTTAAATTATATTTTATAAATATTATATAATTGTTTTTATATAAAATATTAAAAATTATATACTATTAAAGCTTTAAATAAAAAATATAAGCAAAATATTAGCTAATACTAAAATTAACTTAGCTTATTTAATATTACTTAATTTTATATTAAAAAAGCTAAGCTTTATATTAAGCTTAGCAAAAAATATAAAATTAGCAAAAAATAAAAGCAAAAGCAAAAAAGTTGCTAGCATTATACTTAATATTTTTAAAAATAATTGCTTATTAATAATATTTACGCTTTTTTAATATTTAATAAAAATTAAAAAAAATAAAAAAATAGCTATATAGTTAGCATATAAAATTAATAGCATTAAATAAAGTTTTAAATTAATATAAATTAAAAACAATAAGTAAAATGCTAGTATTAATACTTTTTTAAAGTTTTATTATATTTAATATTATATTTTAAAAAATATAAACTTATTAATAGCTTTTTAATAGTAAGCAATATAAGAAATTACTTTTAATAAAATCTTATATAATACTAAAAATTTAGTAGCAAAATTTATTAAAAATGCTAATAAAAATAAAGTAATAATTATTAACTTTATTAAATTTAGCAAAAACTTTATTAACTTTACTAATATTTTAAGTTAATTTTTTATTTTAATATATATATTATAAAAGTAAAAAAAATAGTAATAACTTTAATAGCAATAATAATAAAACAATTTTAATAAGTTTTATTAAAATAAATATTATAATATAAAGCAAAAGCTATATTTTAATATATTTAAAAACTTTAATTTTTTTAAAAATTTTAATAACTTTAATAATTTTATTAAATAAAATAAAACCTTATACTTTATTATATTTTTTGCAAAAAGTTTTAAGTTTAAACAAAAAAATATTAGTTTATTTAATTTTAAATATAATAACTTAAATAATATTAATATTATTATTAAAAAATAAAACTTTATATTTATAAATATTTTTTTATTTATTAATTATATTAAGTTATTTTTAAAAAAGCTTATATTATAATAGTTATATAAAGTATAAATTATAAGTTTATTTTAAATATTGCTAATAAGTCTTATAATATTTTAATAAAATAATAAAATAATTTTTACTATAAAGTATATATTTAAATAGCAAAGTTTTTATAAAGTAATAAAAAAACTGCAAAAATATTTTGCTTTAAATTTAAAAATTACTACTTAGCATTTTAAGCAAGCTATTTTAATATTAAATAATATTTAATAAAACTAATATAAATTATTATAATTTATTTAGCATAAGTTATAATATACTTAAGCTATAAATATATTTACTATAGATAATATTAACTAGCAAAATATTATAACTTAAATTTAAAATAATATATTATTAAAAGTTAAGCAATTTATTAAGCTTTTTTATTAAAGCTAAATATTAAATAAATATATGCTAATAATAAAAAAAGCAAAAAAAAATTTTAATAACTTAGCAAAAAAAATTATTAATAATTAAAAGCTATTATATTATATAATAACTTTTTATTAATTTAAGCTTTAAATAAATAAAAAATATTATATTAAAAATTATAAAAATAATTAAATATATTTTATATTTTTAAAATATAGCTTTTTTTATAATTTTTGTTAATATTAAGCTAATAATTATAGCTTTAGTAAAAAATATAATAGCTATTATAATAATAAATTTATATAAAATAATTATTTTTTTTAAAGTAATTATAATTAATATAAAAATAATTAAAAATAAAATTATAATAATTATTAATATAATTAAAATAATTATAAAAAAATTTAATAAAATAATAATATAATAAAAAAGCATTAAAAATATAATTAAAAATATAATATATATTAAAATAATTATATTTATTTTATTAATAACTTTAAAAAGTATAAAAAAAATAATAATTAATTAAAAAATAATTATTTATAAAATAATAAAAATTTTAATAATAAAGTTTATATTTATTATATTATAAATATAATAATAATATGTTTATAATATAATAAAAAGTTTAACTTTATTATATATAAGCTTAAATATTATTAAGCTTATATTAAGGTTTTATTATTAAAGATAATATTAATACTTTTATTAATTAATTTAAGTTATTAAACTTATAAATATTATAATAAGTTATTTTTTTTTTAAAATTATTTATTTAAGTATTTATATATATATGCTATAAAAGCAGCTAAAATAATTTATAATTTAATAGCTATACTTTTTTATAAAATGCTTATAAATAAAAAGTATAAATAAAATATAAAAAAAAAAGTATATATAACTATAGTTAATAATAAGAATATATTAATTAAAAATATAATTAATATATATAATTTTTAAAAAAATATGCAAGCTTTAAGCTATATATATTTAAAGTTTAAAGTTTAAAATATATTAAATAAAAAAAACTTATATATATATAAAAATTTTAAATTTAAAAATATTATAATTAGTAAAAAGTTTTTAAAAAAGTTTAATTATATTATTAAAATAAAATATATAATATTAAAAAATATTAGCAAAAAAAGTATTTATATTTAAAAATAAGCTACTTTTATATTTTAGTTTTAAAGTATAAATAATAAAAGTAATTTAAAGCTATTAAAGTTTAAAAAAAAAGCTTAAGTTATTAATAATTATTTTAAACTAAATTATTTATTAAAAAATAACTTTTTTATGCTTTATTATATTATTATTTAATATGCTAATTTTAAAATTATATTTTTTAATAAAAATAATTTTGCTATATTTTTTAATATAATTTATTAAAAAAAACTTTTTATTTATAAAATAATAAGCAAAAATAAAATAGCTTTATAACTTAAAAAGTTAGCATATATAATAGTAAATTATAAGCTATTATTAATAAATTATAACTTTATATTTTTTGCTATATATTAAAACGTTATATATATTATTTTTAATGCTAAAACTTTATATATAATATTAGTAAAAAATATTATAAATAAAATATTAAAGCTAAATAAAAGCATAAAATTAAAATTAATTATAAAAAACTAAAATAATAGTTATTATAATATAATATAAAAAAAAGCTATAAATATATTTATAATTACTGCTATTATTAAAGAAAATATAAAAAAAATAAAAGTGCTAGCAAAAAAATCTGCTAAAAATATAGCTTTAAATATTAAATTTAATATAATTTTAATTACTAATATAATAGCTACTAATATAATATTATAAAAATATAAGTTTATTTTTAATAAAATAGTAAATATTATAAAAATATATTTATAAAAGTTTATTATAAATATATTTATATTTAATATAATATATAATATTATTTAAACTATTAAACTTTTATTAATAAGTAAAATAATTTATTAAAATTAAATTTAATAATGCTAAATAAAAATATTAATAATATAAGCTAAAACTTATAGCATTTTAAATTTATATATTATTTTTTTATTTATAAATATTAATATATAAAACTAAACTAAAAAAGCTATAATGTTTAAGCAAGCAATAGCTAATATTAATAAAGCTTTTATTACTTATATTAAAAATAATAATTTATATATTTTTATTTTTAAAAAGCTATTTAAGTTTAAGTTATTAAAAGTTTTTATTATTTTAAAAATAAAAAAATTAATTAATTTGCTTAAGTAAGTTATAAATTTAAAAATTTATATATATTTAAAGCAAATATTAATTACTAATATATTTGCTAAAGTTATTAATTAAGCAAACGTTTAAGTTAATAAAAATATAATAAATATTTTTATAAAAAAATAAATAAAGATTTTTTTAGTTAAAAGTTAGTAAAACTAAAAGCTAAGCTTTTAATTATATTTATTAAGTTATAAAAATATAAAAGTTTTAAATAAAATTTATAATAACTTATATAATAAAAATTAAATAAAATAAATATTAAAGCTAATATTATTTATATATTTTTTATTTATAATATAATATATTATATATAGTATAAAAAAAAGCTATATAGTTAATAATTTATATAATTTTAATAAAATTATAATATTTAATAATTATTTGCTATTTTTTTAAGCTAATGTTATTAATATATTAAAAAGTAAAAAATTTATTATAATTGTTAATATAATTAGATTTTTTTATTAATTTAGCATATATTTTAATTATAAAAATAAATTTATAATTATTAGTTTAAAAAGCTTAAAACGTTTAAAAGTAATATTAATAAGCTTTTAAAATATATTAGCATATATATAAAAGTTTATAAATAAATTATTATATAATTATAATTATTATTATAAGATATTTATTAATAATATATATATATTTTTTAATATTATAAAAAAGTATATAAAATATTTAGCTAAAATATTTACGTTGTTTAAAAGTAAAAATATTATAATTAACTTAAAAAAGTTTTTTATTAAATATTTTTTTATTAAGTTATTTAAATTTTAAGTAAATAGTTTTAAAATAGCTATAAATAAAAATAAATTAAAAGCATTTTATAACTTAATATTTTTATATTAACTAAAAGCTTTTAAGTAATATATTAATATAATTAAATTTTTATAAAAATTAATTTTATATTATATTTATTTAATTAAATTATTATAATAGTATAAAATATTATTGCTAGCAATAAAGCATAAAAAAAAATAAATAGCTAGTTTTAGTAAGCATTAAATATATATATAATTTATATATTTTAAGCTTTTTATAGCTAAAATAGCTTTATTTTAAGCTATAAAAAATATAATCTGCAAAAAAATGTTAATATATTATTATAACTTTAATAAAAGATTATTTTTATAAATAAATAGCTTAAAAAAGTATAGCTTTAATATTATAGTTTTTTATTTTTAGCTAAATGCTAAATAGTATTTAAGCAAAATAATAGCATTAATAAATATTTAGCTAGTTATATTTTTAAATAAAAATTTAATTTATTTAAAATTATATTATAGTTTATTAAAGCTAAAAGTAATATATTTAATTTAAGCTGTTAAAAAGTTATATATAGTTATTAGTTTAAATAAAAACTTAGTTATAGTTTTAACTAATTATTTTATAATAAAAAAAATTATAAACAAAATTATATTAAATAGTTTTGCAATTAATTGCTATAATATTTAGTTAATTAATACTTTAATATATTTAAACTAGTATAGCTTGCAAATATTTTATTTGCTAAAATATTTTAATTTAGTTTTTAATATATTAAGCTAATTAAAAATAGTAATAAATATAATTAATGCTAAAACTAATAAGCTAAAACATAATAATAAGCTAAATATTTTAAATATAATTTAATATATTATTAAAGTAGTTATAAATAAAAAACTAGTTAATAAGTTTAAAAAAGCATATAAGTTTAACTTAAAGTTTATTATTATTTTTTAAAAACTTTAAACTAATAAAAATATTAATTTTTTTTTAAAGCTTAGCTATTTTTTTAAAGTTTATAAAAGTTTAATATATAATATATATTAAAATAAAAAATATTTTTATATTTTATATAAAATAATAAAAAATATATTTATAATTGCATATAATAATAAATATTACTTTAAAATAAAGCATATATTATAAAATTTAAATTTTTATTAAATATATTAAAAAATATATTTAATTAAAAAATATATTAAATATTATTATAAATATAACTTTAATTAAACTAATAAATAATATTTAGTTAATAATATATACTTAATTTAACTATAAAACTTTTAATTAATATATACTATTATAATTAATTTTATTTTATTATTACTTAAAATAAAGTTAATTAATATATTTTAGTAGCTAAATAGTAGTAAAAACTATTTTTTAAAATATAACTAATTAATAATTATATTATGCTATATATTTAAGCAAATATTATTAATTTTTAGTTATAAAAAATATATAGCTAAAAAATAAAAAATAATATTAACTAAGCAATTATTTTTATTTAATTAAAAAATTTTAAAAGGAATTATTTTAAATAAAAATAAAAAATTTACTTTAAAAGTTTAAAAAAATATTTAAAAAGCTTTTAATATTAAATTTTTAATAAATATTGCTTATTATTTATAAATAAATAGTTTGTTTAAATATAAAAACTAAATAATAAAAATAGCTTTTTATTATTATAATTTTATTAATTTAAAATTATATTAGCTTAATATTATTTTTTTTTTATAATAAAACTTTAATATAGCTTATTTAAAGGCTATTTATTTATTACTTTATAAGTAGCTATTTAGTTTTAAGCTTTTAAAAGCTTTAAAAGTATTAATTAATATTTAATTAAAGTTAATTAATATTAAGCAATTTAAAAATATAAAATTTTTTTAAAAATATTTTTATTATAATATAAATTTAGCTATAAACTTTGCTGCTATATAAGCTAAATAATATTATAATAGTAAATTTAAAAACATAAAGTTTAAAGTTAGTAATAAAGTTTACTTTAAATTATATTTAAGTTATTATTTATTTAAAAAACTATTATAAAAATATTTATAGCAAATATTTAAACTATTTAAAGTTAAATAATAAGTTAAAACTTTAGCTTATAAATTAAACTTACTTTTTAATTATATTATATATTTTATTATTTTTATTATATATTTAAAATTAATATTAAATAATAAAGATTTTTTTAATAGGTATATTTTTTTATTTAGTTTTATAAAAGCAAATTAAAATAGTAATAAAAATTTATATAAAGTAAAAATTTTGCTTAAGCATTAAATAACTTAAAGCAAAATAAGTTATTTAATTAAATAAAAAAAATAAAGTTATTAATATAATTAATAAATAGCAAAAAGTTAATTAAATAATAGTTAAAAATTAATTAAAAAATATTAAAAATAAAATAGTAAAAAATTAAAAAGCAAAAAAAAACTAAAAAAAAAAGCATAAAAATATAATTAAATAATAGCTAAAAATAGCTAGTTTTTTTTATATAGCAGCAATTTAATATAATAATATAAAAGTATTTTATAAGCAAAGCTTATATAAAATATACTTATATTTATTATTATAGCTTAGCAGTTATAATAATAATATTATTTAGTAATAGCTATAGCATTAAAATATATAAAAGAATTTTATAAGCTTTGCTTATAAAAAATTTGTTTTTTTTCTTTATATTTATAATATTATAAAATTACTTTAAAATATACTTTTTACTAAAAAACAAATAAATAAATAATAATAATATTAATATATAACTAAATAGTTTTAAAAATAATATAAAGCGTTTACTTTTAAAATAATATATATAATAATATAAAATATTAAATATAATATAAATAATTATTTAATTTTTTTTATAAAAGTGCTAAAATAAAAAAATAAATATTATTATAGTTATTAAACTATAAATTAATAAAAACAAAAAAAAAAACATAAATTTATTAAAGCTATAAAGATTATAGCTTAGTTAATATTTAAAATATAAAAAAATTAAATTATTTAAAAGTAATAATATATATTTAAATATAAAAAAAATTTATAATTAAAAAAAAAGCTTTTATTTATTATAAAAATTTAATATAGCTTAATATTAATAAATATAAACTTTTAATATATTATAAAATATTAAATATAAATATAATAATAAATTATATTATATTATTAAAATTATTAAAAAACTACTTTATAGTAAATAATTTTAATATTAAATATTTAAACTAAAAATTTAGCATAGCTATATTATATAAAAAATAATAGATTTTAAATTAATTTGCTAAAATAAATATATATTTTATAAGTACTTTAAAAAAATTAACTTATAAAGTAAAATATATTATTAATATATTATTTTTAAATATTTTTTTTATTAATAGCTAAATAGCTAAAAAGTTAAAAATTTTATTAAATTATAAACTATTATAAATTAAATTATTATAAAAAAATTTAAAATAACTTTTTAAAAAATTATATAAAGTTTTTATTAAAAATAAAAATTTAAAAAAATTAAAAAATATAATAAATATAAAAGTTAATATATTATTAAATATTAAAAAAGCTTTAATATTAAAAAAAAATAAAAATAACTACTATAATATTAATAATTTTAATATTAATATATATAAAAATAATTAAAATAAAAAAATATTAACTTAATAAAATAATATTTTAATAAATATTAAAAGATTTATAAGTATAAAAAAATTTTTAAGTATTATTTAATATTAAAAATGCTAAAATTTTTAAATAATAGTTTTTTATAATAATAAAAAAAATAAAAATAAAATATTAAAAAAATAAAATAAATAATATAAAAAATAATAAAAACTTAATTTAAGTTATAAACTAATATAAAAAAAAAAGCTATAAAAGTATTATTTTTTATTAATAGTAAAAATATAATAGTTAAAGCAAAAAAAAAAGCAAAATATTTTATTAAAAATATTTTTAAAAAGTTTAATATAAATAATAACCTATTAATAATAAATCTTTTAAAATTAATATAACTTTTTAAATTAATAAAGATTTTAAAACTTTTAAAACTTTTAAAACTAATAATATTATAAAAGTTAAACAAGCTTTTTAAAATAAATATATAAATATAACTATTATAAAATATTAAAATAACTATAAAAAAAGCTTATAAATATACTATTAAAATTATTTTAATATTATTAAAAAAAAACTTAATAATAATTAAATATTTAATAATAATATAGTTTAATATAAAAAAATATTATAAAATATTATAAAAAAAATATTTAAAACTAAATATATTTTTAAAAGTTTAAAAAAAAGCTAATATAATTATATTATTAAAAATTAATAAAATAAACTTTATTTTATATAAATTTTAAAAATTAATTGCTTTTTTATTATATATAAAAAAAATTTAAAAAAACTAATAATAAAAAAAATAATATAAATAGCTTTAAAAGCTAGCTTAATAAGTTTATAATATATAAAAGTAATATTAAAAAAGTTAGCAATAAATTTAATAGCTAGTTTAATATATAATATTAAATTAATTTTAGCTAATAAAATAATAGCTATACTTATTATTTTAAATATATAAAAAGCTTTTAATATATTACTAAAAAATAAATTAATAAAAAAAATAATAAATTAAAAATAGCTTAATTTAATTATTTAATTAATTAAAAGCTTTTTAATAAAATAAATAATTATTATATATTTAAAAAATATAGTAATAAAACTAAAAAAAATAACTTATAAAATATTATAAAGTTTTTTAATATTATTAATATTTTATATATTTTATTTATATAAGTTAATTAAAAAAAATAGTAGTAAATAAAAATATATTAATAACTTAAAAGTTTTTACTTTAAAAAAAACTTTAAAATAAAATATTTATAAAATAAAAAAATAAAAGCTATTTATTTTATATAAAACTAAAATAAAGCTAATTTTATTATTAATTTAAAAAATAATATATATATTAAACTTATTTTATTAGTTAATTTTTTAAAGCTATAAAAAACTTTAATATTATAATAGCTAAAAGTTTTTTTAAATAAAAATTATACTTTAAATAATATATTAAAAAATAAGCTGCTAAAAAAATTAAAATAACTAATTATATTAAAATTATATTAATAATTATTAAAAAACTTTTAGCTATAAGCTTTTAAAAAATAGTTAATATTATATTATTATTTATTTTTTTATAAATATAAAGCTTAATATAAAAAATATAAAAAGCTAATAAGCAAAATAATAAATAGCTAATAATAAATTATAAATATAAAATTTAAAAAATAAATTTAAATAATTTAATATATATTAATTAAAATAGCTTAAAAAGTTTTATTAATATAAAAAATATTTTTTAAATATATATTATTTATAACTAGTAAAATATTAATAATTATATTAGCTTTAAAAAAAATAAAATATATATATATTTTTAAAATTAAAATAATATATAAAATTTATTTACTAATATTAATATTAGCGCTAAAAATAATTTAATATAATAAAAAAGCTAAATAATAATAGTAAAAATATATTATTTTTTAAATATTAGCTAAATTATTATTTAATATTTAAAAAATAATTTTTTATTTATTTAAATTTTTAAAAAAATTAAAAGCTAACTTTATAAATAATATAAATAAAAAAACTATAGCAAAAATATTTAAAAAATAGTTTATAAATAAATTAGTTTTTAATATAATTATTTTTTTAAATAGCTTAAAAATAAAAAATAAACTTAAATATAAATATATTTTATATAAAAAATAAATACTAATTATAAAAAAATATAAAAATATAATTTTTATAAAGTAATATTTAATATTAAAGTTTTTAAAGCTTTAAAAAATTTTTAAAAAATAATTTAAAAATATTTAATTAATATTATAATAATATTTTATATAAATAATATAATAGCAATATAAAAAGCTTAAAAAAATATTTTAATAATATTATAATAAGTTTATATAAAAGTTTATAAACTAATAAAATAATAAAATATTAAATTTTATTAAAGCTTAAAATATTATAATATTAAAAGTAATAAATAAATAAATATATTAGCTAAGCTTAATATAAAAAAAAGCTTTTAAAACTTAAAATTAAGTTTTATAGCTATTAAATTTAAAAAAAAAATATAAATAAAAATTTAATAAATAATAAATAATTAAATAAAATATAAAAATATAAATATTTTTAATAATTTTTTAATAGCTAATATTATATATAAGCTTAAAAAATATTTAAAAATATTTTATTTGCTTAAAAAAACTTTAAGCTAATATTTAAATATTATATTAAGTTATAAAAACTATAAATAATATTATAAAAAATTTAATTATAAAAATATTAAAGTTTATTATATTTATATATTTTTTTTATAAAAAAATTAAAAATAAAAGCTTAAAATATATAATTTATTATAAAATTATTAAAATATATAAAATTAATTAGCTTAAACTTTTAAAACTAAGCAAAAAATATAATAATAAAAACTAATTAAAAAATAGCTAGCTTATAAAACTTTATAAGCTAAAACTTTAAAATATAAAAAATAAATATAAATATTAAGCTTAGCTAATTTAAAATTTTTTATTATTTTAAAAGTTTTACTAAGTTATAAGCTATTATAATAAAATATGCTTATTTTTTTAAATAAAAAAAAAGTAGTACTACTTAAAAAAAAAAAAAAAAAAAAAAAATTAAAAAAAAAAAAAAAAAAAAAAAAAAAAACTAAAAATAATTTTGCTTTAATTACTAAAAAACTAAAAATATAATATAAATATTATAACTTTTATTATATTTAATTATTTTTATTAAAAATTATAGCATTTAAATATTTAAAATTTTATATATATAAAATTTATAAAATATATATAAAACTATAAAACTTAAAAATAAGCTTATAATAATATAGCTAAACTATTTATTTTAGTAAATATATTAATATATTAATATTTAAAAAAAAGCAAAAGCTAAACTTTATAAATATTATTAAAAATTTTAAAATATTAAAAATAAAGCTAGTTTTATTATTTAAAAAATTAAGTTATAATAATTATAAGTTTTAAAATATTAAGCTTATAAAAATATAATTTAGCATTATATTTAAAAAAAATATATAATATAAATTTTTTAATTATATCTTGCAAATTATATATTTAAATAGTACTTTAAAATAAAGCTTGCTATATCTTATACCCTTAGAAAGGTTTACAATATAGTGCCCTGTACCCTGTAGCAACGTTAAATAAAACAACAACAACAACAATGCAGTTTTGTGCCGCACTTAGTAAACGGCTCTACTAGTTTC
Source organism: Xylariales sp. No.14919 (assembly GCA_002003505.1). NCBI lineage: Eukaryota > Fungi > Ascomycota > Sordariomycetes > Xylariales > Xylariales sp. No.14919. Next base: position 123,806 of record BDMC01000052.1, on the reverse strand, counting down.
CGATCTGAAAACTTATGATCATACGATAAGTGTGCGAAGATCGCTATACCATGCAAACGGGGCTTTTTACTGCTGGCTATGATTATCGGCTAGTATGGCAGTAAATCTGATTAGAGAGCGTCACACTCCCATCACTGGTATGAAGACATCCTTGGGGATCCAGTTGAGGTTATCATAGGGACTAAACACACTGAAAATTTATTCTACAGAGGTATATATCAAAGAATATTGCCACTCGGGAACTAAACATTAAAATATAACCAACACTCGCGAAAGGGGTGCGGTTTTCTGAAGCTCGTGCTTTAGACTTGGCAGTTGTAACAGCCATCTCGTCTTCAGGCGATTTAGAATGGAGGGTTAGAGATTTGCGGCAGCGTGAGAGACGTCGAGCTCTAAGTGGCGTCATCCTAAGTCCGGGGTGTAACGAACACTGGCTGCTGCGTAGAAAGCGAATAATATCTATGCTAAGTGTCTATCACTAATATATAGAACACCTTTATATTCTAGAGGTATGGCAAAAGGCTCGACCCCTGTTATCCCCTGAGGCCTATATAATCCGGATCTCATGTTCGGTATTACTTATGCCGAACCAATCGGGTCTTGATGTTTACCCATAAAACGGTCATTGCGCGAATGAATCGTTATGATCCCACATTTGATCGCAATGTGGAGGTCTACCAAATCAACAACCCTACGAGCAGACTCTCTATTCAGATATCTTGCTTTCTCCTAGTATAGGGCATTTGTCGTCGAGGTAAGTTGTAATGCCACCATTATCGCAATTTCCCATATACTGTTAGCTAATGGGGCCGGGAGGAGCAGCGGCCTCAGGGTAAGATCATGCATGCTCTTATACAATGGTTTGCTATTCCTCTGTCTAAATTACCCCTTAGAAATGCGACGGGTACAACCGCCTCTCGCGTGGCTAGCTACGTCTATTGCCACCTTGAGGGTGAAACAGCCCCAGCACCCCCTTGCTGCGTGTTTTAGGTTTCCCGTACCCGATGACGACGCCAGGGAGGCCGATAGCAGCGTGCCATAAACTTGCCTGATGCAGAATTTTTACATAGGTTCCATATCAGGGGTTGCCAGGCGTCAGACATAAATAGTTGCAATTTACAAGGTAGTATGGGTGATGCCCGCTAACACACTGCGCAGCCCAGATTTTTACAAGCGATGCACGCGAATGTGATCAGTTTGTCTTCGGTAATCCATTAATAAGCGAAATAGCACAGGCTATAGCCTAGAAGTCCGACAATAGTGGCCCTTCCTTCTGAAGTGCCCAGCCTAGGGGCATAACCATCTCATCTCCAAGCAACCTCCAGTCAAACTGACTATCGGGTTGCCCTCAAGCAAAGTAATAGGAATTCCAGCGTTGTATCTTGCCCACCAACTGAATAGATGGAGTGAGAGGACCTCCTAATCTACCAGATCAGAACGTTTATGCCTTTCCCTCCCCCATATCGTCACCCACAGCCATCTCGGAGACTGCTGGAGACAGTTCGTCCTCCTCGTCCGTCGTATTGGTATCAGGGTAAAAGCAGCCGGCACAGTGCGTATATGCTTCTGTGCTATATGAAGTATCGGATTCCAGGTCGCAATGCTTTCCTGTTGCTGAGTGTGTCTCGCACCTTTTTATGAGCGCGGAACGTACCACCTGCTTGCACTCGAGGCATTTTACCAACATGAAAAAGCACATCTAAGAATATATCAGCGGCGGGGAAGAAGTGTGCGGCGTGGGTGAAATAGGGCAACTGACTGCTAGGTGTGGAAGATTGGGATTGGGATTCGGTTCGTGGGCGTTTGTATCAGCGGTAATTTGAGGCCGCTAGATGTTCGCAGAGAGTTTTATGGTAATCAGTCAATCTTTTACATTTTAGTAGAGAATGGGCCGGCTTTAAACTAGGAGAATTCTCCCTTAACGTGTGGCTGAGTTGTTTGATGATTATTGACTCAAGAGTGTTAAGAACAGCCCACGGCCTGCGAAATTGCCATAGCAGCCTCGCTTTCCTAGTAGCACAGAACACTGGAAGCATAATTGGACGAGAGAGCAGGGTTGGATACACGTAAGTCCCTGGATGGTGCCACCAAAACAGGGAGAAAGCGAAGCTCTTCGGTGCTGAGGCCAGAGTCACACCTGCGTAACCTTAGCATGAGCAGAATCCTAGCCAAAATAACTGTATAAGAGTAGGGCGGGCACTCGAGCAACTGATTACCGGGTTATAATATTTAGTACATGCTAATAACTACAGTGGTTCATACTAGGGCACAAGATACCTGGAGGCCTCGCCATAAACGGTTCCCAGGGATACGGATTACTAGAGACAGGGGTTTACCCAGCACGTTATTATTACTTTGCGCCGATGAAGGCGTACTTCAGACACCCAACCTGGGTACTCCCACCCACGCCCCCGTTGTTACCTATATTTTCCGTTAGTTATTATTGCCTTCGAGCATGATGACGACTGTGAGCAACAAAGCCGATGCGAAAGGGAGAATCTTACAGCGCTTAAAGTCGTTCACCAGTATATCCCGTGCTTTGACGTTCTTCTGGTCTTTGCCAAGCGGAAACTGCACGCTCTGTCTGTCCACCGTGGTGACACAGCCGGGGATCCACGATACTATATACTCGTAGGAGATGCCGTGGGGATCCTGGAACTTGCCGTCGAGGGGTGGCGTGGAACTGTACATGTCTCCTGACTCCGGGTGCGCGTAGTCCCCGAAAAATTGGGCGTACTTCTTTTGGTAGCCGGGCGAGACGTCCGCGTGGCCGGGAAAATCGGCTTCGTTGTTGCACACAATGCCGAGAACTTGCAGAGGTGTGATGGTGACGGTCGGTGTTGGCGTATGCTCTGCTGATGTGGTCTCTGTTGAACTCTCTGTGCTAGTCTCCGGAGTTGTTGTCGGACTTGCCGTGGTGATGGCAGTGGTAGGAATTTCTGTGGTCAGATCTGAAGTAGCTGTGGATGATTTGGTGGGTGGTCCCTTAGACGAGAGAGAAGTGGTGGTCGAAAGAGAAGTGGTCGGGACTGAAGTGGTCGAGGAGGGTTGTGCTGGCGTTAACGACGCCGTCGTGGAGGGCTGATTAGGTAACGGAGTGTTGCGGCCCGTGAAGGAAGTTGGTAGGGATACAGCCGACGATAGGCTCTCTTCGGGGGAAGTTGATATTACCGTTGGGGAGAAGGTACTCTGCACTATAGAGGAGGTAGGTAGTACTGCCGACGGTAGAGTACCTTGATCAGTAGAGGGAGTGTGTGTCGTTATTATTGAGAATGAATTGCCTTGGTCTGTAGAACTTGGTACCATGAGAATGGATGAACTGCCTTGCCGCGTGGAGGGACCTAGGGTTGTTACTGCCGCAGACGAACTTCCTTGACCTGTGTAGGATGTCGATAGTACTGTCGGCGATGACGTGCCTTGATCTGTAGGGGTTAGTGATGTTATTATTGATGAAGTGCCTTGATCACTAGGGGAAGCTGTCGACGATGGAAAGGGACATTCAATGTCACGGCCTTTCATTGCACCGTTCTTATTGCCGAATATTTGGTCTGCGGAAGGTGTCCACGAAGACTGGTGGCTGTCCATCAACTCGTGACCCTCAAACCAAACTCGCCAGGCCGCCTTCTCCCCGCAAGTTTTGGCAGGTTGGTATTGCACAAGAACTTTTCCTCGATTGTTATCACAGAAGACTTGTACCCAGGAAGTTAGTGACAAACAATTTCTTGGACGATATGCTAACTTACCATCACTCAAATCTTCACCTGTAAAATAGGGCTGCCGCGGCGCGTAGAGCACCTTTTCGTAGGGCACGTCCAACCCGTTTGGGGCGCTAAAAATGGCTTTGACCTTGTTTTTGATTTGCTGGTTTTTAGACGGCAGGCCGTCATCTTGCCCCCATGCTTCTTGAAGACCAATCGGAAACTCATTGTTCTAGTTTATAGTAGGCTTTCGAGATAGGCACCTATAAGGGCCCGCCAAGGGCCTATAGGTCTTAGCGGGCCTTTAGCTAAAGCTTATAAGCTTAGTTAGGCTAAGCATAAAAGTAAAAATTAACTAAATATAATAATCTTATATTAATTAATATAAAGCTATTTAAAAATAAATTAAATAAAAGTTAAAAAAAAATTAAAAATATATTAATTTTATATTAATTTTATATTAATTTTTTATTAATATATTAAAATATTATTTTTATTATTTATATTATTTTTATTATTTATATTATTTTTATTATTTTTATTATTTTTATTATTTTTATTATTTTTATTATTTTTATTATTTTTATTATTTTTATTATTTTTATTACTTTTATAATTTTTATTATTTTTATTACTATTAGTTTTTTTTAGTTTATTAAATTTGCTAGCTTTTTTAATTATATAAAATATAAGTTTTAATAAAAATATATTATTATTAAAATTATTATTGCTATTATTAAAATTATTATTATTAAAACTAAAATTTTTAGTAATAATAATAATAATAAATTAATTATTATTAAATTAAGCTATTTGCTTTTTTTTTTTTGCTTTATTTGCTTTATTTATTTTAATTTAATAAATATATTTAAGTTTTTTTTTTATAAGTTAATTAATTATATTTTTTTTTGCTTTATTAATTTAAGCTTATATAGCTTTATATTAATTTTTATTATAAAAATTATTAATAAAAAAATTATTAATATTAATAAAACTATTAATATTATAATATTATATAATTTTTATAATATTAAAAATAAAATAAAAGTTTTTAAATATTAAAATAATATATTAAATATAAATAACTTTAAAATTTATAGCTAAAATATAAATTAATATTAAATTAATATAAAATTAATATAAATTTTATTATTTATTAATAAAATAATAGTTATTTTAAATTTTTTAAATAATATATTTATAATAAATTTTTAAATATAATAAATATTATAAAATTATAAGATTTTTTTAATTAAATAAATAAATAATATTTTTTTAATATAATATAATTTATTTAAAAATTATTAAGCTTAAAAAATATTATAAATAAATTTACTTAAAGCTATTAATATATATTAATATTATATTAATTAAAAAATATTTATAGCAACTTTTTTTAAAATGTTATATTTTTTTATTTGTTATAACTATTTTTTTTTTTTATAAATATAAGTTAAAAAGTTTTAAAAGTTTTTAGTTTTATAGCTTTATTTAAAATTTGCTAGCAAATAATTTATTTAAAATTATAATATTATTTTAAGCTAGCTTATTTTAAATTATTTTATTTTTAGTTTATTAAATAGCTAAATAAAAAATAAAAAAAATATAACTATTTATTTTATAACTATTTTTTATAAAAATATAATAATTAATATAAAAATTAATATATAATAAATAAAAAAAATTAATTATATTATTATTATTAGCTATAATTAGCTAATAATATAAAATAAATAAAAAAGTAACTTTTTAAACTAATAATATATAAAAATATATAAAGTAATTTAAAATTATTTTAAATTAATTAGTTTTATAATTAATATAAAATATAAAAAATAAAATTACTTATTAAAATTTTTTTAGCTATATAATTATAAAAAATTAAATATTAAAAAAATATAATAATATTTTAAATTTATTAGCAATAATATTAAAAAATAAAAAAATTAATTAAAACTTAATATATAATTATATAAAACTTAATATATAATAATTATAAAATAATTATTTATAAAATAGTTAATAATATAATAATAATATATAAATAAATTAAAAAATAAAATAAGCTAAGCTTAAAAAAATTAAATAAATAAAATAAAATTTATTTTTATTTGATTATAAACTTATTTTTTTAACTAATTAAATATTTTAAAAAAAAGTTAAAAATTTTATTTAAAAAAATTTAAAAAAAATTTAAAAAAAAATTATTATATTAATTATTATAAACTACTTATATATTAATTTATTAATTTATTATATTTTGCTATAAATATATATATTTAAAATAATAGCTAAATTATAATATAAATTTTATAAAAAAACTTATTTTAAGTTTTATAACTATATTATATAAACTATTTTTTGCTATAATTAATAGCTAAATAATTATATTTAGCTTTTTATTTTAAGCTTTTTTTATTTAATATATTAATTATTATTATTAATAATATATTTTTTTATATTTAAATTTATTATATTTAATATTAACTATTTAAAAATTTATAAGTTTATTTAATTTTATATAGTAATACTTTTTTTAATATTATTTTTAAACTTAAGTTTAATAATTTTATTTTTTTATATAGTAAATAATAATAATATTTATATTAAATATAAAAATAATATAAATAGTTAAAAAATATTTTTAATAGTATTTAATTATTTTTTAAATAGCTAATTAGCTTTTTTATTATTATATAAAACTTTATTTTTTTTAATAATATTAATATAAACATAAATAAAAATAATAAATATTATATAATTATAATTAAAAAAATATATAAGCTAAATTTAACTTTAAATATATTTAATAATAATAGCTTTTATTTAAATATAAAAAATATTATAAATAAAAGCTATTAATTTAAAAAGTTTTTATTTTTTTAATATTTAAAAAGCTATAATATTTTAATTATTAATATAATTTATATATTAATTAATATATTAATTTTTAAATAATAGCAAATAAAAAAATAATATATATTTTATAAAATATTAATTAATAATATATTTATAACTTTAGCTAAATAATAAAAAAAATTATTTATATTATAAAATATTAAATATATTATAAAAAAAATATAATAATTATAATATAAAAAATATTTTTTTAAGCTTAATTATATTATAATTATTAATTTATTAATATTAACTTTTATAAGCGCTACTATTAAAATATAATTATTATATTTTTTTTAATAATTTTTATATATAGCTTTTAAATAAATAATAAATTTAGTTTTTTATTTAATATTAAAAATTAGTTAGCTTAAATATTTTTATTAGCTATTAAAAAAGTTATTAAAAATTACTATTAATTTATTTAGTAAAAAATAAAATAATAAAGCTAATTAAAAAAAATTATAATTTATATTAAATATATTTTTTATATTAATATTATTTTTTTTAATAATAATATTAATAATATTAATAAATAATATTAATATAATAAGTTAAAATAAATAAATAATATTAAGCTTTATTTTTAGCTAATATTTATATTATATAAAATGCTTTAATATTAACTTATAGCTATTAAAAATATAATTAATTTAGTTATATTTTAAAAGATTAAATTAATTTTAATAATATATTTAATATTATTTTATATTTTTTAAGTTATAATAAATATAGTTTTTAATTTTAAGCTAATAAATTTTTTAATAGCTAGCTATAATATTATAACTTAATATAATATAATAAATATAAAGTTTTATTATATTTAAATATTATAAATAATATATAAAAAAGCTAAAATATTTATTAGCTTATTATTAATAAGTTATTATTAAATAAATTTAAATTATTTTTAATATTTTATATTATAATAAATATAAATAGCTAAATATTAAAACTAATAAAATTAATATATTAATTAAGCTAATTAATATATTAATTATTATATATATTTTTTTATAGCTTTAAATATAATTTTTAATTAATATTAAAATAAGTTTTTATTAAAAAAATTTAAATTTTTATTAGCTTTTTTAGCATTTTTTGCTATATTTTTTATTTTTAATTTTTTAAAAAATATATTAAATATAAATTAAATTATATATAAAAAGTAATATAAATAAATAATTATATAGCTTTTAAACTTTATATTTTTATTTTATTAAAAAAGTTAGCTAATATAGCTTAAATTAAAATTTTACTTATTATTATAAATATAAACTTTAGTTAATATATTAAAGTTTTTTTTTTTTAAAAATTATAAATATATAATAAATTTAGCTTTGCTTTTTTGCTTTTAATTTTATATATATTTAATAAAACTTAATATAAATACTATTTTTTATTAATAAAATAAATTATAATATTTTAAAAATAATAATTAAATTTAAAATAATTTTATATATTATAAATAATATTAATATTAATATTAAAAACTTATAAAATAAGTTATTTTTATATAATTAATATAATATATTTTTTATATAAAAACTTTAAAGTATTTATAAAAAAAATTATAAAGTTAAATATAATATATTTAAAAAATATTTATATATATAAAATATTAATAATATTAAAAAATAAATTAGCTTTAATTTAAGCTTTAATAAATAGTTTATTTATTTTTAATATTATTTTTATAGCTTATATTTTAATTAATATAAAATTAATATAATTTTATTATTTATTTATTTTATTTTTATATATTTTAAAAGCTTATAAATTAAACTTTTTATATTTATTATTTTTAATATAATATATTATTATATTTATTTTTAATATTTTTAAAAATATAAAATATATTAATATTATTATATAATATTTGCAAATTACTTTTAATATTTTAATAAATATATTTACTTTTTAATTTTAATATTTTTAGCTATTAATTTTTTGCTTTAAAATATTTTATATTTTTAAAATTTTATTTTTAAATTTTTTAATAATTATATGCTTTTTATATTATTTTATTAATTTTAACTAGTTTTTAAATTATTAGCTATATATTTTTTTATATATATAATATTAAAAAATATTATTTTTAATAAATTTAATTAGCTTAATAAATATTAATATTTTTATTAAAAAGCTTTATATAAGTTTAAATATTTAATTATAAAAGTTTTATTTAATATTTAAAAAATTATTTTATATATTTTTAAAAAATAAGCTTAAAAAAGTTAAATTAATATTATTAAAATTAATAAAATTATTTATTATAATATTTTATAATAATAAATAAATTATTATTTTTTTTAAAAATTAAATATAAAATAAAATTTTTTTTAATTATTTTATATTAATTAATATATTAAATTTTTAGTTAGTTATATTATTATTTTTAATATAATATTTAATTAAAATAAACTTATATATAATAGCTATTATAACTTTTTATTAAAATTAGTTTTTTTTTTTTATTATTTATTTTATAATATTTTTTTTATTTTTATTGCTATTATTTTTATTTATTTATTTTTAGTTATTTTTTAAGTTTATATAAAATTAATTAATTTATAAAGTTTTTAAAATGCTTTTTTATATTATTTATAACTTAAAATTAATTATATAAGCTTTAAGCTAATATTTTATATTTTACTTTTTTTTTTTTTTATTTTTTAATTATTATTTAAATTATATAAAATATTTAATTTTATTATTAGTAATAAATATTATAGCTATTAAAATAGCTAAAAAATTAAGTTTATTATAACTTTTTAAAAATAATAATAAAATAGCTTATTATAAAAATAAATATATTATAAATATTAAAGTAAAAATATAATAATAAAAGCTTAATAATATAATAATTTAAATTATTATATTAATTAATATATTTTAATTATTTTATAAAAAATATATTTTAAAAAATTAAATAATATTAATATAAAGTTAATTTATTAATTTTATATTAGCTATTTTAATATTTTATATATAAAGTTATTAATAAAATAATTAATATAAACTTTTAAATATAAAAAAATATAATAAAAACTTTATAAAAAATATTTAAAGCTTATATTATTTAAATATTTAGTTATAAGTTTTATTTTTATATTTTAAAAAATTATTTTTAATAAATATTAATATTAATTATTATATAATTTATATAAAATATATTATTATTTTTTAATTAAATTTTATATTGCTAAAAAATATTAAATAAAAAATAAATATTATATTATTATAATAATAATATTTATAATTTTAATTTTATAATTAATAAATTTTTTAAATAAAAATATAATAAATTTAAATTTATTAGCAAAAAAATTTTTATTTTATATTATAATTTTAAAATATTTTTTTTTATATTTAATTTTTTTTTTATATAACTTTTTGCTAATTATAATATTAATAAAATTTTATTATATTATATTTACTTAAAGTAAATTTAATTGCTTTTTTAATTTATTATATTTATTATATTAATTTTATATTAATATATTATTTAAATAATATAAAAATATTTTATATTTAATAATATTAATAGCTTTTTTAATAGTTATAAATATTATAAGTAATTTTTTAATTTTTTTATAAACTTAAATATAATAAAAGCTTATAAATATTAATTAAATTAAACTATAAAATAAATTATATATAAAAAAGCTATTATAGCTATTAAATAATAAATTAAATATAAATATTAAAAATAAAATAAAAAAAACTTTAATATTAATATATTAAAAATTAAAAATATATATAGCTAACTTATAAATTAAATTAAAACTTAATAATATATTTTTTTAGTATTATATATTAATTATATATTAATTTTATATAGCTATTAAAAATCAAAATATTTAAATTAAATTATAGCTTATTATAATTATATTTTTTTTATTAAGTTTTTATTATTTATAATTTTATTTATAAATATAAATAATTTAATTTTATTTATTATAAATAATAAAAATATAATAAAATTTATAAATTTTAATAAAAGTTAAATTAATTATGCTTTTATTTTAGCTTAAAATATTAAAGCTAATAATAATAAATTTTTTAAATTATAAAAATATTTAAAATAATTTATTTATAAATAAACAAAAATATTTATTATATTTTAATTAAAGTATTTATTTTTAAATTAATAAAAAGTTATAAGCTAAAAATATTAAAAGCTACTTAAACTTTTATAGCTTTAATTATATTTATTTAGCTTTAAATATATTTATTAAAAATAATATTTTAATATTATTTTATTTAATTTTATTAAATATATTAAAATTTTAATATAAAATTTAAAATTTTTTATTTAAATTTTTTTTATATATTAAAAATAAAATTATTTTAAAATAAATAATTATTAATATATTAATTAATATATTTTATTAATTATTTTTATTAATAAGTTTTATATAACTTTTATAATAATTAAAAAATATTTTTTTTTTATAGTTTTAAAATATTTTATTATAAAATTAAAGCTTTTTATTTTTATTTTTAATTTATAAGCAAAATTAATTAATTAATTATTTTATTTATAAAATTTTTTATATTTAAAAATTAATATTTTTTTTTTAATATAGTTTTATTTTAATTATTTTTTTTATAATATTTATATTTAAAAAATATTTAATTTTTTATTAGCTTATTATTATTAATTTTAATAATATTTAATAATAATTAGTTTATTTTTTAATTAAAACTTATTATATAAATATAATATAATATTAAAAATAATAAATTTATTTTTTAATATATATTTTAATTATATATTAATTTTTTTAGTTATAATAAATTATATTTTTTATATTATTAAGCTTATTATTATTATTTTTTAATAATAAATATTTATAATTAAAAAAAAATTATATTAAAAATTATAAATATATTTAAAAATATTATTTTTAATATTTTATTTATTATTAAAATATTTTAAATAATTATTAGCTTTAGTTATTATATTAAAAATTTTTTATTTTAATTTATTAAATATTAAAATATATTTAAATTTAATATTTACTAAAGTATTAAAAATAATAATATATTATATAATTTTATTTTTTTTTATATTAAAAAGTTAGTTTAGCTATAATATTATATATTTTATAAAATATTTTATTTATAATATTAACTAATTTTATATATATTATTAAAAGTTTTATAAGCTAATTAATATATAAATTAATATTATATAATTTTTACTATTTTTATTATAATAATATTATTATATTTTTTTTTAAATTAATATAAAAATTAATATAAAATTAATTTTTTACTTTAATATTTAAATATAGTTTATATATTAAGTATTTATAAGCTTACTTAAGCTTTAAACCTATTAGAAAACCTATTGCTTATATATAGTCTGTATGTTAGGTACCTATAGGCTTAGTTAGGCCTTTAGGTTCTTAGCAATAGGCTAGGCCTTAAAAGCCTAGTTTATAGTACCAAGCTCCCCTCGTTTGTACGGGGCAAAGATGAAAATGTGTGGATCATCATCATCCTCCATCAAGAGCGGGATGTCATTATTAGTTTTAAACCTGAGCTGATTTAATCCGTATTGATGATTGCCTCCGGTGCCTGTGTGTAGTGCTGCCAGCGCCTCCCGACGAAAGATTTCAAGCTGCTCGGGAGCAGTTGGTGGTGAGGGATCCTTCTGCCAATGAGTAAAGGAGGGCACTTCCCAGATATGGCTAATCCAGGCCCCGCGCCGAGATATAGCGATAACACTTGTGCAGCCGTAAAGGCCATTAACGGCAATGGTACTGGGGTGGTCGGAGAATTCAATAAAATTCGACGTGGTTCCTATGTCGAGTTTAACGGCCCGGTAAGCCTCTCGATCCGGATTCCAGATGGCCTCCCATGTTTCACGTTCCATAAAAGCATAATTATTCCAACCGTAGTTCTCAGGGCCGTACCAGGTATCGGGCGGAGGATGCGAGAAACGAGGAGGGTATCGCTTCTTAAGTTCTCGCTTCTGCGCACAGGCCCGGCCTCCGTAACCGCCGAATCCACACTGAGCCAACGCCGTTGATTCAGGCGTCGTAGTTGTAGTGCTCGTAATAGTGGACGCCACAGCGCTACACCCTGTAACCGTGCTGAAGACTTCAGTCGTACAGCTTTTAACGGCCTGTCTTTTGTTTATCGACGGAGTCGCCGTGACAGTGCACAAAACACTCTCCCATGTCTTTGTGATAGCGGTTGTACAAGAGGATGATGACGACGACGATGTCGAAGACGATTGATATGATGAGGCGCTAGTGGGGTGCTCTTCATCACTTCGTTTCTTGATCTCATTTCCCAGGTCTTTCAAAGTGTCGGTCAGGAGGTCGATCTCTGGAATAGGGGGGTGGATCTTGTCCACAGCATCTGCCAGATTGTCTAGAACGTCCGCTGCGCAGCTGATTAAATCTGCCACTTCTTTGAAAGCATCAAGGATTCCTGAAACTAGGCTCCTCTTCTTTAAAGATGTCCTTTTGCATTCTGGTCTGGCCGGTGGCTTATCTTTGAGGTGATCCAAGAGGGCATGGGTGTTTCCCCGAGTCTTTTTCACGTCATCGATGTATTGTTGTTTAAGCTTCTCGTCTTGCAATATTAATCTTTCCGACCAAAGATATAAGAATACAGGAACAATAGCCACGGACTCGGATGTTTCCGCAGGACCAGATGTTATGGTCTCTGTCGGGATATTAAACGAGGGGAAGTCCGTAGACGATACATCCTCAGTTGCGGTCGCAGAGTTAGTCGTCGATAAAGTGTCAGTTGACGTGTCCCCGGCTGAACTATGGTGGCTTGTCGATATAGAGTCAACTGTTGACGCCGAGTCTGTTGTTGATACATGCCTAGTTGTCGACGTAACATATGTTGTTGGTGCTGAGTTAGTTGTAGATGTGGTTTTCGTGGAAAAGGACCCGGTTACCGACGTACTGCTAGGCGTCGATACTGTGTTGGTTGAAGTAACGCCAATTATAGACGTAAGTGATACAGAGCTAGTCGTTGACGTGGATTCAGTTCTTCGAGAATCTGTTGTTGATGCTATATCAGCCGAAGTAGATACAGTTGTCGATATAGTTGATGCTGAATCAACTGTCGAGTCGGAAATTGCTGTTGGTATAGCGTTGTGGCTAGAGGTAGTAACCCCAGGAAAGCTTGGAAATACGCTGGAGAAATCAGATGTCGATATTAAAGTTTGAGAGGCGATGTCGGAAAGAGCTGTTGTACTTGTATAGTTGGAATATCTACGCCCGGATCCAGCCTTATATCTCACCGGAGGTACCGGGAAGCTTGCAAGAGAAATATGCACCCCCAAGGATAAGATAAGCAAGGTCACCAGACCCTTATTCTTAAGCAACGCCATAGCGTCTTGAAAGGGAATAATTATTTTAAGGTGCCGGTCTATTTAGTTCGTATTATTCTAAGGGGACGAGATAACCATTCCTATCAACGCCTTTGGCATATTACTTATATGTACTCGGTATGTCCTAATTGAAAACCGCAATCTTCTGTAAGTTTAAATGGATATTATTAACGATCGCTTAGATGTTTGTTGAACAGATTAGTTTAAAGGAAGCCGGAAACGACGTTACCAAAACTATTTGCACGGCCCCATTATTAATTCACGGTCCGCCGTGCTGGGTGTAATACCTAGGCCGGGAAAACACAACAAGTCCTCATACATGCCTCAATAATCATAGTAGAGTAGTTCCCCTTCTTTGACCAGTACATTGCTTGTTCCATCAGCAAGCGCCATATAAACTTCGGAGCCATATTACCACGCTCGATTCGCCAAATGATCATATTAAACCCCCGTTTTCATGACAGGCGGGTAGTGCGAGAATAAGGCCGATGAAAATTAAACAATCCTAGTCGGCCCGGCGATATATTTCAACCCGAAACTCGGGTTTATAGCCGCTTGGATCCTTATTATTCCCGAGTCCGCGTAAAATTGCTAACCTGGCGACCCTACGATAGTGTCATGATCATAGTATAGTGGTACGATGGGTATGTTTTCTTGTGTAAAATACCTACACCGTGGCACGTACAGTCTCCTATCCTTGCGCCTGCGGCCGTACAGACCGACGCGGAGGTCGTCGTGTGGTAGTAAGCATGCTACCCCACATTGTGTAATGGGGTCGAACCAGAGGTCCAAAAATAGATCCTCAATCCTGATAGCAAATGATTTATTAGGTTACATAATAATGCATAATTTTAACACCGGCACGCCCTCACTACGTGATGGATGTAGCACAATGGCACTGGTAAAACTGGTCCCATTGTTTCACCTGTCATATGACTTAGCAGAGTTTAGTTTGCTGATACGATGAGAGAAATGCGGGGTCTGAGTGTTTGTTTGTACACTCATCTTGTCGTGACGTCGGATACCTCCGACGTTGACACCACCTCATCATACTTCACCCGCACGTAGCTTTCATCATATCCTCTCTATCTCCCGCCGGAAATTCTGCTGACACCTTATAGAAAGGACATTAACGCTTTCGCGGAGTAATAAAAAAATGGACCGGAGGCGGCCTGAAATAACGCTACAAGATTGCAAACGCCAGCGGGAGTTGGAGTTTCAATCGGTCTTGGGCAAGCGCCTTTCTCCCTCAGAAGCCGACGAACTCGAGCAAATTCTTGCAAAGAAAAAGGCCAGACTGGGCGAAGAACATAGGTTACTTGAAGCACCCTGGACTCATTTGCCACCTTTGCCACCAGCTCTACCCGATTACCGGGAGATCTCCATAGATCTGGGGGATCCTTGGGAGGTGGAATTCTCCGGTTGGTGCCGTGATGGTAAACGGGATGCCATCGAAGAGTATATTGAGGCGCAGGATGATGAGGTCAGTGAGGTACTACTACAGCGGGGACTTGCGTCTGCGTGTGAAGGCGGTAGAGCTCACGTGGCCCGCTACCTGCTACAGAAGGGGGCAAAGGTGTACGGCCGCGCTGTCGAGCTTGCGTCCCGCAGATGTGACTTGGCGCTCTTCGAGGTCTTTGTTGAGCATGGATGGCATCCAAACCAACAGGTCCCTTGGGTTCAAGGGGCTTTCGGCGTCGCTTTGCCGTACGTGAAGACCCAATGAGATCCACGCCTACCACCTTAACTATTTTCTATTGCTAACGCCGATATTAAATCCATAGGCACTGTACTGATGATATACGAGTCGTTGAATTCCTTCTTACCCACGGAGCTGATCCAAACCTTGGCCCTTTCGACTTCCGGAAAATCACCGGCTCCAGCATGACACCACCCCTGGACCGCTGTTCCGGAGCTCCTTTAAACAAAGCAGCCAGGAGCGGCAGCATTGAGGTAATCGACCTGCTGCTCCAACACGGTGCGGTATTAGAATGGTCTACGCCACTGCACTATGCTCTCGCTAGCTGGCCCCGGAATCGCCCGGCCTTCGTTCATCTCCTCCATTTGGGAGCAGACCCGAACAAAAACATCCACTACGATTACTGCACCCAGGGAGAGGGGGGGACGCCTCTGTATCAGGCCATCCGTTTTCACAATTGGGATGCCATTGAGCTTTTGCTGGAATCGGGGGCTGACCCTGAGAAGTGTGACATGTACACTACTATTGCTGAGATGGACATTAGGGCGAAGAATCAGGACAACTCGTTGACGAAAACCTTTACGGCTCTAGTCGACAAGGTAAAGCAAAAGAAAAAAGGTTCTTCTTAACATAAACGCCGCGCGCGTGAGCCGAGGAGAATGGCTACGACACCCCCGGATAATCAGCGCTGGTTCTTTTCGTAACAACAAGCTCCTCTTATATTGACAGCTATTGGGATTTGCCATTACTAGTAGTATTTTACGTATCCAAGTCCAAAGCGCACCCCTTTTTTGTATTATCCCTCGAAGCCGTAGAACCTACTAGCCTGCCGATTCGTTCGCCACCCGCGCCCCTTGGCGGCTATCAGCCATAGTATTATCAAGATAGCAACGGTGAGCGTGATCCCAACCGCCCAAAATATCCATTGGCCTTGCTCCAGGTCGCGGATATCCGACGTGTTCATGCCGAAGTAGCTCGTCACGAATGAGAGCGGTAGGAATATCACCGTCACTACTGTGAAGACGAAGATGGCCGTATTCTGACCCTCTGTCCTAATGTCGAGCAGCAGAGCGGCCTGTTTGCCCGAGTTGTAATTATAACCTGTTAGCGTACAGGGATAGACTAGGAGTTGATGTGTGACGCGACATACCTGTCTCTTCAATCTTTCTGCGGTGTCTTCCAACTTCTCGAGATCAACCAAGAGAGTCTCATGCTTGATCCTAACTTTGGTTTGCAACGTATTTGCGGCACGGCTAGATTTTTGCGCGCGGTCGGATCCAGCGGCATCCTCGTTTTTATTAGTACTTCCAGGGGTGGCTTTCGGATCCAACTCTTCATGAGCTGGAGCGCGGTCTACGGAAAGAGCATCTGAGAATCTCTCCGCGATCTTCGTGACCACTTCCCGTTGTGATATAACGATATCTCTCATGATACGCAGCTCGTCGGCCAGCCTTGAAAGCTGGTAAACCAACGACTGTGTTACTTGGTCTCGGATAAGCCACTCCTGTTGCAAATTAGTCAGTGGTTAGTGACTAATGCTTGTTGGGTTAGGAGGGAAACGTACCAGCCTGGATATCTTCTTAGCATAGAAATCCACCACGAGGTTGTTCAAGCTAGGGAACCGAGATGGCGTCGATAAGATGCAGACTCTCAAGAGACAGAAAAGTGAGGCATTGCTTCCAGACTTTTCGATCTCCTCTAACAGCCGACGGTTTTCTCTGTCATCGCCATTCTCCGAGTCCACCCCGTCAATTCCCGATTGTATCTGTCGCCTTAGATCAGCCAGCGTCTTCGACAAGTCTTCCTCTAAGTCTCGCAGCGTCTCCCCCGGTTTCCGCGGGTGGCAAGTAATAGGGGTATCCAACGCGACAGAGTCTTTCGCTTCGCCTTGCTGTTTTTCTTTTGCTTTCCGGGGTTTCCGTGAAAACCAGCGCCGGAAATTGATCTTTCTTGGCTCTAGAGAGTGAATCCCGCCTTTAGAATCAAGAAAGAAATTCAACGAAAAGACAATGGCGATGGCCCACAGCCTCTTCAAAATCGCGAAAACTTCCTCCGAAGGGCCCTCCTCATGCATCCGATGTCGGATAGCCGCTTCGGTCCTTGTCCACTCTCTTACGCCTTCCCGCAGTGAACACAACTCAAGGTCGCTTGCTGTTATTTTAGACATGCCGAAGCCCGTCATGTAATATAGGCCTTTTTCTGCCGACTTGAGCTTTTTCGAATCTGGGTCCTATGTATTCTCAGAACCGTATGCTCTTCTCCTGAGATACCGCGGGTAAACAAAACTCACTTCTGTCGCGCGCTTCGTGATGTAAGCGAACGAATATAGCCTTAGTAACTTGCTGAACTCGCAGCCACAGAGCTTGTCAGTAACGAAATCAGTGTATTTATACATCAACCAGCCGACTCCGGGTATTAGATAGCTCGTGATGAAGCCGATCATGCCTATTATGACGAGCAGTATGCGGCGCCAGGCGTCGCGCTCCAATGGTTGAAAGATCTGACCCAGGTCGTCGACGCCGAAAGGGGGGTTTTCCCAAAAGGTATGCCCGAAGGAACTTGGAACAGACGTCGCAGGCAGATCGTTGGCAATTGGCCATATTACATGTGCTGCGAGGTTGGACGCCGTGATGATATTTTCTAAGCCTAATTAGCACGTCTCCGCAACGGATGTGATGGGTCGGGTCAAGGAGAATTAGCGCACTCTTGTCGACGACTACACACCAGAGCTCTCGAACATTTGCCGGTGTAGGAGTGGCCAACTCTTCTGCGCCGGAAGTATCCGTGAGTCCCCCGTTGAAACGGTAATGGTACTCCAGTAGAGATTTAGAGAAATGCACCTCGGCCCAGTCTTCTCCCCCCGGCTTCTGGCGGGATCTGAACCACGGGGCTCCTACGTGGAGAGTGGGAATCACCACTAGGAGAGGCTGGTTAGAATTGAGCTCAGTCTGTTCTAGGCACGGGAATAGATTCTCGTGCCACTCGTTACCGAACAAGGGAAAGACGCCCGGTCGAAAGTTGGGGCCGTTCTTGCCCCTTAATTCATTGTGGTGCTTCAGCTTTCTCAGTGCAGTCATGATTCTTGTTCGCTCTTCGCTATCCCACGTTCGCAGAGTCTGCTCTAGAATCATCTTTTACTATCGTAAGTTTCGTGATATGCGAAAGTAGTTATAAATAGGGGTAAAATGGGACACTCACCAAGAATTCATCAAACTTAGCATATTTATATGGCAGGTGACTAATCACCAAGTCCAATTAGCTCCGCAAATTCTAAAACGAAGGGCCCTATCCCACATACATCCACCGGCACTTATACTCGGCCTTCTGCTCTGGCTCAAGCACTATCGTAGAGGTATCGCTTGGGTAGCATTGGTTAGAAAGCGGCGCCTGTTCAGTGCCGTTGCTTTCCACTACATCCATAACATTACACTTAATCGCAGGCTGGGCGCTTCGGGGCTTGCCGCCCCCGCCATGAGCCATGTTATTGATCGTGCCTGATAGACCCAAAAGGAACCCCCTCTTAGCTCTTGTAACGATTGGGAGGTCTCAAGGCTAGGTACAATATTAGTCTTGATAGTAGGTTTCACATAGGACTAAAGCTTGTAGAAGAGAAGAATCTAGTACAAAGTATGGGTGGAGATGGTACGGATTATATGTAGTCTAGTCTAGGACCCCAATTCCTGACAACTCTTGCATGGGGGAGTAGCCGAGGCTTATGGCTTTGATTAGCTAATGATTATTGCCTGCTCCGGTTTAGGTAGGCTCTCAGTGTGGGCAGGGGGGGTTCTGCATTCAGAACGAATAGTAGGAAAGCTCACGCTACGCTTAGCTTGAATAGAATGCAATGAAAACCAAAAAGGTCGAGCCTACATGAAAAAGAGTCCTGGTGGCTCTTTTATATCCAATAATCCATATCTACCTTATCTGTGGACTCTTGAACGCATTCGTGAGTGGTCCGGAATAGTCTTGGCAGCATCATTAAAATTCCGAAATAGGTAATCATGCAGCTTTTCAATTCTGGTGCCTTCGCTCTTTAAGGTGAAGGTTGTTTATTTACCGATTTATTCTGTAGGTTGATGGAAAAGGTAAGTGGCATGAAGGTCAGGGTGGCGAGTGACGGAGCGGTGTGGCTAGGGAGGGTGGCTAGTGGTCACGGCTCCTTTAGGGGACCTTTAGCAGCCCCTGGGCTAGCCTGCCAGCCGCTAGCAGCTGCAGTACAAAGAGTCTTTCAGGTCTGCGACTACACATAGCATTTAGAGTTCTATGTAATCGATATAACGTCACAATTCTAGCTTCTAAAGAAGAGGAGAATCTAAAAGTAAGCCAATTCGTATAAAATCTGCATATGGAGAAAAAAGAAGCTATTTACAAATGCCTGCGCCTACACGGTAGAGAAGTACGGAGCTGAGGCTTGGTTGTGGCTAAGGAGCCCCCCTAGTATGATTGTGGCTGTTTTTTTTAATGGTAGAGGATCTCTCTCTGGGTGATGACGAAAGGAGAGCACGCCAGAGGGGGCGCGGCGCTTCCCATCAGAGAGGCCATAATATCGACACTTAACTATTAGCAAGGAAGGTTAAATGACCCGAACGAATGGTAGAACCTGTCCCGTCCATTTCCCCTGTTGAAAAAACACCCATGGCCGTCCCCTTCTAGAATTCCTGGTACTACTACCCTACCCGCCCTATCCGTTTGTCTTGGGTAGCATTTGGTCTAGTGAGCCAATACGCCCTCGTTTTTCCCAATGCAGGTCGCTCGGCGGTGCTAGCGATCGACTGCCCACGTTGGACAGATGTCTATTTTTTCCTGTCGCACCAGGATTCCAATCGGGTAATTGTGCCTAGTGGACCGACTCGACCCCAATGCGCGGCGGCGCGGTGCGGCTCCGGTGCTAAGCCGAAAGGGTCGACGGAAGATCAACGGCGTCTCCCGGTTACGGAATACCACGTTTACGGTGCGAGATCTGCATGCCGCACCCCCATTTAAAGAAGGACCCCAGCGCGTTTCAAGCATTGAATTAGGGCCTTGGAAGGTTTTCGGCGGGCATTTTGGCATAATTGTTCAACTCGCGGCCGACGGGTACCTTTCTTGGCGACGCAGATCATCGGCGTTTCATCCCGTCCTTCTTCCTAGGACATGCTCGCTTAACCTTCGTCATCAATATGGCCTTTCAATTTTCCGCGAAGCAGCTCGCGCTTTGGCTTGAACATACCCAATTGGGGCATTTTAGCCGCTGATCTTCACACCATAACCCTGCTAGTTTACCATGACAGAGGATATGGTGTGCCAGGCTATCGCATATATGAACGATGGCAGGCCTCATTGACGAGCCATACTAGTTATCGCATCTAAGCCAAAGAGGCGAGTCGAGATTTTATTCTTAGACTCCCACAATGCCGAAGTCTACCAGTGCCCTTGCGCTTGTGCAAGCCTTCGGGCTGCTACAGGGTGCAGCACTTGCGGCAGTGCAATGCAATGGCACCTTCGACGCGATATCGGCGTCCGATTACGTCGCCGCCCTCAACCCGGGCTGGAATCTCGGCAATACTCTAGACGCCACACCGGATGAAGGGTCATGGAATAACCCGCCAGTGCAAGCCCAGACTTTCACGGATATCAAAGCTGCAGGCTTCCAGAGCGTGCGAATACCCGGTACGATGAACATTCCAAAGATACTCGTCAATAGGAAACTCGTTACAGCCCCTAACTATTCAATGCAGTTACATACGCCGACCATTTCGTCGGCGCGTCACCGGGGTGGGAAATAGACCCGGACTGGCTCCAGCGGGTGGAAGATGTAGTTGACATGGCTCTCGACGCCGGGCTCTACGTTCTGACCAACGTTCACCATGGTGAGAGCGAAACACCATTCGCAATAGGACGATTGAACGCTTACCTTTACTAGACTCATGGCAATGGGCCGACGTATCAGCTGCAGGCGCGAATCTGACGGCAATCGAAGAAAGAATGTACCAAACCTGGCTTCAGATCGGCGAGAAGCTCGGTTGCAAGTCGTCGAGTGTCGGGTTTGAGACAATCAACGAGCCGCCCGTTGACACCGAAGAACAGGCGACGGAATTGAACAAGATCAACGGCATCTTCCTTGACGCCCTCAAGGCATCCGGCGGTTTTAACACCAAGCGGGTTGTTACTCTTGTTGGGCCTAGCATGGATAGCATCAAGACGTCCCAATGGTTCGAGGCACCGACGGGTTATGATAATCCCTGGGCCTTGCAGTATCATTACTACTCGCCGTACGACTTTATTTTCAGCGCATGGTGAGAATACCCCCTAAATTCCCTGAAAGATCATTGCTAACTGATGTGCTAGGGGTAAAACCATACTGTCTGACGCCGATATTGCTACGATCGAGAGCGATCTTGAAAACATCCGTGCCAACTTTACCGATGTCCCGCTGGTACTGGGAGAGTTCGATGCAAGCCCACTCAACACAGAACCCGCGGCGAGACGGAAGTATATGGATATCGTAGTTCGAAAGGCTAAGGAGCTCGAAACGGCAGTCATCCTCTGGGACAATGGCCTAGATCACTTCAACCGCGACACAAAGGAGTGGAAGGACCCGCATTCTCTCGAGATTCTGCTCAATGCCGCTGCTGGCGTCAGCAACAGTCTCTCCGACTTTACGACGGATGCATCCGCTACTGAGCAGTCGAGCTCGGCGTACGTGTTCCACAAGGTCGGTGACGAAGTTACTGATCAGACGATCTCTGTTTCTCTAAACGGAAACACCCTCAAGTCGATCGCCACGGAAGACGGCACAGAGCTAAGCGCATCGACCGACTACACCGCATCGGGAGGAGATATCACTCTCACTTCTTCGTTCCTCTCCACCTACTTCACGTCGTCGGGATCGCCGGGGAGCAAAGCGAACCTCACCCTCACCTTCTCGGCCGGCGCCACAGCCGGCGTGAACTTAGTTCAGTGGGACCTGCCGGAGCTCGGATCGACGTCATCCACCGCCGTCTCCGGCGCTGATCTGCGCATCCCCATTACCTGGGCCGGTGTCAACCAGCCTGCAGCCGTCAAGATGCTACGCGAGGATGGAGTCTACCTGTTCGATGACTGGACGCAGTACCTGGGGCCGCTCCAGGCCGCTTACGGCACATTTGACGGGCAATGGAACTGGGATGGGAGCGACTTGATTATAAGGGCGGCCGCTGTCGACGCGGTTATCGCGGCTGGCGTGGCCACGACGTTCACGTTCGACTTCTTCCCGAGAGGCGCTGGGAACTCTTTGAATTATACGCTCAACGTTTAAAGACTGTTAGGGCGTCGGTTTTCATCTTTATTTCCTAGCCATGATATCACGCTTGGCGGTTTCTGTATATAGATAGAACAATTGATCACGTGAACGTGTTACGCTTAATGCGCTACTTAACGGTGCAACGAGTGGAAATCTTCAGTGAAGTGTGAGGATCCTAGAAATACTCGCAGAAGCTTAGTGCCACGGAACAGAACTGCAACACTATGCCACAACACTACCAAGAGTAGAGAATGTTGTCAAGTTAGGAAACTTAACCGTTTTCAGGCACTTATATATAGGACCGTAACACGTAGTGGAGATATAAGAAGTGTATTAGATGATGTAGGTAAATATTTGCGGTTTAGATCGGGTATTTGACCCCTGATTTACCTAGACTCATGATCTTGAGCTCAGTGAACTCGAGCACCCCCGCCATGCCGCCAAACCGGCCGTACCCTGAGCTGCCGCCAACACCACCATTCGGGGTCCCTGCCGCGATGTGCACGGAAGGGGTATTAATGTGGCAACTACCCGCTCGGACTTGACGCGCGACTTCTAGCGCTCGCATGATGTCCTTGGAGAAGACCGATGCACTCAGACTATACTCGCTGTTGTTCGCGAGCTCGATGGCCTCGTCGTCCGTCGTAAACGTAGTGAGACACACAAGTGGTCCAAAGCTCTCGCGCTGGAAGATCTCCATGCTAGGCGTCACGCCATCTACGACGTGCGGTGCCATGATCGTCAGGTTGGGACCGGAAGCCGACACATCACCGCACAAAAGCTTCGCGCCCGAGGCCACAGCGCCGTTCAGAAGCGCTTGGACGCGCCTCGTCGACGCGGGCGTGAACAGCCCGGAAATGGACACCTGGGGGTTGTCCTCGTGGTTCCCGACCTTGACCTTCTCGATCCTGGCCAAAAGCGCCGCCTTGAACGCCGCGGCGATCGACTCGTGCAGCAGCACGCGCTCCGTCGACATGCAGATCTGGCCCGCGTTGGCCAGCGACCCGAAGACGACTGCCTCGACGGCGTCCTCGAGGTTCGCGTCGTCGAGGACGATGACGGGCGCCTTGCCGCCGAGCTCCAGCACGCACCGCTTCAGGCACGTCGCGGCGTGCCCCGCGATGATCTTGCCCACGCGGTCGCTGCCGGTGAAGTTGACGTGCCGGATCAGCGGGTGCTTCACGGCGAACTCGGTGACGGCGGGCGTGCGCTCCGTCGACACGGGGAGGAAGTGAAGACACCCCTTGGGCAGGCCCGCTTCCGTCATCGCGCGCACTACGAGGTGCTGGTTCTTGGGCGAGTACTCGGACGGCTTCAGGATCACCGTGTTGCCGCAGATCAGCGGCGTCGCGATGGCCCGCACCGTCAGGCTTGCCTGCTTGGACTTAGTATCGCGCTCTCCGTCATGCGTTCACGCCGTGCGAAAAATTCAACCCACCGGAGCGTTCCACGGGCTAATCGCCAACACGACGCCGAGGGGCTGCCGCTCGACCAGCACGGTCGTCCCGGGCGTCTCGGACGGCATGATCTCGCCCTTGATCTGCGAGGCCAGGCTGGCCGCCTCGCGCAGGTTGCCGACGCCCGAGACGGCGTTCACCATGGCCCACCACTTGGTCCCCGAGACCTCGGCCGACATGAGCGCGGGCGCCTCCTCCGCCATGAGGCGCTCGAGGATCTCCGCCGCGCGCAGGAAGATGGCGCGCTTGGCGTTCGGCCCCAGGCGCGACCACGTCTTGAACGCCGCGGCCGCGGACTGGATCGCGCGCTCGTAGTCCGCTTCCGTCGCCGACGCGCACTCGTACAGCTGCGCCCCCGTCATCGGGTTGTGCACCGGGAACGTCCCGCCGTCGGCGCTCGGGGCGTACGCGCCGTCGATGAAGAGCTGCTGCGGGTCGCTTATACGCACTCCCGCCGGCGACGAGTCTCCGTTGCTTTGGCTGGTGGCCGCCATGTTGTGTTTCTAGCACGAATCGATTTATTCACAGAGGAAAAATGCCAAAGGGAACGAGAACAGGTAGCAAAGGCATGTTATAGGTAGTTATGAGAAAGGACCGACGGTCTTTGAAGCGATGGTCGTATCCGTATTCACCCCGCAACGTACCACCATGCTCGCGGATATAATCGACCCCCCCTGCAATATCTGCACGCCCAGAGGGAGGATCTCACACTCCACGGCAGTTGTTTCCATTCCGATTAGTCTAGCCGGGTTTTGCCCCAAATTCGGGCATTTCGTCAGACCTGCCAATGCAGCCAAGCAAGAGTAAGACGACTCCGACTCGACTCGCATCGTATAATAGACGAAGTCGTACGTCCTGATGGTGACAAATATAGATTCAATATACTGTTACTGTACAAGTCGAAGCGTTTTATCATGTATGATTGAATGCTCTGATTACTGCTGCGACTATTTCGTCAACACGCCTCCCCGGCTAGAAGGCTTGTCAAGCTCGGTGTCCACCCCACCACCCGCGCCGCCATCCGCGATGTTCCCGTGCTTTCTGCGCTCCTTGATCGCATTCCTAGCCTGGGCCTGTTCATTCTTCTTCCTACCAATTAAATCAGTCAGCAAACGCAATCGTAATCCACGCTCACATTTTAGCCCGAAAAACGGGAGTGCACTCACCGGTCCAGATCACTCGCCAAATCGGGCTGCGACCCGCCGGCCCCGGGCTTGCGATCCACAGCGTCGGCCACCTGGCCCTCCCCCGGCGCCCGCATCTGATCGCCCTCGAGCTCCCCGTGCCGCCCGGCTTCTCCCTGCGTCCTGCCGAGCCGTTCTTCGCCCGCTGGCGCGCCGCGCACGCCGCGGCCTAGACTCGAGGGGACGGCGTCTTGGATGCTCGAGGAGGAATCCCACGGCCCGCGCTGCGCTGTGGGATGGCCGTGCCCGTGGTGGTGAGATGCGCGCTCTTCGGACGGGTTGAGTGTCACTGGATTGCCTTCTGTCTGGTACGCCGCGCTTCGAGGGGGTTGTGGTGCGCCGGTAGGTTCCATGGTTCAGATGTGTAGATACGATTTGATGAGCCTTGGTTGTCTGAGTGTGATGTTTCAATCCAATCTGCTGTCTGGCCAGATTATATCATCTCGCAAGTTTCTGTGACGGCGCAGGCTCTGACGTAACGCGATCGGTGCTAAGTCGATGACGTCGGCGACAGATCTGATAGTGTCGCTCGAATTGGCCAATCAGCGTTTAGTGGCTCTGGATATCAGGGGATATCGACTATCTATGTGACTTATTTAGAGTTGTACTTTTATATCAATCATAGCTATTCTATCATCTACTCAGTGTCCTGTTAGACAAATTAATTTGGAATTAAGAGAGCCAGTATATGAGTGCCGCGGTTGCATGTGTCGTGAATAAGCATTGCGACTCGGCCTAGTCACCAGTAATTCACGTAGGAGGCCTCAACGACCGCGCAAATTCTGCCTATCTCCTATATCAGTGTATATAAGTCTAATCTTGCTCGTTGGAACGTCGTGTTGTAATATAAACTCATCTATTGAAAAGGGGTCATTACTACCCCTGGCCTTCTTGCAGGCAGGGTGACTTGTACAGAGGTAAATCTTAACGAGGAAATAATCAATAACAACCTTCCTAAAACACCTTGCTAACCTTATCGCCACAATCGTCGTTTATATACACTATTTTGATCAAATCCCAACTAGTAGCT
Organism: Xylariales sp. No.14919; assembly: GCA_002003505.1. Classification (NCBI taxonomy): domain Eukaryota; kingdom Fungi; phylum Ascomycota; class Sordariomycetes; order Xylariales; species Xylariales sp. No.14919. Next base: position 97,213 of record BDMC01000052.1, on the reverse strand, counting down.
CCGATACTTCCTTTCCCCGTTCAGGGGAGTTTGCGCTCCGAGCGCCAACTCGCCCACCTCGCCCTCTCCTCCCGTCGCATCGCCGAAACTCCCGGGAATCTCATCCAGCGCAGCGACCTTGTCCACGTCTTCACAGACGAGCAGCGGCACCCTGTCGCCCGCCGCCGCCCCGATGCGCATCATGGCGAACGCGTCGAGCGTCTCCGTCCACCGCGGCACCCGCGCCGCATACAGCGCCATGGCGAGGACGCCGAGTAGATATAGGCCTAGTAGGGCCGAGATCAAGGCGATCCCGGCGCGCGAGATGACGGGCACCTGGGTGTCGGCGCCCAAGTCGTAATACACCTTGAACCCGCTGGATGGCAGGTCCTGCATCATCCACGCCTCGTTCGCCAGGAACGCGGCGGTCGAAAAGGCGTTGCGGATTCTCTCGCCGCTGTACCCGTCGTTGAAGTTCCACACGAACGCCCACAGGTACGCGGCGTTCTGGACGTCGGGATACCAGAACCTCGAGCCGTCGTAGGATAGGCAAGGGTCGAGCGGATCGCCGGCGAAAGGCGTGTTCTGGACATCTCGGAGGAGCGGGATGAATGGAACGAGGTCTAAGCACGTCGAGGGGAGTTCTACGTCTTCGATCGTGGATATGTAGGCCTCGTAGCCTGGGCGCTTGTCGAGGAAAGATCCGACACCGAAGAGTGCCAAAGCAATGACCAATAAAGGCCCTTTATTCACATTGTGTTGAAACTCTGCTGTGATGTTTATCGCCGAGGTGGATGCGGAACTGTTGGGATTGGCCCGGCGAGTGATATTTTGAGGCAAAGGCAGGGCGGGCTTTTCTTGCTGTTTCGCGCAGTCCGTCCCACAGTGGTTATTTAGACTGTCTTCTAGTAAAGGCCCAGCAACCCCACCGTTCATGTAGTTGGGGAGTTCGAAGAAGCCGGCGGTAGTGTCCAGAGTGATCTTGCTATAATAGTCTCCCGACGGCATCCCGTCATCCTCGAACCCCTGTATACTAATTTTCAGATACAACTCTTCTGTAAAGTCTTGTCTTTCAAGTAAATCCTTCCATGGCGACAAGCTTTGGTCCCCTGGCATGCACACATCGAGACTCCAGGAGTTATTCGCCTCTCTGCTGCTATTGGAGTAGTGAATGTAAAGACTCTCTGGGGTCTCGGCGCAATCTTTTGGGTACTGGTCCACTGTGACGTTCTCCCTGTGAGCCGTCGAGTTGATACGTGGCGCAAACTGGCGAACCAGACCCGTTGAAAACCCAGATGGCAGTTGGCAGAAATAGGGATCTTTTAGGGTGGAAAAGTTGCCGAAAGTGTTGTAACCGCCATTGATACCACACAGTAAATTTCTATCATCGTCGGAGTCGCCATAAGTAGGGACTTGAGTGAGAAGATTGCAATCAAGGTGCCCAGACCACAGTCGGGGTTGCGGCGTACTCGTCCACGTGGTAGCCAGGCGGCCTCGCGTCACGGCCGTCACGTAACCATCGTCGGTTTGCCAGTCATAAAGGCCAAAGTGACTATTAAAGTCTGCAAGGTCCCATATAGATTGTGGTTCGGTAAGCGTTTTGATAGTTTTTGTTCCGAGGAACAACTCCTGTAGAGGGGAGATGATACTTCCTACCAAGTGTAAGCGTTTGCCTAATCCAAATCTGGAAAGCAGTTAGGTACCTAGCAAGCTCAACAAATAGGCATAGAACAAGAACCAGGAGCCGTAACGCTTCCATCTCCAGGGAGGCCGCAAGAATATACTCGATTCGATCCACCCTTTATCGGCCAAAGCAATCATTTGCCTCACCGTCATACCGCTATTTTGTTGCAGGAAGGCAACTGCGGCTCGAGCACAGATCGCAGACGTCAACGGGATGGTCAAGACAGCGACGCTACTCTGTACTATGCGTGCACTGCGGTAGAAAGCCTCGCTTTTCTGATACAAGCTGTGGGTATAGTTCGCCGAGTAACCCCATCCGTCATTGTCGCCGTCGATGTACACGCCATAATGACTAGGTCCAATAGGCCTGTAAGTTAGTACGGCAGTAATTACCCATGCATACAAGGCCAGAATAATGTACCCGAGTGTAGCGATGACGATCCATACCGAGCGGTTGAGATTGGTTGATGGCGGCTCGGTAGCGCCGGAGATCAGCCTTTCTTTCTGATCTTCGGCTTCATTCTCGCGATTGGATTGCATTCGGAGGATAGTATCGGCTTGAGTCTCACCGTTTGGCGGCGTTACTACGCCCGAGGTCACGGATAAGCCTTCATCTTCGACCGGTGCTGATAGCCTTCTCTCTCGATCAGAGGCAAAGATCGTTGGATCTGGTTGGGCACGGTCCATGAGCAATGCTAATAAACTTTATCTCGACCAAAAGAAAGAGAATAATGCCTGATTTAAGTCTCTGGGGACCCCCAGCGAGTAGCGTTACTTTAAGAACAGCTGCTGGGCCGTAATGAGCCGAATCTGCAACAGGGGGATTCCGACCTGCATACGCCACCGTCGCACAATGCGACCCGGCCGTGCAGCCCCTCATCATTGGGGTCCCCATGTGGTATATACGGTTCTATCCATTGGATGAAATTATCTAGTCAGCCCTCTGAGATTCGAGTACAGCCTAGTTTAGGCATTTTAAGATGTCCCGCATGACTTTACTGTAACTAAGTAGGATCAAGTCAGCCAACACTGCCTAGTTCCCGCCCAATTCCTACTTACCTAGAAGCATTGAAGTTGCTGGTCCTGTACAGCAACATATCTATTGCTTCTCGTGTAGAAAAAGAGCGTCAGGCAGTATTAAAGCCATGCAGCTCACATGCATGTCAACCTCTCCATATTGGGGTTCTCATTCTTGGGTACCCCGAGTCAACCCCAGCACAAGATAGCGGCGTGCTCAACAGGCCGGCCAGCAATTTGAATGCGACGTGTCGAGCCGGCCCTGTAAGAGTTCGAGCACGGGTTTATCCAAGCTTATCCCAGGACATTTTGGGGGCGAGAGAGACGTCGGTGATGAAGAAGGTAATGAGAATGACCGACGTGGGGTACCGCCACAGCGTCGCGCTAGCGGCTACGTGGAGGCCATAAAAGTGGCGGTGCACATGACAGGGCGAGTCTCGGGAATCCTAGTACTGTCCTAACCTGTTAGTAGTCTAGACCAGACTAGCGGTCGCACGCCGAGTACGAGCTACTGAAGGCGATTGAGATGGGGGTGATGGACAAGGAATGATAGGATCACGGCGCGCAACAAAGAATAACGGACTTCTAGAACAAAGGACGGCGCCCCCGTATATAGCTAGCAGCGATGACGAGTGAACGACCGCGAACGAAGGCCTCGCGCAACGGCGAGAGTCTTCATTCAACCCCCAAATTGGATTGGGTGCTGACACAGGTCGTCGCACCGCCCCTGTTTTCATTGGTTTCAAGCCTGCGCCGTCCCGAACTTTGGTTCGTCTTCAGCTTCCTGCAGCGTTCTCCCTTGCCGGCCCGAAAGAAAGATGTACGCAGCGTAATAAATATCCCTATCTTCGAATTGAATGCAAAATCATGTCTTTTCGCTTTTTTTTTATGTTTTATTTTTTAAATCTAATGTCTGACTGGCTAGTTCGAGCGGAAAAAGCCATAATACCTACCTCCTTTGCGCGATGCTTCAGGCACGTTTCCTCATTCCGTTACTAGTTGAGCTCGGCCTCGGCTACGTCGACCCTTTCAATGAAAACCTCGCTCGCGATCTCGACTCGTCGATCGGGTTTATTCCCAATGGGAATATTCCCAAATATGTCACCCCGCCTATGAATCAGGACATCACAGAGTGGTTCGCCATCGGAGATGCCTTCTCTGCTGGTATTGGCGCAGATGTTCCCAGTGATTCGCTCAACGAGGGCTGCAGCCGGTTCAAGATGTCGTATCCTAACCAGATGAATGAGGATACGAGATTTCCTGGGCACTCTGACTCCCGGACTTTCGTCTTCGCGTCTTGCTCGGATGCAGATATGCAGGACGTGGTCAATAGACAGGTTGGGCTTTTATTGCCTGAAATGAGATCTAACTTCCCTACGATGAGAAAGCCACAGATTGGAACTGTGAGCTTGTCTTGGGGTGATCTTGGTTTTGCAGATGTAAGATGGGTCGAAGCTCAATTATGAAAGAAACTCGTTAACAGCTATGCCAGATAATGAACTCTTGCATATATCAATGGGTTGGGAATGGCGTAAGTGTTTTCTCGGTATAACTTTTAATTAACCACGTGAAGCGCTAACTCCGGCTAGAAGGGGAAGGGTTGTGCTGTGTCCCTCGCAGCCGTTAATTCAACGTTAAATGATCCTCAGAAAGCTTTCCAACAGCGAATCCTTGACAGTCTCGAAAAGATTCTGATAAAGGGGAGGGGGGTTAACCCGAGCTTTCAATTGTATGTCGTGTGTCTTGACTCCCAAAAATAAATAAAACGGCGATGTATTGAGAGCTAACTAATCCAAATGTAGGTATGTTACTGGGTATATTCGGCCCTGGAACGATGGCAATAAACAATGCGATACTGTTAGCTGGGCGCCATCGTATAAGAGTCCCACATATCTCACTACAAGCCTCCGACAAGGGATGAATTCCGTGGTTCTTAGGCAAGTATCTTGGTACGACTAAGATAGGCACTGTTCATTAACCGGGATTAGGCTGAATGATGTGATCCAGGAGGTAGTTGACAATTTAGAGGCTACTGTGGGCGGGGTATATTTCGTCAACGAATTCGACAAAAATTTCGACGGACACCGATTCTGCGAGGACGAAAGCGATTCTTCATACCACGAGGCCCCGACCGACCAGCGGACATGGTTCATCCACCCCAGCAGTCCGTACCAAGACTTTTCTCCCACGGGAGGCGCAACCACCGGCAGTTTTTTCGACCTGGTTGATTCTATCTTGATTCCACCGAAAGATGGCAAGTCGACGGCGTACCAAATCAAAGCGGCAAAGGGGGACCCGTCCGCGCTTAACCCCGCCTACGACAGCATGGACTCCATGACAGAATCCCTGAACGAGCTAGCGCAGAAGGATCCCATGTACGCAGCTCTTCCCGTCAGCTGGGCGCGCATCATGCATCCCAAGGGCGCGGGGTACCAGGCCATGTCGAGCGCCGTCATCGATAAAGTGCTGAAATTCAACACCGGGCCCACGGATCCGGGTTACGCCCAAGGCCTCCATTGCACAGGCTCCGAAGTGAACAAGTTCCTGAGCCGGGATGAGCTCAATCGCAAGATTGGCATATTTTGCGCGGATGCTGCTAGGCAGAAGGAGCACGATTACAACAGCGGTTCCATCAGCCGCACGCATAACACAGACACGCGATACGAAGTCCGCTTTGGGATTGACTGGCCGCAAGGCCTGGATATTTCAGATAACATGGAGTCTAATTGCATCAACAACATGACGGCCATAATGGACAGTAAGTTCTTCTCGGAGTAAGCTGAGCAGGCGGATTTACGTCTAGCTCCAGTTGTCATGTCTCCCCGTGTGCTAACATAATCATCCAGGTTGCGGCGGAAATGACCCGGGTAATCCGTTAAACTGGAAACGCGGCGGACAGTTCGGAGCAGGCTGGGTTAACTACGACATCGTCCCAACGGTCGACCAGGACTACACACCAGGCACCTGCTCGTTTCACCTAGGAGAGCATGAGCAATGGAAAGGGGTCGACGGGCCCGGGACCCAACGGACATACACCTATTTTCTCGAGCTGGGGACGATGAATGACGGCGCGGGGAAGACGATCGGGACGCTCGGCTTCGCACCGAACGGTAGAGATCCCGCGTTCATTGAGGCCGGCGACGGCCACTCGCTCTTCTGGGACTCCAACTTGCCCGACCAGCTCGTCATCACCCCCGAGGCGGCGGGCAATCCTAGGGACTATATGCAGTTCACGATTGGGTCGCAGAGCTGGAGGACGAGCACGGACACGGGCGATGCGAGATGTGATACGGGGGCTTGGTCGTCGGGTTCTAGTCCGAGGGTGAGTAATCCCTACAAATGCGAATTCGCCCGGTAGCTAACAATGCATTCATTTAGAACCGTACCATGGATTGCTTTTTCTTGTGCTAACTGCAAATTCGGAATCTTTTAACTATATGTACTATAGGCGCTCTAGGATAGATGGCTGAAGTGGTGCGGGCTGTCACATATATAAAATAGATATTCCTTTTTGTTAACCAATATTGCTACACGCATGGTCCTGATTTCCGCATGTCTGACACGGCTTTGATATAATCACAATCCCCATTTGCCTTCGATCGTCGGATCTCTAGGTCTTTTGGCATTGGCTCCCAGTAGGGGGCCGAAAGATTAATTAGCTCATTTGAAAAGAAGTAACTGAATGCGGACCTTGGCAAATCTGCACGTACTTCGTAATTACGGGGAATCGCCGGCCACATTTGTATAGTAAATGCACGGACCTTACGGGCGGGACGGGGGCGGCGGACTGATTTTCGACCGGTCTCCCACTTTACACGGGGCCAGAAACATAACCTCTTGGCAATTGGCCGGGGGCGACAATAAGCAGAGTGCATAGGTTTGACGTCAATGTTCGGATCACAACTGCGGGCTTAACAATATTGGAGACCAGTGAGTGCGTCATGATAACAACGGAATACAATGTATAAGAATGAAAGACCGCCGTTAATTTTGTGGCTATTGGATTTACTGCCAGGTATATGTTTGTTTGCTTGCCTCCACAAAGCTACGGATAGCCATATAGATCCCGCTCATTCTCGATAATCTTCAAATCTTGTACCTGACTAAATCCGCTGTCCGAGCAAGATGGCTTCATCAACACCGACTCGCGTCCGCAAACTTGGCCAGGACGGTCCGAGCATCCCGGCCGTAGGCTTCGGCCTCATGGGTTTTAGTGTCGGCTATGGCGCAGCGGAGTAAGTTTATAGCTTTTTTCCGTAGACCACAGCACGTTATTTTAACGTTTTCGACGCTAGGAACGACGAAGACCGCTTCAAGCTCCTCGATCGGGCGTGGGAGCTCGGCTGCAGGAACTGGGATACGGCCGACTCGTATGGCGACAGCGAAGAGACGATTGGGAAGTGGTTTAAGCTTCACCCCGAGCGTCGCGCGGATATTTTCCTCGCGACCAAGTTCGGCCTCAAGTACGAAGCCGGCAACTACACGGTTGACTCGTCGCCCGAGTATTGCCGGCAGCGCGTCGAGAATAGCTTGAAGCTGCTAGGGGTCGACAAGATTGATCTGTATTACATGCACCGCGCCAACCCGGAAATCCCGATAGAGAAAACCATGGGCGCACTCAAAGAACTGGTAAAGTAAGTCAGAGAACAATTCTCCGAGATCTTGGCCTCGACGTCTAATTATCACGCAGCGAGGGCAAAATCAAGTACATCGGCCTATCCGAAGTCTCCTCCGCGACGCTTCGGCGCGCGCACGCGGTCCACCCAGTCCACGCCGTGCAGTTCGAGTACAACCCCTGGACGCTCGATATCGAGGGGCCGTCCGGCACACATATCCTCGACACCTGCAAGGAGCTGGGGGTGGCCGTGTTCGCATATTCGCCGCTGGGCCGTGGGATCATGACCGGGCGGTTCCGATCCGCGGCTGACTTCGGCCCCGGCGATGCTCGCACCATGCTGCCGCGCTACCAGGGCGAGAACTTCCAGAAGAACCTCCAGCTCGTCGACCAGTTTGCCGCCATCGCCGCGCGCAAGGGCTGTACGGGTGGCCAGCTAGTGCTCGCGTGGCTGCTGGCGCAGGGAGAGAATGTCTTTGTGATCCCTGGCACGAAGAAGACGGGTTATCTCGAGGAGAACTTCGCGGCGGCGCAGGTCAGCCTCACGGTGGAGGAGGAGCGGCTCATCCGGAAACTGGTCTCGGAAGCCGGGGTTAGCGGAGATCGGGGCGCTATGTTTGGCCCTTTTGCTGATACTGCCCCTCTTGAGAGTCAAGGGTGAGCATCATACCTAACTAGGTGCAGAGCGAATTTTCGTCATATTATTGCGTTGTCATATGGGTGCTGGTGAAGCTGCATGTAGTAGCACTCAATATAGGTCAGATTACGAGTGCAATATAGTACAATGATGTAGTGTGCAATCGAGGGTGCATATCAGAGACCCGCGACTTATGAGTTGTAACTATCTCGGAGGAAGCTAATCCAGGATGCCTTCCGAAAAGAAGGATGCCTCTTCAGGTCACGTGATTGCAGTATGGGTCATGTGACACTACACTGCATAACTTGAGTTATACTGCGTTTCCTCTCGTATTATATGCATAAGTTGGGCAACGCATACATTATGTTGTGGTGCTGTGTTTCGAGCCCTGGGTATCTCGAGGTCCTGCAGCCTCCACTAGAATACCTTAACGGGATGTATACCACGGATTCTTCGAGCTTCGGCCATGAGGGATGGTTCAAATGTACAAGAAAATTCATGGTGCTAACTGTTGAAGTAGAGTCACATGAGTGTCTAGGAACGCTCTGAGACGAAGCCAGTCGTGCGTCGATGACACTCTGTCCAAACCCCGTCGGCGTAGTAATTGCATTTCCACGTCAATTAAGAGAATCTTGCCTCCCAAGCTATCTTCCAAGACAGCGCTACTACCTAAACAAGCCATGAACCACCGCCGAACCCCGAGTGCCCCAACCGCACTTCCGCACTTGCAAGAAAACAGGGCCTCGATGATGGTAGAGGCGATTCGAAGCAAGTACAGGCTGAGGCCCCCCTCCCCCCCGGTGGGGCGTGGAAAGAATGATACGATACTCGTGACCGCTTCACGTCCTCCCACATATGCATACTGAGGGATGGGGAGGCCTAGAGTGCTCCATCACAGAAGACCGGTTAACTCGGGCGAAACCTTAAGTCCTCAACCTATCTTTAAATCCCCCGTAAAAATAAAAGCATAGGAGACGAGCATAATCTTCAAGGATCTGCCTATCCGCGTATGGCGTCCGAGCGCCACCTACACGATCTGTTACTAATTGCGGCGGGCTGCAACTATCGCATGCATACAGAGCATCATTGGAGTCATCCGGACAATAATTCCTTAAATCGTCAATTTGAGCAAGCAACGCATTGAAGACTTACTTAATTCCAACACCATGTATGGGATGTTCCATGAATAACCGGCGTACGTTGTTTTCCACTCACTGTCTAACAGAGGCAATCGCTAAATCAACATGCATCAGCGGCTTATGACTTGGCGAAATTCCACCAATTGTTTTGGAAAATCACGAAAGGAAGTCAGAAGGGCTGTGCGCTTCGTGTAGGGCGATAAAACTTTTAGGGGTTAGGTGATAAATCTTTTTCAGCTCAGTCGAAGCCGCATACACCCATATGACATAGATTCGAGGCCTATCTACGCCTATCATATCGTTCCACTTACCCCGCAAGCTGATGATTGCATTTTCAGCTCAGTTTTTGCTGTGATCTTTTACTGTTTTAAGCTGGCTGCGTTTCTGGCCAAGATAATAATGCTACCTTCTCAGCTCGGGAGACTGGACCACTTGATCGTTTTGATGGATGCATCCTCAATGCTACGACAATAGATGCGTCATTCACAACAGGATTCTATGGGACCTACCAGCGCAGAGGGATGGACGGGATACAGTAAGTACGATTGGATATCACAATTTCCTCAGCTACAGAAAGACAATCAACAATTGGTCAACAGGCCGAGGTAATGAGGATAGTGGCCGTGATCGCACTTATTACGAAATGGGAAGCGAGGGCGATTGAAAAGGGCGAGTTCCGGCACTCGAGTATAAAGGTTCAACTTGTTATACGTCGAGTCGTGGAGTTTACATCTAATCCAGAAGTCAGTATTACACGCTGAAACCAATATCCTTACTTGAAGATTTTACGCCGAGTGAAAACAAGCTACTATCCCAAGTGCATTCCGTGAGAACATTCCTTGAACTGCTCTCAAGTCGATTCCTTACAAGATACTTAGGTAGCCATGTACCTCTACGTGGGAAAACTCAGCTGGTTCGAATATGCAGACAACGAATGTATAACTATAGTATTCCCTGCGGGTTTCGCCCTCAAGGATCCGGTATGTGCGTATTGGCAGTGGACAGTCGACGGGTCCGGCGTCCAGAAGAGCAACACCATGCAGCGGGGCTTCATCACGAGTGTGACCAATACGACCAACGAGTACAGGGTGCGGTTCCCCTTCGATTACTACGCCTTCGAAGGGACGGTCTCTGCCGACTTCTCCTCGCTGTCACTCGAGATGACGGACCCGGCTGGCGAGAAGAGCTCCGTCGATTTGTCGCTAAAGCACGACGACGGTGTGCGCGTGCCATGCGCTTCCGTCTTTACCGGGAAACTCAACTGGTTTGAGTATTGCGAGAACGAGATGGCAACCTTGACCATCCCCGGCGACTTAGCAAATGACGCACCGGTGATCCTAACCCACCAGTGGACCGTGGATGGAGCTGGAGAGGTCAAGACAAACAACGTCGTCAATGGGACACTGAAGTCCGTCAAAACCAGCTCCGACGGTACGACGACCGCGGAATTCGGGAACGGTTATTATACGTACAATATCACCCTTCCCAAGTACAGTGGCAACCTCGTACTCCATATGACCGACCCCTCAGGTGGAGTCGACTCGAGCGCCCCTTACACCCTTGAGCAAGCAGACTTTAGGAACACCGGCAAGAAGAAGGTAGGCCACTTGAACACGTTGTACTTTAGGAATTCGGTTTTTCTTTTCTCGCGCCCCAATAGCCGAACTAACGGCCGCTTCTCAACAGGCCCTGATCGTGCGCTATGGAACCGGCACCGACGACGGTATCTTCCGTGTGCAGAAAATGTTAGTAGAGCACCTCGGGTTCTCCCACGCCGATGTGGAACTCTCGTACTTTGACGTCGACCCGGATTCAGGGCCCAAGAAGTGTACGCTGGGCCAGGACCCGCCGACTGTGAAAAATTTCCAGTCCAAATTCGTGCAGCTGTGCGCCGGTGCTGTACCCGGAGATGTGCGCTGTCTCTACGTCGATGCCCACGGTACGACGTACCGCGACGAAAACGGCTCTGGCGAGCAGGACGGCAACGACGAGGGCTGGATCTTGGCACAAAACGACGATGGGACCTTGAAGGAGGTTCTCGATGATGACTGGCTAGCCAATGCCATTAGAGAAGTGAGATTGTTTTTAGCTACTTGAATCTAACCCAATCCATGATTAGTCCTTAGCTGGTTCTGCGGCTAACAAGAGTTGATCAGAACCTCAAGAAGGGCGTCAACCTGACGATGATAACCTCCTCATGTATGGGCGGCGGGATGCTCGACACACATACAGCAACACCCGGTGTTCTCCTAGCCGGATGCCACGAGACGCAGTTCAACGTAAAGGCGCTGAAAGGGATGGACCCGTGGATCGTGGCCATTACTTCGGTGATCAAGAAAAATGTTAACCGCAAGCGCGGCGTGCCGACGTATACGGTTCTCTACAACGAGGCAAAGAAATTCATCCACGCGCAGCTGACTCAAGGCCAGATAAGTGGTGTGAAGTATAAAGGCCCAAGCCCCCAGGAGTGGAAGCCGGTGGCCAGGGACCAGGCCACGAATACTAGTTACCAGGATCCGCAGCTGATATTTTATGACAAGTACCTGGATCCCGACGAGGAGAGATTCTTGTTCCCGTTCGTGGCCCCGAGCGGTGGCCATGTCGGGGGCGACGTTACGAGGTTCCCCGAGGACGAATACCCGAGGCATGAAGAGTTGTGATATAGGAGACTACCTGGAAAGGGTGATGGAATAGCAAGATGTCACGTATAAGTAAATATAAGAGAGAATTAGGCTTAAATAAACAACATTTGGTGTAATTCTCTGTGTTCTATAAATATCTGTGCTAGCTACCTAGTAACCGCTAGGCTGGCCCAGCACAGGGCGCATGGCAATTGCATACGCCCCTACAGCGTCTTATCACTTTTTTCGTATATCCGTTTGTGTTGCCGACTATCATCTCCATAGATATTTCGTTCCGACAGCTACTTTGGGTTTGATTCACTCCACCGTAGGCACCTTCTGAGTGTCGTTGGCTTCTAATCCAAGTTCGGCCTCGTTACTCCTTGGTTCATCCCCTACGAAGCAGGCGGCTAAAAGCCCCACGACCGCGAACCCGACGGCTACCTGCCAGACCGTCTTCAGCGAGTCAGTGTAGACTCCAACAACTTCTGTCTTAATGTTTGCGGGGAGCTGGTGCAGGTCACTGGTAGATGCGAACCCGTAAGCATTCCCGTTCGCCAGCTCTTTCTGCACTTGACTGTCGCTGACGCGATGAAGAAAATTGTTGACCTGGCCGTTAAATATAATGGAAGGGATGGCGACGCCCCAGACAGCGCCAAATGTATAGGAAAGTGTATATACATCGGTAGCCTTAGCCCGGTTATCCGCGCTAAAAGCTGCTTGGATAGCGGGTAGAATGGTTATGGGTAGGATACCTAATCCGGCGCCGGCGAATATCTGGAAGAAGACCCAGGCGGCTGGGGAGGCGTGCGGACCAAGTAAAGCGAGGAGACCAATACCGAGACCGGCCAGTAGGAAACCAATGAATTGCTGAGGTCGATTGGTTTTGGTCTTGGGCCCTATAATGAGGTATTTCTTAACTTTAGTAAGCGTCGCCCCCGCGACAAAACTAGCGAGTACAAGAAACAGGTTCAGTGCAAGCTGATTCAAGCCAGAGACGAGCGGTGATGATCCTAAAACGGCTTGAAAGTAAATAGGTAACATCCAAATGATCCAGTTGAAAAGAAGCGCGCTGGTAAAAGACATGAGACTTCCGGCAGCTGAGGTGCGATTTGTGAAGAGGTAACCAGGAATCATCGGGTATCTGCAGATGAACTCGTAGACGTGGAATGCGAACCAGCCAACGACTCCAATGGAAATGGGGGCGATCACATTGGCAGACCCCCATGGAAATACAACGCCGCCGAAGACCAGGCCGAGCAGAATGGAGGTAGTCGACCCTTGGAAAATGATGGCCCCTATGAAATCGGCCCTGCGCCAGGGAAAGAACCTCAACCTAGCATCTTCCACGTTCCAAAAAAGCAGTATGGAAAGAAGTGCGAGCCCTCCCGTGATTTGCTCGAGGTAGAAACACCATCTCCAATTGACCTTAGCTATCGCGCCTCCAATGACGGGGCCAATGGGAACTCCGATAAAGTTCATACTGGACACGATTCCTAAATATGAAGTGAATTTATGGGCGGGAACGAGACTAAATAGCACCATGTGGATGAGGGCACGGGCTCCCCGAAGGCCCAGGCCTTGGAGTGCTCGACCGCTGATAAGCATGGCGGCGTTGGTAGCACCGCCAGCAATACCACTTCCAACGACGAAAAGGACTGCGATAATGAAAGTAAACAACCGCCTGCCAGACACGACGGCGAGCAGACCTATAAATGACTGAATGACAAGTATTACCAGGTGAGGGGCGATTTCCACCCAGACATATTGCTTTCCGATGTCGACGGATTTAACTATTGTTGGAAGAGCGGTCGTCACAATTGTAGTTTCCATGCCGATGGAAAGCTCTAGTAGGCACAGTGAAAGAAAAATAACCCAGAATCTGAGGGATCTCGGGGGGTCAGGTGGCACATTTGCGTCCTGTTCGCCCTTCTCCTCGTGGGGCGGTGCGTAAGGTGAGTCAGGGTCTAACATCTCCTTTTCCCTGCGCATCGCGCGCTCCACTTCAGACGTGGGTGTTGGGTAGTCGGGGGAATGGGCGGCGGTGGGGTGGGGGTTTGGTACTTCAGACCTAAGTTGAGAACGCAAAACAGGTTTGGTAGGTGTTCGCATCGACGAGATTTTTGAATAGGTAATAGACGACACTCTTGTAGGCTTGATGGATACACGAGATCCGAAAGCTTTACGTTTAGGCTCGAGGGCTTCCAAACGGGCAACATCTCTTCTAGCTTCATTTATCGATGCAGTGGCTGCTCCCTCGCCAAATCGAGTTTTGAATAGAGGTTTTACGATATTTATGAACTTATTCAAGACTCGCAACTCAGGATGTTCAAGTTTGTCACCACATTTTTGGACCCATCTTTCGTTGTGTATGTTGTCCAGCAGGGCTGCACCATAGCGTAGAAACAGGGTCTTCAAGGTCTTTATGTTGCGTTCGTCCCATGGATCAAAAGCCAGTAGTTCGGTTGTTCCGCCGTCGTGCACACCAACGATACCCTTTATAGCTGGTAAATACCAGCCAGTGCATAGCTGCCGCAGAACTTGTGGCGAGAATGCTTCGTCTATAAGAGCCTCGCTAGATGTATCATGTCGACCGAATGCCAAATGAGCGCGGTGAGCTAAAGTTTGAAATACCGGCGCCAGTGTCGGTGGGGAATCTCCCCTGAAATCATTTGCGATATCGTAAAACTGGTCGAGAAGCGTAACAAAATGTGCTGAGCCATTCGAAGCGGCAATTACCGAACCTAGCACCCGATATTGCGAAGAATCCGAAGTGTCGAGAACCCATGAGCCTGAATCGCCCTTCAAAAGATCTGGTAGGAGACATTAGCGCTTTTTTACTATCCGGAAAATTGAGAGGGTACTAGTAGCTTACCTTGGCCTCCATCAAGATTCATGGTCCAGATTTCTAACATATTTGACATACCACCGCCCAATATAAAGGAAGTGTTCATAGACAAGAAGCCCGAACATCCCGTTTGAGAACTGGTTATAATATAAGACGCGTTACCGGGACGGGGCTTAGCCATACCATCGAGATAATGTTTTTCTGACTCCTTCACACCGTCCCCACCACCAGACCTCGATTTCTTGAAGAGGTTTGGGAGAACTGAGCCCTTTCCCGTTGGTATTAGGATCCATTCGCGGCCCATTCTGATTTCGCCCCTTATATTTAAATCGGTCCACTTTAGAGGGCTAGAGACTAAATCTGCGAGCCTGCCCTCGGGCGCGGATGCTTCAGGATGATCCACGTTCTCGGTTTCATCGGTAAGATCACCTGAGCAGAACACAAGTGGTGCTTCTGCAGGGAGGGAGACATCGTCCCCTACTGGCGTGTCTGAGAGTGAGCGGGAGTCTTCTGTGGGGGATCCCCGAAACCCGTGATGGCATGTTATGAGGTACGTCCTACCATTTACCTCAACCGATCCTCCTATTGTCGAAACAAAATACCTCCCGTCCACGTACGTTCGAGCTAGCGCCCCACAGTATGTACCGCCGTCAGGCGTGGGAAGATACTCATAGGACATTGGTACATAAGATTGGAGCTCCCCCGTCGGTCCGAGGGTTGATGTTTCCGGTGGTTTTGGTGCAAGACTATCGACACTAGATGGAGGAGTAGTATATCGTGTCGATGTCGAGTCATGGAAGTGTGTTGACGATCGAGACTGCGGAAACGTAACGTGGACAAGGTCTGAAGTCTCGTAGCAGAGCTTCAGTGGACTGTAGAGTCGCTTGTATCTCCCATGCGACATCGCTGAGTGAATCCGTGTGATGTCGGCGGCATTTTTCAGACCTTGGATGCATATGTAAGTGGCTGACGTTGCCTCTCCTTCCTTCACCTGCACGAGGGAAGCACGGCAGAGCGGGAGCTCCTTGCCAAATAATTCGATTTGACCTTTCGTCGAGGCGAGAATTTGGGCAAAATTACGGAGCTTCTCTCTACTGGCGGGTGAGAATTCCGCGTCCTCAATTTTCAGAGTCGTGGGGCCAGCGAGAGTGATATTCCTTAGCCGTTCCCATCTAGTGCGTGGTATATGAACCTGATCGGGTTTCCAGCTGGTAGATCGTATCGAGTCTTTCCCTCTCAAGGGAACCCCCGGGCTCCCACTAGTAGGGTTAGATGTATGATCGAGAGGAGATTGCTGGATGGAATTGGACTTTGTCTGCCTATCATAGGTACCCCCTTTGATACTAGAGCCTTCGACAACGTCGCCGACGTCAATGCCGCTATCACACGGCGCATCTAGCGTGGAAGACCTGGCCGTACCTCCGTCGGGAGCACTGGTGCCAGAATTTAATTCAAAACAAGGACCAATGCTGGATAATTCAACAATGTTGCTAATGGGAGTTAATTCCGCTATCGGCCCGGACGGCGCCTCATTTTTTGAGCTACTTCTGGGAGCTCCGGGATAGTAATATCCTTCGACATTAGGTTTCGCCGAAAAGTGCTGCGGGCCTACTGGCCCATTCTGAGGTTGATGTGAAGGGCGAGCCTTTCTAGGATTGCGGTTCCTGTTCTCTAGTAGACGGAGGGCGCGTATTTTGGATCCAAAACTGTCGAGGGAGGCGATATCTGGCTTCTCTGTACCAAGCCCGTTGGTTGTGGCATGTTCTTTAACGTCCGTAGTCGGGTGCCTTGAAACCTGCAATCCAAATCAGCCCCCGTCCCCCTTCTAGCAATTGGTATTTAAATACTGTCAAGCCAGACTTGGAGATGCTTAACGTGAGCGACATTTCCGGAGTAGCTTAAGAAGCACGAGTTGCAAGCCCCGCAATTTAGGCGATAGATCTCGAGGCACATCAACCCCGTCTTGAACGGAGATTTCTCGTGTAGCTTCTCGGCAGGCCAATCATGCGTTGATCACCCACATTTTGCACCTATTCCGACGTCAATAGTCGGGTTTAACGCCGGCGGTGCAAAATTTAGAGGAATTGAGAGTACTTAGATTAGTAGGTATGGCATCGAAAAACAGGATTGGAGGCGTACGCTGGTGGCAGGCAGATATTGTCAGCAATAAGCGGGGTGTCAGGATGTTCATGCATGGTGAGCCAATTGCATCAAGGCGTCTATCTTCAAGCTGCGGATTGAAACGGTAGGGTTGCATCTAACATGCATCTTCTTTCCAGGTATGGCTAGTCAGCATCTAAGCGTTGGTTGCCTCACGACGCCCTGTGCTATCTCAGGCACGTCTAGATCAGGCTGTACCATGCCTCATACGATGCAATCTCCTCACACTCTCATATATACTCTCTTCGTCTAGTATATCGAAAATATCTAGTGACGCCAGATAATATGAGTACTGCAGATCCTATCGAGCTTCAAAGCCACCACTACAACTCATCGATTGCAGATGAAATCTGGGGTCCAAGCCCTGGAAATGAATATGCACAGCCGAGGCTTGAGATGCTATCATCGTTCTTTGTTCACTTTGAAGAAGAGCAGCGGTTTGAAAAGGCAATTGAACAGGAGATACTACTTACTATTCGCGTTTTGAAACGGCACCCCGAGAGGCAAAAATTGGAATTGAGAGCCGACTACGAGCGAGAAGCCATTGGGACTTCGTATATACCAGAAGGGGCTATTTTCGATCTTTTGGTGCGATGCGTGTTCCTTACCGCATGTTCGAGTCCCTTGGCACTAGGTGGTGGTAGCATCTTTCGTCCGAGGTGGAAAGACTCTGAAAGTCTGGAAAGATATTTGACTCGTGTCTATCCTACGTCTAAGGCGCCAAACCAGGACCTCGCCACCTTCAGGCTCGGGAAACTTAGCGCAGGTTATCTACAGCTATTCGCAAATATCCAGATCAGGTGGACAAATAACCTTACTGACCACCTCGTACTATTGAAAGGAGACGGTTGGAAGAGCCTCTATGTCTTTCGCCACCCCGGGTTCATCAAGGTGTGCCTCGACGTGTTGAGCGTAGATGACGAGAACTTGGCACACACCACGTTGGAAGCCCTACAACTGTACCGAGCCCTTTCTAAAGATGACATATAAATGAAGCTGACAAAACAGTGGATGTCTACCACCGGACCTTTTAAAAGAGACGCTCTCGAGCCTCGATATTTTGTTCCCGGTTATCGGAGACAGCTCGTCACGCACTATTTTAGAAAAGGAGGTACAAAAGCACCAGCTTGACAAGTACTTTTTAAGTCTATTCTACGCGCGGCCTAGAGAGCATGAACGGCCCGCAGACGCGTTGGACCCGACTGACGTTAGGTCACTATATGAGAAGTACCCCTATTGGGCTGATCGGCTTTTCGAGCTTTGGAGGGAAGCGGATGACCCTACGCCGACGACGAGGGTAGAAAGGTGGGCAGAAGCAAGGAGAAATCCCCGATTCACATATTGGTGCACGGTTGTGTCAATCATGATCGCCATCTCCTTCGGCATAGTGGCAACAGCTCTGGCCGCCGTCCAAGTTTGGATTTCTTGGTGCTCTTGGATAGACGACCCGTCAGTGCCGCAGTGTGGGTACAAAAGGAACTCAAATATGCGATGAGTAGTACCTAATACCCTACAATGATGCACATGACTGGGCGTCTCTCTGGTGTATCCTGCTGAAAGCATTGGGAAAGGTCATGTAGCATGTAGAATACAAGGCTCAAGCACTGTTAATGTATATAATAAGGGGTCCATCCCACCATTCCGTCACAGTCTAGATAGTCAAGTTATTCACGTATATACCTTCTATTTTAACATATCCAATGTCGAGGGAAATTAGCACGCTACGGCGGAATATTCCTTTCTACGGAGAATTATTCTCTAGATGCTAGTGTTGCTCCTTGTGAAATCCCCCTATTAGATAATGGCCGTTTTTGTACCGTCGAGGCCACCCCCATCGACACGGAAGCCAAGCCTCGAGATGTCGTCAGCATCGGTCACAGCGCAGTGGCTGACTTGTCAACATGTGACCGGCACCGTACGGAGCACAAGCTCCAAGTTCCTGGCCGAGCGAAAAGTGTCACGGAGAAGTTGATACGGCAGAGCCTTAGTCTCGGATGAACAACACCCTGAGCGATCACATGTGTAAATAGCACTAATTATCCCCTCTGCTCATGAGTTAGAACTCAGACTTCAGAGCATCTGAATACACTACTGGTGATTACTCCTAGAGAGAGCACTGGCTCCCTTCCCTTCTCGAGATCTATCCACGCTTCCGCAAGAAAAAGACTACAACATGCTGTAGCGAAACCGTTTGCACTTGATAAATATAATAAATAATAATTTTATTAGTAAAGCTTTGTTTTTTGTTTTGCTTTATTATTTAACTTATAAAAGACTAATGTTTTATAATATTATCACAATTAAAAAGTCTTTTAAATCAAGTATAATATAATATATATTTTATATAATAGGTAATATATAATCTATATAAAACTAAAGCTTATAAAAGGTAAAAATCTAATATAAAACATAGCTAAATAAATTATAATGTTATAATTAAGCAATAAAAAAAGTATAGCTAATAAGTAAATTAAGTAAGGTTATAATAATTATTTTTTTTTTTTATAATAAGTTGCTTATAACCTATAGTATAAAGCTAAATATTATAATATATAGCTTTAATATAATTATAAATAAAGTTATAAATAAAATTGCAGTAAATTAAAAAGCTAAAGTAGTAAATATTAACTTAATATTTTAGCAATTATAGCTAATTAAAAAATTTTATACTGCTAAAAATATTATTATTTATTTTTTTGCTTACAATTATATATAGTTGCGTATATAAATTACGTTAAAAGCTAATTAAAAACAGATATAAATAGCTTGCTTTACTTTTGCTTTCTTTTTTTTTTTTTTTTTTTTTTTTTTTTTTTTAGCTGCTGCTAGCATATTATTAGTTTTAACTAAATTTAGTTATTAATTTTACTTTTTTTTTATATTTTATTAATTTTTTATTATATTATTTTTTTATTTAAATTATTATTATATATTAATACCTTTTTTTTTAATATGCTTTTATATTATATATATTGCTAAACTTAGTAAATATGCTAATAAAAATTTAGCTAGTACATATAACTTTTTTTTATATTTAGTTTTTTAGTATATTGTTTTTATTAAAGTGCTATAGCATATTTATTTTAACTTTAGCTTAGCTTTCTTTTATTTATTTTATGCGCGTATATAAAAACTACTTTCTTTTTTTATATAAGCTATAAAAAAAGTTATAAAATATGCTAGCTTATAAGTTATTTTTTATTAGTTTTAAATAAAAATTACTGCTAATATATTAAATTCTTTTTATAATTTAATTTAAAGTAGTATAAATATTAAAGCTTTTAAAATAAAGCAAATATATATTTTAAGCTTAGCATATTAATTTTAATAATTTAATATTGCTAGTAGTAACTAATAATAATAGCTTTATTTTTTAAGCAAGTTTAAAGTATTATTATAAAAAAATTATAACATTATAATTTTAGCTTTTTTAAGTTTTTTGCTACCTTTTTACTATATATTAATTAGCTTATTATTTAATAAAAAAAAAATTAGTAATACTAAAATAGCTTGTTTTTATATTAATATTATTTATTTTTTTTTGCTAATTTAAATATAATAAAACTATTATATTGCTTATAAAAACTAAGCTATTAAATAGCGCTATTTAATTTATTTTTTAGTTGCTTTTATTAATATAAACGTTATTAATAATATTTATATCTTTTGTTTTATATATAAAGCTAACTAAATTAAAATATAAATTAATAAATTGCTTATTATTATATAGTTATACTTTATTTTTAGCTTTTTAACTAAAGTTTTATAGCTTAAATATTAACTATAAATTAATTTGCTTTTAAAGTAAAAGTAATAACTACTACTAATATTAACAATATATTTTAAAATGCTTATAATAATATATTAAAGTTTAAAAATGTTTTTAAATTTAAATTAAATTAGTTTATAAAATAGTTTATATATAGCTTATTAGTAAAATATAAACTAATTTTAAATTTAAAGTAATAAGTTTAATTTTTACTATATAAAATTTTAAGTTATATAATAGTTTTTAAAAGCTAATAATTAATTAGCTAGTTATAAATAAATTTAAGTAGTTTTAAAGCTATTTTATATTAAAATTGCTAACATATTTAAATTTATTTTTTTTATTTTTACTGCTAATTTTACTATTTTTTAAACTTTATAATTAATATAAAAGCTATAATATTAATAGCTAATATTTATTAATTATATTTATTAAGCTAGCCTAGCTATTTAATTTTATAATATAATTTACTTTAATATATTATTTTTTTTATTATATTTTTTACTTTTTATTTATTGTTAGCATTTTTTAATGCTAACATAAATAAAATATTTATAGTTTTAGCTATTTAAAGCTTTAGTAACTATATTAAAAATATATTATAAATTTAGCTATATTTATATAAAAATGCTAGGTAATATGCTTATAATTTAACTATTTTAAAAATTTTAAAAAATTTAATAAACTTAAAAGCTAGTTTATAATTTTTAAATCTAAAGTTTTTAATTAATAAAGCAACTAATTACTTAATATAAAAATTTTTAAATATATATTTAATATTATAATCTTTTATATATTTTTTAATAATATTTTATTATTATTTTATTAACTTTTTTTAAATAATTTTTAGTTTATATAGTTAATTTTATATTAATAGTACTTTTTTTAAAATAAAGTTATTTTTAATAAATAGTTTAAATTTTAATATATAGCTATATAATGCTTTAAATAATAATTTGCTAGTTATACTATTAATAGTAAAATTTATTATAAAAAATGCTTATAGTAATAATTAAAGCTAGTTAATTTATTTTATTTTTATAAAATATTAAAAATAGCTTTTTATAATTTAGTTTATTTTTTTAGTTTAACTATTAATTTAAAAATAAAATATAATTAAAAGTTTTTTTTTAATTTTAAAATAATAATATAAATTTAATTAAAACTAGCTAATAAAAATAAAGTCTTTATTAAATATTATATTTATAAAAGCTTTAAATTAATATTTTATTTTTTTATAAAATAAAATTGCTAACTAAATAGCTATAATAATAATATAAATAAAAAATAAGTATATAAATTTAATATATTAGTTAACTATTATTAATATTATATTAATAATTATTTTATAATAGAAAATTTTAAGCAATTTAATAATAAAATCTATAAATAACTTTTTTATAAAACTAGTAAATATAAAAAAAGCTTTTAAAGCGCTATATTTTTAATAATATTTTGCTTTAAAATTAAAGTAAATTATATATTTAGTTATATAGTTATAAATATTTGCTTTTATAGTTTGCTAATAAAACTTTTATTGTAATAATTTTAGTATATAATTTTAACTAAAATATTTAGCTATAAAATTATTATAATATAGCTTAATAAGCTAAAACTAAATAGCTTTTTTAAAAAAAATATAAACTTTATTTTTATATAATAATAAAAATGTTATAATAAACTATTAAAATTTTATAAATAAACTGCTTATAAATTATTTATAAATTTAATAATATTTAAGATTTTTTTTTTAAATTTAAAAAATTAAATCTTATAAAATATTTTTAATCTTTAAGTTTTAAAAATTCTTATTATTTATAGCTATTTATATACGCTAACATATAACTATTTATATAAAAATAATATATTTTATAGCTAATTTAATAGCATAAATCTTTTTTATAAAAATTTAAAAAATATAGTTTTTTATTTTAATATTATTTACTTTAATTTTTTATTTTAATAAAAAAAGCAAATTAATATTTTAAGCTTTATAAGCTATATAATTAAAATAATATAAAAGTATATTAGTTATATTTTACTTGCTTTTTTTATATTTAATAATAAAATTAAAAAAAGCTAAATATATATATTATTAAGCTTACTTGTTATTTAATTTAAATATTTTTATAAAAGCTTATAAATTAGCATAATTAATTAAAACTTTAATAAATAACTTGCTTTTTTAAAAATAATACTACTAATATTTAAAATATTTTATAATAGTAAGTATTTTTTAATTAAAAATATTATATTTTTTTTTTGCTTTATTAAATATATAAAAGTAAAATAAAATAAGTTATTATTATTTTTAATTATTTTTTTATAATAGTATTTTTGTTAGCGCTACTTTAAAAAAATTAGTTTTTATTAATATTTACTTTTTAAAGTTAAAATAGCTAAAAAAAATAGCTTTTTTAAATAAGTTTTTTAGCTTATTAAAAGCTATATATATTAAACTATTTAGTAAAATTTAACTTTTTTTTATTTTAGTTATACTTTTTTTTAAGTATTTAGTTAATAAAGTTATAACTTAAAAATATTTTTTAATAAAGCAATAATAAAAGTTATAAAACTTTAAAAATTTTTATAGCTTATAATAAAAATAAAAAAAAAAGCTAATTTTAAATAGTATTAATATAACTTAAATTTATTTTAATTTTTTTGCTAAAAATAATATATTTTAAAAAGTTAAGTTTTTTTTAATATAATTAACATTTAAATAGTTTAGTATATAAATTTACTTTTTAAAGCTTTTTAATAATATTTTATATATACTTTATATAAAACTTTTTATTTGCTAAAAATATAAATATATTATTAATATATATAAAGTAAAAAATATTTAAAATATTATTAAATGCTTTTTATATATAATTTTAAAAAGTAGCTAAAATATTATATAAACTTATAAGCATAATAAAAAATTTATAATAACTATATTTAATATAAAAAGCTATTTTTTACTTATTTTTTTTTAACTTATATATAATAGTAAATATTTTTAAAGTAAATTTTAATAAAAACTTTTATATAAAATATTTTATTTAATAGTTTTAAAATAAAAAAAAAAGTAAAGCAATTTTTTATTATAATATTATTAAGTTTTTTATAATTAATATATAAATATAAGCTTTTATTTTTTTTTAGCATAAAAAAAATTAAAGCGTTAATAAAACTTTTAAATTTTTAAATTTTTTTATTTTTTAATATTTTATTAAGCTAAGCTTATAAAACTTTTAGCTTATTTTATGCTAAAAAATATATAAAGTAATAAAAAATTATAATATTATTTTATAAGTTGATAGTAAAATTATTATATTTAAAATAAAAAAGTAAGTTAGCTTTATTTTTACTAAAAAAGTTAATAAAGTTATAAAACTTAACTAAAATCTTTTTAAGATTTAACTAATTTAAAAATATTTTTAATTTTTTTAACTATATAAGTTTAAATAGCTAAATTATTACTTAATAAAATCTTTAATTATAATAAGCTTTTATAAATTAAAAAGCTATTATTAATTTAAAATGCTTTGCTTATAATTTAAAATACTATTAATTAATAGCTAAATTAAATATAATACTTTAATTTTTTAAAGTTAATTAAAATAGCAATATTAAGCTACTTTTTAGTTTATTATTTTTATTAATAGCAATATAAGCATATTAAAACTTTTAAATAATTTTACAACTATTTATTATTTTATAAAAAACTTAATAAATATTATAAATAAAAAAAGTATTATTAATAGTATATTATAAAGCATAAATATAAAAAAAAGCTTTTTTTAGTTTATAATAAAAAGCAAAAATATAATTAATATAATTATATTTAATATATAAATTTAAATTAATATAAGTTTAAAAAAGCAGCTTTTTTAAAAATATAGTATATATATTGCAAAAAATATAAAACTGCTATAAAGTTAAAATAAAAAGCTATTAACTAAGCTTAAACTTTATATTTTTAAAAGCTAAGCTTATTTTTTTTTTTTAACTATTATTTATATAGCTTTTTAATAATAATTTAAATTAAATATAATTAATATTATTATTATTTTTTAAATAATATTTATTAAAGTTATAAATAGTTTATATTTTTTATATTTTTTATTTTTTAGCTTTTTAAAGCTATAAATAATTATAATTTATATGCTTAATTTAATTACAATTAAAATATTTAATATTTTTTATAGCTAACTTATAATTTTTATATAAATTATTACTATTATAGTTATATTTTGCTTAAATATTTAAGCTGTTATTATTAAACTATAAGTTATTATTAATATAATTATTTAGCTTATTACTATTATTATTTTAAGCAAAGCTTTTATAATTATTATTAATATAATAATTATTATGCTTTTTAAATATGTTAGCGCGTTTTTAGCTTTAGTAATAATAGTTTTTTTTTTTAAAGTTTTAATATTATTAAGGTTTTTTATTTAATTTAAAGATAATATAAAATTTAAACTATTTAAAATTTTTTTAGTTTTAGTTTTTTTTAATTAGCTTTATTATTTTTTAGCGTTAAGTAGCTATATTTACTATATTAATTTTTTTAATAAAAAAAAAATTATAGTAGCTAAATATTTTATTTTAAAGTATAATAAATAATTTTTAGTAATATAGTATAGCTTTTTTAAAGTTAGCTTATTTTTTTTTTTAGTTTTTAATTTATATAAAATAATAGTTAAAAGTTTTAAAGTTTTAATTAAATAGTTGCTTAGCTATTTTTAACTTGCTGCTAATATTAGCTTTTAAAAAAGCTAATTAGCAAATTAAAATTTTAGTTTATACTTTAAATATATTTTAATTATATTAATATTAATATTAGTTTTAAATATTTAAGCTTTAAATAAAGCTATAATATTAATTTTTATAAGCTTAGTTTATTTTACTATATATATAAAAAATATATTTAAAATAATAATAAAACTTATATTTAAAGCTATTAAATATAAAATCTAGCTTTTAAGTTTATTTAACTTATTTATTATAAGTAAAGTTTATTTTAAATAAAAAATATTTAAACTTAAATAACTTACTTAAGTTAGCATTACTTTTAAACTTATTATTATATTTGTTTTAATAGCAGTAAATATGCAATATATATTTAGCTTAGTTTTAAAAGCGCTTTTTTTATTTAAAAAATAAAAATAATTATAAAAATAGCAATATAAATAATTTAAAGCTAAAAAAGTTATTTTTGCTATAATAACTAAAATTAAATTAATAATTAAAAAAAATTAAATGCTAAAAAGTTTAATATAAAAAGTTTAAATTATTAAAGTTTGCTAAATCTTTTAACTTTTTTGTTTTTATAATTTTTTTTTTTTATAGTTATTTTTAATGCTTTTTAAAAGCATAAATAATATAAGTTAAATATAAAATCTTTTTATTATTATAGTTGTTTTTTTAATTTTTTAATCTTAACAACTAGCTAAGCATTTTATTATTATAATAACTAAGCAAAAACTTTTTTTAGCTTTATTATATTAATATTTAAAATATTAAAAAGCTTTTAGCTTTTAATATAACTTAATAAAGTTTTATAGCTATTTTATAAATAAGCTATATATAAAAGCTTTCTAGTAATAATAAAGCAAGTTAGCTGTTAAAAAGCTATTATTTTTAAATATTATAAGTAACCTTTTCTTAAAGCTTTAAAATTATTATAATTAAAAAGTCTTTTAAGTTAAATATAATATAACATATATTTTATATAATAGATAATATATAGTTTATATAAAACTAAAGCTTATAAAAAATAAAAATCTAATATAAAATATAGCTAAATAAATTATAATATTATAGTTAAGCAGTAAAAAAAATATAGCTAATAAGTAGATTAAATAAGGTTATAATAAATATACTTTAAAGTAATTTAATTAATAATAATAACATATATATTAAAAAAATATAAATGTTTTAAAAGTTTTTTATAAGTTATATATAGCTTATAAAAAAATTTAATATTTTTTAAACTAAAATAAAAAACAAATAACTACTTATAACTAAATACTAATATAAAAAAAAACAGTAAAAAAAGAAAAATTGCTATAATACGCGTTAAAATCGCCTCGAGAAGTGTGATATAGGATAGTAAGTTGTGTGGTAGGTCCCTGTAGGTCTGTAGAACCACTTATTTTTGTTTTTTAACTTTGACCTGAAGTCGAGTTCCTTAGCTTAAACCCGTCCTGATTCCATGCCTCTGCTAGTTCTGTCATATCGCCCGAAAACAGTTTAGATGGCACTACGGCCGCCTTATGCGCGTTCATCCTGTCAAAGACGCCTAATATTCCATCTCGCGTATAAAACCGTCTAATTAGCTCGGTGTCATCACTTCTCGCCGATCTGCCCCAATTATATGTCCTTAGCAGCAAAAGAGCAAGCGATGCAATTCCGGCGGCGGTGGCTGTCGCAACAGATGAGCCAGACACTCTTGAACTGCTGTACTTCTCCATATACGACGGCCCGTCGGCCGTAATGTTCTCGCCAGGCACAAGAATATCCACCCCATTCGCCGATGCTGGCGTCATGTGCCCATACTGGTCGGTCGCGGCAACATTGACGACGCCATCGTATGAGGCCGGGTAGATGGTGCCTGAGTAGACACCTTCATCCGCAGTAGAGCAGAACACAAGGGTGGGCCTACCTTTGCCCTCTCCTGTCACTGCCCGATTGATGGCGCTCTTCAATTCGGCGTGATCTTTCTTCATCACCCAGCTGATAGATATGATGTCTACATTCTGCTTGATCGCCCAGTCGATGGCCTGAAATATTCATTCCGTTAGCGGGATATCGATAATATCATGTATCAGATTGGACTATGAAGCACTTACCTCGGCTGCGTGCTTTGGTAGGATGTCTTTGCGACCTCGACCTACACGAGCAATATAAAGGCGGCAAAACGGGTTCGCCTTGGCGATCAGAGAGGCCATCTGTGTCCCGTGAGGATCTGACACCATCCACCATGGCAGTATTTGACCGCTAGTCGTACCTCCGGTAACATACGAAACGCCCTTAGCGATCTGTCCCCGAATGGAGGATCGGATCCTGTCGGCCCCATTGTCAAGAATGGCAACCTTAACTCGACAGTCTCGAATGTTGAAAGACGGCTCTTGGGTTAATTCTTTTAACTTTCGCTGGTACACGGCCTGGTCTGACCCTTTACCATGCCCGCCCCGTTGCGGTCGACTAGCCCGTCCTCGCGTGTTGTCTTGTGAGGAGTCATAGGCGTTGGAATTGCAGAGATTGTAGATGAGCCTATGACACGGATCGAGCTGGTCAAGTAGCTGAAGACTTTCGGCCTGTTAGAACGTATATAGAATAATACCACCGAGGGAAAAGGGATCGAAACGCATGCGAGAAAATAGTCCCTTACTTCGGAACAAAGGGTTCCTTGCTTTCCAGACTGCGCGTGACTGGATAATCCCACTTTTGTTTAATGTTGATACGCAACTCAAAAGATGGCTTCAATTTCTCTATACGCTTTCTAAAAGCTTCCTCGTACTCCCTAGAAAGCCTATTATGTTGAACTTGGGCTTTGTTGTACTAGTAATCATATTAGCCCCCATTCCTATTCGCGAGAAAGTTTTTGTAGTACTCACAATAGAGGGGTCGAGTTGAACGATGTTTATGGTGACGAGTTTCAACTGAGCAACTTGACGTTAGTCGCGGTGGGCAAGAATCGTACGTTGGGACGCCGCACGCCGCGGCTACGAAAAAGCGCTTGTCCGTTATTTTACCTTTTTCAGGGCCATAAGACCTTCTCCGCTTGCCCAGTGATACAAAACACCCCAATTGCCGCTAGAGTAGAGAGTTAGTTCGGTAAACTCGTTCTTCGTCCCGACGGTAAGGATCTTGAGATTGATATCCAGTTTTCGCCAATCGAACTTCTCGATGCTGAAGCGTTTAGTTATGTACTCGTGTACAATGATATCGCACATGGGTCTCGTCGTGCTATCGGGAATGCTCAGGTGACGGATTGTTTTTACACCTCCTAGTTCCAGCCATTTGAAGAGCCTCCGGATCTCGCACTGAGGTGACTCCTTGAAAAAGTTCATGTCTGGTAGACAAACATAGAAGAGAATATCCTCAAATCCAATAATATCCCTGTCTTCTGAGGCATCCTGCCTAAAGGTGTCATGCGGAAGAGCTGATATTGGTGGAACGACCAGGGACTTAGGTTTTGTCGTTATCTGAGTTGGGGGTTTCTGTCCCCTTCCAGCATTTGAATGGGCAGTATTCGACAGTGGTGCTTGGGATTTTCTTTGGCCGACTATTTCCATAGCATCAGTAACCGTTCCCGGGCCTAAGTCGTCTTCGTCCTCGGACAAGGTCAGGTCACCGGTCAGGTCGCCTATGAAATCTTGAAAGCTGTGTGATGGCCGGCTAAAATCCGACATGTCGAGGAACAACTCTTTCTCTGTGATGATGTTAGGTGACGAGCTGGGGCGCCCCGAAGTAATAGGAGATGCGTACCGGGCCCTGACAAAGGCGGTTAGCTTGAAGGAAAATGCACGGGTAGCGCCCAGCATGAGCCACGTAGCAATACAAACCTTCAATACCGTACAGTGCCGTGCGCACTGCGGAAATATCGGTAATATATTTGAAGATATCACTTTTCATCTCCCTTTGAAATTGAAGCTCGGATGTCATCTCGTTGACCGCTTCTTTAGGTTTAGGCCCGCCAAGACGTACCTGGTATGGCGATCTCCCCATGTTGTTTACGGCCGTCAGTAAACTCGTCATAAACTTTTTTCCGTCGTCTTCGCGCATCTCCTCAGTCTTGCGTTTCATCTGTCTATAGACGTCACTAGCTTTAAATGTGGTGTTGGGATTGGGCCTGCCGCCCGGAGTGTCATGGGATTTATCAATGTTACTTGGCTTGAGGGCGGGATTATTGTGAGTCACTGACGCCCTCCGCACTCCTTTGTTGGCTTCATACGTTCCTTCGGATGGCTGTTTTTGTGGAAACCTTAATTCCTGCAAACCCCTTTGTTTCCCCCAAAGTTCCATAGCCAAGTGTATCGGTAGATTCCCATTTCGGTCGGCCTCCAATAGAGCATCACTGTTGCACCTCTGCACCATTTGTGGTGAGCATGTCAATCGTTGGGAGATAGCGAGGTGTAGGCTGTTTTCTCCACTTGAAAACGACTGGGAAAGTATATCAGCAATCTCATCTATGCCCTCTTGGGAAGAAATATGAAGCAAACACTCGACAAAGTACTGGTTTTGCTTGTCGCGGAGAGCGATTTCCAAGAAGTTTGCTTTGGAACCCGAATCGTTGCGGTCGGTGTCTCGTTCCTTGAGATGCGCATCCACACTATCATCAAATAACCCGTAAAAATTCAATAGTAGCCATCTAAGAAATTCATAACCACGCGTCTCATAGAACTCTCTTGCCTTAGCGTCGGCCTCGGGGGCTCCTAGACTCGGTACCGGCCAATTCTTCACCAGATGGCAGAGGAAATATTCAGCATGACCTTCGTTGTCAAATTTGACGAATTTATCGAATAGCTTTTTCTCTTGCTCTTCATCTGCAAAATCAATTGAGTTGGCATCGTCTAAAATCAAGTCTTGAATCGTTTTGTCTTCAACTTGCTCGTCTTGATCAATGCCGGTCGGTTGTTGGCCGGGTGTCCAATATCCGTTGTCTTGCGCCATGCTAGCTAGCCGGGAGTAATTTGTTGAGACGATAGACATAGGCTGAGGTGATACACAAGTGAACAGCGATGCGGCCGCGTGCTCCCTGGGAAGTAACAACGGGAAAGGCTGCCAGGCGCCGGGATCGGTAATCGGCAGTTGGGAATGGAATCACTGGGAAATATAATTTTCCTTGACAATGGGCCTAACACCTTCCGAAAACACCACTACTTACATGCCGCTGCTGTGAGGGGTAGTATTGCTTAATGAACCAATAGCATTTTGACATCTGTACTGCTCATACCCAGGTCGGGCTGAGGAACTTAGGACTAAGGCGCAACGCCTCGCTATTCAAGTATTTCTATCAAGAATTGTGCAATTCCACAGGCTCAAACGTACCCCTGCATTTCCACTTCGTCTGCATAAGACTCCAGGCTCGGAATACTATCGGCATCATCTGCTTCTTCCATATGTAACTGCGCCAGTCGCCGATAAAGGGCAGCCATTCGTCGGTGCCGCACAGCCCTATTATTAATCTTAGAATACGAACTGGCTGCTTCCGGTATGCTCCGATCCGATCTCATTGGACGAGCAGAAAATGCCGGCCCCCCCACGGTCGGCGAAGCAGTCGCGAGAAACGTTCCCATCGCCGAGCCAGGGGCTAGCTGAACATCTGCAGTGCTACTAGCAACAGCCTGCACGTTCTGTACCAACTTTGCAGGGGTCGCTGCAGTCGCTGAAATTTGGTCACTATTGGGCCTCGTGCCGACTCTGGGATGGACATGATGGGTGGGGTGGATTGGGCACCTACATGGATTTTCTGTGCCGACGGCTGTAGCGCCCCTATCAGCGATCTTGTAGACTGACCCGGGTGCTACTCTTTCGGGGACGTGAACGAAGGCAATCTTGCGGAGGATATTCTGGTCGGGTGCGTCGGATGCGTCGGATACTCGTTCAAGATTTGTTTCGTCTACGCCAGCTAGCTTTAGTTGGTCTATCGCACTTTCTGGGCCGAAGTCACCGAGTGTGATCTTGCGGTTCCATTGAAGCAAGCTGTTCGCCGAGTCTTTGAATATGTTGATGTCGGCTTTACTTTCAACCTTGATTCGAAACTTGGATGATCTTGATCTCTGAATAAGCAGTGCAATAATCATGTAGTCGCCAATACCGTCGGATTGCTCCGCTGGTGTCAGGGTCCATGTTATCCGATTCGTTCGCTTCCTATTGGAGGTTCCGATAGATGAAGACTCTTCCGTGGCTTCTATTTTGTGTATGAGGCGGCGCTGAAACTCTTCAGACTTCGATTTAGAAAGTGTCAAGCCTATATCGGCCCCCACTGGTAGCTGACCCCCAAAGTTTCCCTCAGCTTCCTTGGTTACAGTGACACTATGAGAAACTTCTTTGGTGTAATAGGCACCTTCCTGTCCCGGCTCATATGAGGCAAAGTATGGCGCCTCGTGATTACCCTTAATACCTTTAGAAAGCTCAAGGGTCATGGTGACACTAAGGCTCTTGAAATGGTCACCGGGACTGCGAATTCGAGGAGTCATCTTGATGGCAAGCAGGCTGGCGTCATCGGGCTTCTTACTATTCCACCGGCCATGAACTTCACACAGGCGCTGAAAGCGGATAGAATAACCCGTCTTGTAAATCGTACCAAGATGATCAGGCACAGTAGTTTTCAGTTCACCGGAGCCGGGAGGGTATAGATCGATATCAAGTTCGTCATTTCTGAGAGGTATGGCTTCTTCCGCGTCGTAAAGGTCAGTCATGGTGATGATCTTAGTTGTCCCTCTAAGAGATTGATAGTGGTAATCTCCTAATTTTTAGAACCGAATACTTGTAAGTTGCTCTATTCAGTATTTATATGTATCCGTCGCCGCCAAAGTTATCTACCTTCCACGTAAATGGCGTAGTGCGTCGGGGAATTCCGGGTCCTGTTGCTAATGGGCCCTGCATGGGGGTCTACAGGCGTCAGGCAACTAGAGGTACGTGCGGGGTTGGGCTTCTACGGGCTTTCCGACATTAAGGCCTGACTGCATGATATTGTGCTACATGAACTCGATGCGGCGTCCTTCGTGCTTCGAAAATATCCGACTAGAAGCTCCGAGGTCGGCCAACTGAGAGTCAACGCGGTTTTGTTCTTGGCTCGAAATCCTAAAACACAATTTCTATGTTTCCTTCGAGCACCGATTAAGCCACGTTAGTCGAAGTTTTTTGCGGCCGAAATGGCATCACCCCTGGGGCTGTTGGTGCATGTCCAGAAGATAACGAAGCAGCACCACCGAAAGCGTGAAACACGAGCATATGAGTATGTCTCGGCTTAGAATCTCCACTGCGCTTGAGTTGAGGGTATTAACAAGTTCACATCTATCAGTGTTGTCGCCGTCCACGGACTTGGAGGAAATCGTGCGATGTCGTGGTCCTCGTATGGGGAACACGAGGGGTCTGAAATGTGGCTGAATGACACCCTTCCGACCATTCTTGATCGGCCACGCATTATGACCTTCGACTATGAGTTGAACAGTCGGTGTATTACGGTCGCTGGTATCCACAAACAAGCCCTAGATCTGCTAGAAAGTCTCGAAGACAAGAGAAAAGAGGCCGGTGTATGGTAGATACCTGAGTAGTTCAGCTACACTTACGACACTATAAATAAACTGACTTTGGCATTAGAGCGAGAGCCGGGACTTAATACTCATTGGCCACGACATCGGCGGTTTAATCATTAAGAAGGTTAGAGTCATGCACCTTTGGATAAGTAGTATCATGGGCTAACGTGATTTCGAATCCAGGCTTTGACAATGGCTCTTGGCGACAAGCGCTTCTTCCCAGTCGCAGCTTCAACCGCCTCTCTTGTAATAAATCCTAATATTTAACACTTCCAACGTCAAAGCACGTGGGGTCTCGTCCTACTAGCTTCAGAGGGCTCCCAGACCCGGAGGTTTTGTAAAAGCCATCTGAAAATACAAGCTAACTATCGGGATAATATAGGTTTTCTTTGGAACTCCACATCGCGCTCTTGACGGTGCTTCGTGGATTAATTTAGCCTGTAGCCTCCTCGTTATTTCTAAAACGAAAACCCCAGAAAACCCCCCAAAGACAATTGTCACCGAAAGCATTGAGGCCTTGGCAGCCACTTTGAGGCGAATCAACCAGGAATTCAGAGAAATATCAAGAGCATACCAGATAATCAGTGTGTATGAGGAAGAACGTTTAATCCCTCCAGCACCGGTATGTAGTTGCCGAAATGCCCATGCCCTCTCACGTTTCTTCCCGACACAGTCAATAAAGGCGAGTTGCCTAATCTTGGTTTAATTAGGTAATCGATACATACTCTGCCACATATGGCACAACAAATGAATGGAGGTGTTGCTTACGAAAGACTCATTCTGAATTGTCCAAACTTAGCACCAAAGTCCAGGAGGAACAGGAGTTGCTTGAGTGTATAGTCAAACGTGCGACTAATTCACATAGTATGGATTCACGTCCCCCATTTCCCCACCTCTATAGTACGCGGCAATTGTCCAACTGTTAACCATCACCTACATAGAGCCTCCAGCCGAGTATTTCCGATTCTTACGGATCCTCTATTCTCTTGGTGTGGAGCCAAATGACCCTTCGGCCGCGGCAAGGGAACTAACCACGTTTGAATGGCTTGAGCAAAATCCCGCATATCAAGAATGGAGACGAGCGGGCTCGAATAACATCCTTTGTATCCAGGGGAAAGAATGTTATGACAGGTCTACCCTGGCCTCGGATATTGCAAATGTCCAACTCGGGAAACATGCCGCCCTCGATGAAGAGCAGATTTCCGGTTCGAGTGGGACCGAAGTAATCTCCTTCACATTTGACACAAAAGACAAGACACGGCGCACTACTTTCGCTATGTTTGCAACGCTGAACTACCAGCTCCTTTGTCGTCGGCCCGAGTTATTTAGCCACGTCGAGCGTATCTCCGGCGTCTTCATAAACGCCAACACCAGCGACGAAAGGTCAAAGCTGCGAGTCGATCGGCTATGGGTCCTCTTTCGTACTCTTGTCAGTTGTCCGGAACACGGCGGTGTAATATGTGTCCTCAACTCAATTGATAAGTGCGATCCATCAGGAAACAAGTTCCTCGAGGAATACATGTTGCTATGGCAGTCGCTACCATCGGCTCCGAGGCTAGTTGTTACCTCCTTAAATGGAACCACCATATCAGGGAACGTGCCGAACGTGGCCGTTATCGACCTTGACTCGGTGGTGGAGTATCGAGCCGACGTCAATAAATTTGTGCAACTCGAGGTTGAGCGGCTGATAAAGAGACGCCCAGCATTTACCAAGTTTATTGAGCGCATCAAGACGCTTCTCGATAGCGGTAGCACGACCTTGGGTGCTGCAAAACTCACATTGGAGATCTTATATCAAATACAGGTCCCGTCAACAGCAAGGGGCATAGGACAGGCATTGACGTCTATGAGCAGCAAGCTAGACGACTTGTATGATGAAATGATGAGTATCAACCAAGAGAGGAATTCTGTTTGGGGCCAGCGAGTGCTTTCGTGGATGATGCATGCCATTAGGCCTCTTACCGTCCCTGAGATGTCACTTGCGCTAGCGCTCGGGGAAAATGACCATATTTCCTCGTTCCACGAAATACAGGATGAAATCGCCGAAGATCTCACCTCGGATCTAGATCGAGCGTTTCGTGGGTTGGTACGTGTACAAGACGGTCAAGTACAGTTTATCCACGACGCGTTCCGAGAATATCTCCTCAGGAAGCACAGAGGGGAATGTTCAACGAGTTGTCTTCTTTGCGTTGATCATCACCCTATGATAACCCGTCTTTGTCTTATTTATATCTCGCTGATGAATAATGAGATTGCTATGGGCGGGGAAGACGGGCCTGGAGAAAATAAGAACTCCTTAACGGACTTAGAGGCCGGTCCCGCCTCGGCAAATGTGCCCCGCGATAGCTTCCTCGCCTATGCTGTCATGTACTGGCCTATACATTATCGCAAAGCCAGAGCTACCTCCAACAAGCAGACCCCACTCAACTTTGACGTGTTCTTCGATATCCCAAAATTGATGGACGCTTGGGCTGACCGATTTTGGGACTCTCAAAACCCCCTCACTCGCGGCGTAAAAGACACACTATATATTGCTGCTGGAGTCGGGTGCTCTGATCTCGTCGCGAAGCTGTTGGATCCGAATAGGCCTGGCATGCCCGTGCGTAGTGCTAGCAATGCGCTAGCAATTGCCATCGAAAATGGACATGCCGACCTTGTTGATGAGACGCTCAAACAAGCTACACACGGGGAGGCTTTACACATCGCAGCATCTCACGGTCGAGTTGAACTATTTCGAATCCTCAAAGGAAGGCCGTGTTTAACGATAGAAGGAAGCTCTGAATATACGACATTACAAAATGCGGCGGAATCTGGGAACGCTAGTGTCGTCGAGGAAATCTTGCGAGACTATGACGAGCCACAGGCAGCCAGCCTGGTCAACGCTATCGGCGGTTTAGGTGAAACCGCTCTTCACGAGGCGAGCCGGTTCGGGCATATTGATGTCATGAAAAGGCTTCTAAAGCATGCCGACCCGAACATTGCAAGCTCTGAGTGGAAGACCCCATTGCACTTGGCGTGCCTATGGCAACAGCCGAGTGCAGTCGGTGTTCTTCTTTCGGAGCAGCGAATTAGACTAGATACTGTTGATGGGAATAAGCGGACAGCACTTCATTTTGCGGCTGATGCCGGCCGAATCGACATTGTTAAAAGAATACTTAACTGGTACACCGACGAAATGGTCAAATCGGAAGCACTTCATATGAAAGATGACGAAGGCCGAACGCCGCTCCACTTGGCCGCTCTCCACGGTCACGAGAAGGTCGTCCAGGAGATCCTCGAGAGTGAAACGGGCCCCCCTGAATTAGCCGGCGTAATAGATGAGTCCGGGTCCGTTCCCCTTCACTTAGCCATCGAATCTGGTGCTTTAAATGTTGTGGAAAAGCTCTTGGAACGTAGCTCGAAACAAATCAGTTCAACCGATAGATCTCGAAATATCCCTATCCACCTCGCGGTGTCCAGAGGCTATACCATGATTGTAGAAAGCCTCTGCAAAAAACATAGTGAGCTGGAGGCTTCTCTTGACGTCTTCAACGATAAAAGCCTCACGCCATTGCACTTGGCTTGTGAGAACGGCTTCACTGATATAGTGGAGATACTCCTCAACCACCATGCGGAAGCCGAGATCACGGGACCAAACGGCGAGACCCCACTACTGGCCGTTTGTCGAAAAGGATATGACGATATTTTGCCGCTATTATTGGACTGTTTTGCGGATGCAATGCGTATCGACGATAACGGATCTTCGCCACTGCATCTAGCTGCTGGAGGCGGCAATGACGCTTCAGTCTGGCTGCTTCTAGGCCATGGGGTTCGTGTCGATCAGAAGGATGGGAAAGGACGCGTTCCAGCTCACCTAGCAGCTCATCATGGACACCAGGGGGTTATCGAGATCCTGTTGGATTACGGCGCTGATCCTATGATTTCTGACGCTTCTGGGCGAAGCTTGCTACACTACGCCTGCGAGGGGGGTAACAGAGCCTTGGTGGAATTTCTTATAAATATACTGGGAGCGGACGCTCTATATAATCTTGACAACAATAACCAGACGCTACTACACGCCGCGGCAGGGGCCGGAGAACACGATATCGTAGAACTATTGCTTGATAAGGGCGCGAATCCAAATCCGTCGGACGATAAGGGTCAGACACCTCTTGACCTAGCTACAGATCAGGGAGTCATTAAACTGCTACTGCAGACCATACCCACTTTGGGTCTAGACGAGGGGGAGCTAGGGAGCATATTACTTTCCTCGGCCGAGAAAGGGCACGATGGGGTCGCCAGAATCCTTCTCCCCAGAAGCGCAGACCCAAATATCGTTAACGCCAAGCAGCAAACGCCACTCCACCTTGCCGCACTAGGAGGGCACGCCGGCATCGCGGACCTGCTTTTAGCCCATTCGGAAATTGAGCCTGACAAGCCCGATAACAACTGTCGTACGCCACTCTCTTATGCAGCCGAGCGCGGTAGCTCTGAAATTGTCCGCTCAATCCTCCGACAGGCACCAAAGGTTGACTCCAATTCTAAAGACAACAGTGGGCAAACCCCGTTACATTTTTCTGCAGAACAAGGGCACGTGGAGGTTGTCAGGGAAATCCTACAATCCAAAGAGACACTTCGTTCCAAGACTAAGGATATCGTATTCATCGATCCAAAAAATGGAGACGGCGTAACACCCCTTTGGCTTGCCGCTACTAAAGGTCACCACGAGGTAGTTACAGTTCTGCTATCTGGAGGGGCCGACCCGAGTGTCACGGATACGGCAGGCAGCACGCCACTACACTGTGCGGCGCTAAATGGATGGCCCAAGGTTTCCAAAGCAATCCTAGAGTCCAAAAAGCTTGAAAATGGAGATGCTAGGGACGGCGAGGGGCGGACAGCTCTATACCTCGCAGCTTACTACGGCCACGCGGAAACTTTCTCTATCTTGATTAGTAGTCCCGTTGGTCTAGACTCTAAAATCGTTGGACCCTATGGATGGCGGCCCTTACACGCCGCTTACGATTGTCTGCCTATTATTCGACTAATACTAAAGCACGTCGGAAATAGTGAAATAGATTGTGCCGATAGATACGGGAAATCAACTCTACACCTGTCCATTGAAAACGGCTTTGAGACAGTGGCCAGAGAGCTGCTACACAATGGAGCAGATCCGTTGAAAGCCGCCGCCGACGGAATGACTCCACTCCATCAAGCGGCAAAGCGAAAGGGAGCCACGTTCTTTCGCTTCGTCCTCAACAAAATCCCAGCTAGTAAAGATGTAAATATCAAGAATGATGGTGGGGAAACGCCATTCCTGCTAGCAGTTCAAATGGAGAACCTAGATGCAGTCAAGGCACTGTTGCAAAGGGATAACTTCAGCGTTCAAGCCTTCGACAGCGCCGGCATAAGGACAATTGGGAGAGTGATCGAAACGGGAAACACAGAAATTTTCACGATATTAATCCAGGATAGGCAGAGGAGCACCTTGCTTGCAGATATGTCAGATCAGGAGACCGGTAAGCTGGTACTCGAAGCGTTCAAGACAGGGAACGAAAAGATGTGCAATTCCGTCTTAGACAACCTTTCGAACGCCAAGGCTACTTCCGACGACGTATTTGATCTCGTGGCAGCAGAGCAACCAAGCCTAGCTAGGTTACTCCTAGATAAGGGAGTAGACCCAGGAAAAGTTGACAAACACGGATGGCCCCTTCCTTGGATCCACTTTGTATACGAAGCGACCCAGCAACGTGCCGTAAATCCCAATCGCGACGCCCCTGCCACGGCCGACTTCAAAGAGCCCTCCTCGTGGAATCCCGAAGATAAACATAGTAGTCTGGAATTAGTAGAGGAATCCGGCAAAACTCTCGGAGTGAGATGCTGGAATGGTAGGACAAGCCCTGTCGACCTAGTTTGCGCCTAGGATTGAAATTAATAACTGCTTTCAGATGCTCATACCGAACGTGATGAGCGGTATCACTCGGAGATGCTATACCTCGGCGCTAGATGGAGACAGAGAGCGAGGATGCATCGCCGGTTTCGATCCTACGGCTGCGTTAGAGCGGACCATCCCGTTCCACCAGATCGTAAATGGTACTTCGAGGTTAAGATCATTAGCATGATGGGGCCAAACAAGCCGCCCAGAAGGCAAGCTACCTCCTCCGTTCCGCCGATACGTAACTTTCACTATTACTAACAATGATATTTGCTGCAGTTACGTTGTCATTGGTTTCGGTAACCAGGATGCTGCTCTTGACGAACTCCCGGGCGCCGGGAACACGATGTCATGGGCATATCACGGGGACGACGGTAAGCTATATTCAGGAGGATCCGCTATCCCGGGAGCCCTTTGCGATACGTTCGGAAGTCCAGGAGATTGTATAGGTTGCTATATCGACCTTACCGATAGAACGGCATATTTTACAAAGAATGGCAAACGCCAAGGTAAGTTTCCGCTGTGTTGATACTTTTGAGTGCAGGCACAAATAGATCTGGTTTGTTAGCTTTAAACGGTAGGACTAATAATATGAATTTATAGAAGGAACTATTCGGGAAATTAACGGACGGGTTTTCCCAATGGTTTGTATAACAGGCACTGCAGAGGTACGAGCATTTTTCGCCACCTCGGATGGAGCAACCCCAACGCCGTTAGAACAAATAACGTAATACTACATCAAAGTGTTGCGGATATCATTCCACCCCGAGGAGCACCTCACCGTCGCACGCCACACGTCGGGTTACCAGTCATCAGCGGGTCGAAGATAGTAATGAAAAATCGGACTCGCCAAGACCCCTAAGTGAAGAAATTTGGGACAAGGACTGGAAGACCTAAATTGGCTTCTTATTATTTCGGACCGAATGAAAATATTAGACGGGTTTACCATTGACTTATACACCATCTTAGCGATCCGCAAATCCATATTGTATATAATTACCTATGTCCCAAGTTCAATGGTGTCCCAACTTCACCAACAGAGTCACATGAAATTTTTGCATAGCTCTAGCTACTGATATTGTTGCCATCGCACGACATCTCGCATCGTTCGACTGATGGAAGATAGCTAGCCTAAACATCAGCTTTCGACAATAATCGTATAATCGAAGAGCATTACTAGGTCAATAGGAGGTGACACAGTGATTAGAATTCGGTGACAAACTGATGCTTAACCAATCTGCCCAACGAGCAATGCAGGTGGGCAGGCTGCCGGAACGTGCAGATCGCCACTACCTTCCATCCAATCCAGGTTACCCCATATCCGATCGCGAGTACTGGGCCTTGGTACCATTGAAATTACCCTCCACATTTTTACGCCTAAGTCGTGTAATTCCATAATCAGCGCATCACAGGACATGTGTCTATATCACATCTCCGGAACAAAGTGATATTCGATATATTAGCAATAAACACTCAGTATAGGTAGTATAGGCTTTCTATGCCTCAGAAAGAGTTTATTACACCCCCGTGGAGAGATTAGAACAGTTTTCAAAAATTGAACGGAGAGTTATGACGGCGAAACGCAGGAGCTCCTAACGAGATTATAATCTCAATGATGAAAAGGAACGAGTGGACTACCTCCCAGTCACCTTGACACATCCGATCGCCATCTAGAAGCCGACGCAAATTCCCAACATCGAAAAACTATTCACGCTTCTGGCAACGCTCCCCACTAGAGATCTTGCCGCATCCCCTAATGAGCCATCCGAAGAGGACAAGGACGCAAACCCGTATTATTCTGCCATTATTCTTACTACTGCAGGCGGATACAAGTGACTTTCATCCTTGCACACTGTTAACGGCTATGATTTTATTACTCCAAGGGAGTCAACCGAGGCTATGCGTCGCGTGCTAAACATCAAGGCCAAAAGGCCCGGACTTCCAAAAAGTAGCTAGGCTTCTTGGAGCAGAATTCGTACGTGCCGTTGCAGGCAGTATCATACTGCCGTGGCCAAAGCGCGTTGAAAAGCCAATCAGATAGACGGGGTCGCATTTCGCGATGTGAACAAGCTCGAGGGGCAAGGTGCGGAGCCATACAGCCGGACATAACTTTGTGTCTACAATTACTTCGGAGCTGTCTACGTTGAAACACAAATTTTACTGAAATATCTCACTCATTATGACTTCCTCTAAATAAGGGTTTAGATAACGGATAGTTGTAGGGCAGGTACAGTACGAAATATCGTATCAGTACAAATTTCGTCTTCCAGCATGACGATATATCTAAACATAGTACCATCCGGCGGTAACTACAGCCAACGCCCTCTCCCGTTCTGACTCTTAAAAGACCCTCCATGTCCCTTAGCCAGCGAGGATCGGTCAATGGCAGCAAGGCAGCGTTGGGCCGATTCGACAGGCTGCAGCGGGCGAAAGTTCGGTGCGTACGCGGTGAATTTCTCATTGACGACTTGGAAGACCTTCAACTCACCATCCGACACTACCACGAAGTTAGTTAGGTCGAGTACAAGGACAATTAATGTTACGCTTGAGAGTATCTGAAGACTCACGCTTTGGTTCAGTCTCCTGGGTATTGACTACACCAGGGCACAGGGACATGAAGAGGATTCCTTGGTCCTTGTACGCCGCACTCAGCTTGGCAAAAAACATATTCAGTGCCGCCTTGCTAGCAGAATACGCCGCTCCATTGTACAGTCCTGTCTCGTTGGTGAAATCTACGGAGAATGTCAGCCGTCTTCCTTCATACACGCTAGAAATATACCCCATTCGCCAACCAAAGCGCGCTTGGCGAATGTGGACTTACCGAGATCACTCATGGCGGTAGATATCGCGACAACTTTCTTGAGTCCTCCTTCCTGAATTAGAGGCAGGAAGGCAAAGACAGCTTGGAGCGTGCCGTAGACGTTGATATCGAAGTTCTTCTGAGTATCCGCGACGACTGATTCCACGTCTTGTTCGCTGTTTCCAACACTGTCAGATACAAGGCAAACAACTCTTGTGAATCAGCGAACGTACAAGTCTTGTAGGGACTTCAAACCCGTCGGTCCGAATGCATACGCGGCGTTGTTGATCAGCACATCCAATCCCTTAGTGCCGAGAATTCGCCGGGCTTCTTCCGCGGCGAGCTTCAAAGCTGCCTTTTCGGTGATGTCTGCGCTCAAGACATGCACGTTTTGAATACCATCGGCGTGGAGGCGTCCTTCGGTGGCCTTCTTATCCCTTGCTAGACCGATAACCGTGTTCGAGGGGTTGGATGCGAGGGTCTTGACAAACGCATACTACGTAAAGCAACTTAGCACTAAGAATTTGGGATGATGAGTAACTCTCGAGAACTCACACCAAGGCCTCGAGAGGCTCCAGTAACAAGATAGGTAGGCATGGTAGATTTCTTTAAGCGGTAGATTTAACTCGGCGGTTGGTTCGTCTGGTTCTGGTCTTCAAAGCCCAGCACCCAGCAACACCAAAGCAGGCGATTCTAACCTCTTTATAATCCATCTCGGGCACCATCTATCCCAGACGCATTTCTAAGCTACCTTCTCGCGAAAACTTTCCAAATGAGCTGCTCCAACACGTTAAGCTCGGCTCGATATCAGCCCGAGCTATCCCCAATTCAATCAGTACCCCCACCTCCGCAGGAGGATTTAAGCGGCCGGCATTTAAGGATGCGCCTAAGACAATTCAGGCTTAGTGATGGCGGGTTTCGCATATCTGTATCTGTATCAACCCACAAAGTGTCTAGATATTTTCTACACGGCGTAGAGTGCCAAGCCGAATTAAGCTCGCTGGAGTCGAGGCTATGGAATCTATTAGGTACAAGGAGTCATACGGACAGCTCTTGGCTGCCAGATAACCTAACAAGATACGGTGTTCCAGGTAATTAGCAGTAACGACAATGGCT
The DNA here is from genome assembly GCA_002003505.1 of Xylariales sp. No.14919. Lineage (NCBI taxonomy): Eukaryota > Fungi > Ascomycota > Sordariomycetes > Xylariales > Xylariales sp. No.14919. The sequence continues at coordinate 54,652 of BDMC01000052.1, read as the reverse complement.
ACATATGAAGAGAAAGGCTGTATTATTAATATTTATGTAAATGAATAAATAGAGGAAGGGGGCGAAGAAGGCAGTAGCCGCAATGTCGGTTGGAACTGGGGACGACCGTAAGCGGGACGATATCGGCGAGCGGGAAGATCGCACTGAGTGCGACGAGGTTCGAGAGACGGAAACATGTTCTTAGGCCGAGAAGGGCTGATCGTTGGCGTTAGAGGAAGATCTCGCGTGGGTGTGGATAGATCTCGAGAAGGGAAGGGAGCCGGTGCTGTGACTAGGAGGGATCACCAGTAGTGTATTCAGATGCTCTAAAGTCTAAGTTCTAACTCATGGGCAGAGGGGATAATTAGTGCTATTTATACATGCGATCACTTGGGGTGATATTCATCCGATCCCAAGGCTCTGCCGTATCAACTTATCCGTGACAGAAGATGTATTGTCGTGCGTGGAAGAAGATTGCTCATTTCCTGATAGAGAGCAATGTCTGTCGTAGAGTCGCGTCATTCCTTGCTTCATCGTTGTTGATTTCGTCCCCGGTGTCCTCTAGCCTCCAGCACTTGGTTGGACTTGGCGTTCGGGGCATCGGGGACGACCCGATCGAAGGGGTTTGTGGGGTGCCATCAGGTAATTCAGATAGCCAGGATTGTATCTCATACATGCCGAACGGGTTGGTAATTTGATAATAGCACACGATGAGTGTATGACGGTAGAACTGCCACGGTTCTCTAGGGAACAAACACCTGACGCTTAGGTGATGTTGGCGGTTACTATGACGACTATGTACTGCTTACCAGGCCTCGGTCTTAGCTTAACGCCGATTAATAGCTAGCTCCCAGCAGTGGATTCTGAGCGCATCATCTTATCTGAAGAATGAGACGGCTTTGGCAGACGGGAAGCTTTAGATAGCATATATTACGGTGATGCATTTGAACAAGTTGAGTCCTTCCACATTCACGAAACCTTGACGATTTATTCCCCGGTAATGGCACCATAGGTCTTCAACATATTCCGTGTCACACATGAACTCCAACCTTCGATATTCAGTCTCGTACTTGTCTTCCGAATTTTATTGGTCCTATGCTCTGAGTGGGACTTTAAACTGTGAACGCAGTGGATAAAAGTGCACCTTCTGCAGTATAAAAAAAGACTACTGCTAATAAAATTCCCAATGGAGCACTTAGACAAAGGACACCTAGCCTGCTTGCCCAAGTATTGCTCACACTCATTGCAACACATACCGCAATGAACGTAGCGAATGTGAAGTCGAAATATATAAATGACGCGTTGCCACCAAAGGATGACAGGTATAGAGCGAGGGAAGCCGAGAACAGGCCGAAAGAGGCAAAGGCATATGGCCATTCTGTTCGAATCCAACTCCGGAGTGGTGGAACCTCGAGTAATCCTTTGAATGAGATACTCCCTCCCCCTGCGGTTTTTTTGATCAGCTGCCTTGCCTGCCGATCTGTTATTGTAGATAGCTTAAACCCTAATTTTTGTAGCTGCGCGCTGACATTGCTCGTCAATATTTCCAGTGCTTGATATCCCCTGGGGGCCTCGGATTTGCCAATGGCTTGCAACCTCAGATGATAGAAGAGCCACAAAAGGAAGGTTCCGAGGGCCCAGACTGACAACAAGATCGTGACAATGACAAGTTGGAGGTATGAGGCACCCCAGCGGTACATCTTCAGAATATAATACTTTTAGCTGGCCATCGTGCACAAAAGGTGTATGATAAACATTGACGGGATGGGACATACGTCAGTTTCAGGCGCACAAGATCCACCACTGTTTATATCTTCGAGCAAGTACGTTTTATTCAAGTACTCCCAAGCCCTTCTTGATGAATTACTGAATGGGTGGGAATTCCCGTGTTGGTTTCTTGGGTCGGTCCAGTCTAACCCGTACAAATCAAGTTCGCCGTTATATGCTCCGGTAATGTAATAGGCCTCTATGTCTAAAGTCGGCGGCTCGAGGCGCATGCCCATGAACTGTGATGATCTGTTCGATAAGCTATAAAATCCATACTCCGATGTGTCTGTGGCACGTCAGCATAAGTTTGATGATATCGGTAATATCGATACGCTAAAATAGACCAATGGAACGAACGGGACATTGCATACTCACATGCTGATACATTTAAAAGAAGAGTGCACCACGGGTCTTCATAATACACGCATTCTTCTAATGCATAGTTCGTCAATCTGCAAGTTTTTTAACGGATCGGGCTGTTCTTACGGGGGAAATCATCGCAGGTAATGAGGCTCGTGTTCAAGCCGTTGATGCGCCAGAAATCGTGAATGATATATGCAATAGGCCGAAAACGCGAAAATGCGATGAGGTTAGGATTTTCTTCGCTGCCCTGCTCACGGATTACTGGCCATGTGATAGGAACATAGCCCGTCGCAGCGCTGATTAAGGTCGGCCACGCTAAAATGAAGACCATGTCGAAGATGATAAAACCGCTAGTAAATTTGGAGGCAACACGTTTCTGAAAGATGAAGCTTTTCGCAATCGTCCATGTAGAAAAGATTGAAGGTTCACTTTCCAAGAAGATGGTGCGGAATGCGGCGAATGAGAGGGGCTGCGTTACCAAAGAGACCGTAGCGCAATCTGCAAATAGCCTCCAGGATACCAAGGCCAAACACGCTTGACCCCCACGCCCAACAACCTATTAAATAAACGCGGGTATTAGCATTCCGGTCGCACTAGGTATGAAGGGTTAGGTGCCCTAACTAAGTCCCAGAACGTATCAATTACTTTGGCTTGTGTGAAGGTCAGATGTCCCAATCCACGGTTGATCTGGAAGAACTGGGAAAAAGCAAATCGGTTTGGCTGGATACCCAAAGGATTGAATAGTCCACTAGTGTCACAGGAAACTGTGTGGGATTTTGATATTTGGGGGAAGTCAAGTGTGAAGAGTAGTAAACTAATTGTCAGCTTGAAGCCTACAGCAAGAAACACCATGATGACCCATAGCTTCCAGCTAAGATTGCTGCGTCGAAGATCAGATCTGGCTTGAGAAAATGGTAGGAGCCACCGTTTTTGGCCAGGTCGAATTATTCTTGTGGCGTCATTCGATTGTGCAGTCACTCCTTCGTCCTGGACGAGTAAAGAATCGAGAGATGGCCGGGAAGACGATAGCTGTGGCGTGGCAATGGAGCTGCTTCCAACGGTTGGGGAGTGAGACATGTTGAAAGACGGGAAAAAGTGGTGGGCAGAGAAGGGAAGGCGTAGCGAATTCGTCAATGTATCGTATCTCTCTCATACAAAGCAAATTAGAAACAGGGACAGTTAATGAATAAAAAAGAAAGAGCAAGTGGAATGGACCAACGCTCTTAGGCCAGAACAGTGGCGGGGTGGAAGAGCTTGAGTATTTAGGTGCCTAGAGAATGTCACATCTAGTGATTTGGGGGCGCCGTATCATGTTTCTGCCCCAATCCTACCTAGCATATCTCATCGTAGTCACACAAACCCATGGCGCAGCATAACTGGCTGGTATAAGCATGGCTAAGAATCCTTGCAGCCTACCTAGTAATAGGTATGCACTATTATTAGCAAGGTACCTATTCTTGCAAGGCCACTTTAGGCGCAAGCGATGGTATGGGATCGTTATGGTTGATTGCCCCATTTATGAATACCACAAGGAGACTTAGCCGCCTAGGAGGTTTTATAGATTGGCAAATGTGTTGTTACTTTGAAGGATAAGTGCCAGTAATTGGTGGTCAACTTTCACATCAAATAGCATGACTACGATACAACCAGACGCCTGCGCGGCAAAGAGTTACTGTTATGATGTATCAGGACTTCTGTTTATATAAGCTAATTTATCTTCTAAAATAGATATCTAATATGCTGGTTAAAGGAAAAGTGCGGGCTATTTAAGGTAGTCATGCGGGTTATTAAATATCATGGCTAGATTCAGACCCCTTCGTTCTAGATCTAACAACTGGAATAGGTACTCACCACATAGCATATCTATATCTATCGCTCACACATGAGGAAGTCGAGCATCGATCATCGCAAGCGTATCCACAGTCTCAACTGTGAGCCGCCCCAGCTCCTCCGCGTTCCGAAACATGTCCATCACGTGCGCGAAGCGTTCCACCAGCTCCGTCGCCTCGCGCAGCCTATCCACATAGCCATTCAACGTCGCATACGCCGCAGCCCCAGCGGCGTCGAGCGTGTACTCCCAGACCTTGTTCTCGCGGCACGCGGCCTCGGCCAGGGCCTGTAGGAGCTGGCGGTCGACGCCGGCGCCGAACTTGGTGCGCACGGTCTGGCAGAGGTCGCTGAGCCGCGCCGCGTCGAGCCGGCGGTAGCAGAAGGCCGCGAACGCGAGCTCGATGGCGCGCCACTGCTCCTTGAAGCTGGCGTTGCGCCGCTGCGCGGCCGCCCGCTCGAACAGGAACTGAGCTGCCTGCTTCACTATGTTCGGGTCCAGCTTGTCGACGTCCGACGCGCGCGTCATAGCTACGATGAGGTTCATCGTGCCTGCTACCGTAGATGTCTGGCAGTCGAAGCATTTCTTTGTTTTCAGGATGTCTGGTCCTAGCTGGAACCGCGACACCAAAGCGTTGAGACGCGAGCTGGCTACCTCGTGGTGGCAGATGAAGAACGCGCCTGTGGTGGGGGAGCGGATTGAGGTCACGGAAGGCCTTCGTGAGGAAACGGAGGCCCGCGACGAGCTGCGTGATAGTACGGAAGAGCTTCGCGGCACTATGGAGGGGCTACGTGATACTGAAGAGGGGCTGCGTGGCACCGCTGAGGGACTCCGTGCCCACATTATGAAAGGCTGGTGGGTTGGAGGGAGTTAGTGATAAGTGTACTTGCTGTGTAATATGTAGTTAATTGGCCCGGGTATGGTTAATTTGTTTTTCATCAGTTCTCATTTAAGGTATTAACTCCTAAATATTAGACAGATATACAGGGATAGACGATGATCTCATATAGGTACATATTTTGACAATGGTGTCAAAGAGTTCTGAATCACAAGGGAATACAGTAAAGACTGTGTTCTTTGATCAAGCCGCGATGAAACGGTCTTTTGTGATGTTGTGTTACAATCTGCCGCCTACTATACAGGACCTACACTAAGCTAACAATGTGCGCCATTATCCCAAGTCGTTTCTCATGGTAGAAACGGCTTAGTCCACCAAAACACTCACCCCGTTCTTAGCATCGCCTAAACGATAACAATATTATCCTCCATCTTACACCGCTCCAGTATCCGTTCAAAGTCCTTCTCTTTCTTCCCCTTCGCGAGCCACGTTAACCCGATCCTTTCGAACTTGAGACCATCACCCGACACCGACCTGAGGATAATGAACGCGTTCTTGTCGGGCCACATACACCCCAAAAATAATAAAAACACCTCCTTAATGGCGTCGGCATCCTCGCGGCCCATGGCATAATCCGTGCGGACCCAGATCCCGCCCTCGTCGCCCCCGGCCCGCAAGCGGTACACCGGCGGGCGCGACGGGGTACCATAGTCCCCCACCTCAGCCCGCATCCTAAGCCCCCGCCCCTTGAGCCGCAGAGACCCTACAAGCGGGCTCGTGCTGGTAGTGGGAACCGCCCCCTCGGTACTCGTGCAGCTCGCTTCCGCGATCCGGACGTCGATGCTGAAGCACGCCGAGTTGAAATCCATGCGGTTCGCATAGACAATCATGCCGAACACGGACAGCCACGACCAGCTCGGCGCGATGTACGCGGCGGGCTTCCGGTGCACGCTGACGATCTCCCAGCACAGCTGGTGCGGTAGGCTGCGCTCCCACAGCCCGGCCAGGTATCTTCCCCCTTTGCCAGACTGCACGCCCTGCTCCGCGAGCCCGGAGAGCGCCACCAGCCGGTCGCCGTCGTACGTGAAGTCGAGGCACGAGTAGCTCTCGCCGATGCGCATCCACTCGTACGGCAGCGGAGCGCCGTTACGCTGCAGCGAGCCGTAGTAGTCGAGCTTGAAGTTCGATATCACGGCCATCCCGCCGCACTGGCAGTCCGTCGAGGCCAGGCACTCCCACTTGATCTCGCCCGCGTCGAAGTACACGACGCGCGGCGACAGGATGCGCTCCTGCAGGACCCAGCCGCGCTGCAGCAGAGGCGGGCCCGAGATGTTGTAGTAGTTGCTGCCGAAGTGCCGGTGCGTCTGGTGAGGCTGCGCCCGGACCTGGACGTCGCGGTCGGCGGGGATTTCTTGGGAGGGGTATTTCGTGCCGAGGGTGCTCGATGCGAATAAATCCCCGTAGGAGTCCACGGCTTCGGTCGCGGCTATGTTTAGGTACGAGCTGCCGTATACGGCCTTCATTTTCCCCGCCTCCCGCTTCCAGTCCTCGGCGTCGTCTTGTACGATGCAGAGGGTGTCGATCCATATGTATTCGACGCCGAGGAGCCGGGTTACCTGTATGGACTCTTGGTACACCTTTGGTATCGATTCCCAGGGGATGGAACCCATCGTCGCAGCCATGTTTCGTTTCTTTAGTGTAAATGTCTCCTTATCACCCCATCGGTGACTTAGGGTCATATATCGCCCCCGCCTGCCTTCGCCATCGATAACTCGTACGCGGTCATCCTATTTTGAGTCTGTTAGTTTGTTCTTGCTACGTTTATGCCACGCTAATGTTGGTAAACCTACGCTGACGCTGATCACTCTGGAAGGTAGAACTGGATCACCATGCGAGCAACACGTATGGTTTTCATCACAGATTTTAATCCAGTCCTTCAAGTGTTCCATGCTGCGCTCTGAATCCGTGCGCTCTACCGGGTGGTATTTTAAGCCGGGGAAAGCTTTGCAGGGCTCATTTCGCTGATCTGAAGGAGGTGTCGAGGTTAACGTTCGGAATGCTTAGCTCCGGCTATGAATTTCTTACTAGACTCTCCCTCGCGCCAGAAGTTAAAGTGTCTCCAGTCCAGCGAATTCTCAGACGCTCGTGTTCGCAAGATCCGTCGACCATTTTCGTGTTCCATGAGTTCTATTCGTATCTGTTCTTCGTCGTTTCGCAACTCGTTGACTACTCCGTTTCGCTTCGCTTGGAGGGCGGGTTCGATAGACTGCCTCCATATCTCTCGAATGTCCGGGATCGACAGAGCGCTGGAAATGGTAGCACAGGTCCGGCACCCTCGCTCACCAGTCGAGCGGAAATGTCTCAGAGAAATCGCCGGCGCTGCTTTGGACGCGAACTTGGCTTGTAAGCATGTAGTCTCGCAATTTCGGTGCCAAGATCGGCAGTGGCAGGGGCCTGATGGACTTGACATAATGGGATCGGTTGCAGTTGTTATCTGGAAGCGATTGAAGAATGATATTAATTGCGGCACATTGGTTCAGGAAGCCGATTCCAAGCGCTGCCTCTTAAAAGGGGGCCCAGCGCCAGTGAGACGCGAGAAATCATTGTTGATACCCTTGATACAACAGGTTGCCTCAATGAACGCGAAGCTGGTAGGGGGTGGTTTCATGGGTGTATGAATGGGTGTCCCTCAACCAGGAATCGGAATATCGCCCCTCGCGACAAACGGTTGTCAGGGCGCAGCGATTATCGAGACAATCCCCCATGAGGGAGCTCGATGGCTTGGCATAATCGTAGCAAGCATTGTATTTGCCACGGGTGGATTATATGTTCTATTTCGTAAGTGTTGGGCAAATATGACGCTGGGATGTAACCTATAGGGCTGTGTGTGTGGCATAAGCCCCTACTCCAGGGGGGTTCCCAAGTGCTTCCCCAGGGCTTAGTTGCGTCACAGAACGAAAGGTTAAGCAAATTACATCGGCTTTCATGCTCGTTTATCCCGATACGGTAATAGCTGCGAAAGTTCCATGTAAGCGCTATATCAGCCAATCTTATGAAGCGAGCTTGGAAAGATGGAATGGATTACAGCCCGAAGAAAGCCACGATAAGAGACCCTCTATCGCGGTATGGGTTCAGGCCCTTGTGGCCAAGCGTTGAGGTAGTAACTTGCCAGGTCGCTTGGCACCAACGGCCTAGACTTCTCGAAATGGCGCGAGTATCGCACGGCACTTCCCGGATTCCAGGGGTTACACCCAGGGATTAAAAATAAGTTATCACCAGCCGTCAGGCATAGCGACATGGTTAACAAGCATCGGTTCCCTCAAAAAATATACATCGACACAATTCTTACCCAGGTTGCCTCTTATTCATCCCCATTACCATTCTAACTATCGCCCTCATATGTAATAATATCGAGAGCAATCATATCACTGTTTTCGCCTTCGCTATTCACACTCGTGCTCTTCAAGCTATAAAAAGAACGGAGACTATTTATAGCACCTAACCTAGTATTGCTTAGTGGCTGCGCCCCACATCCCGCGCCCGCACTAACCAGGTAATCTGGGCCACCCACGTGTCTGGTAGGGTTGGGGGGCCCCTTTTTTGTCCTTGCATTGCATGTATATGTACGAATTTCTATATTACATATTACCTAACGTCATATTCAAAAGCAATTACTTCGAAGTGGTTAGTGCTGAGATTTTTATGTATACTCTCGGAAGCATTCAGTATAGGGGGTGTAACGCACGCTTGTTGTTGCGCGAAAAGCGCCGCTATCTATTCTGAGTCTCATTACAAATATACAAGACGCGCCTGTGTTCCCGACGTGTGGCAATAACTACCTATCTGATGCAGGTGCCACACACAACGCTTCATTCATTCACCTAAGACGCCCTAACGACCGACGGGAACGAGCCCATTCAGTCGAATGAAGTCCCGCACTAAGTCCTCAGACGGACCGAACTCCCGAACCTTGTGCTCCAACCAGCGCCTCCTTTCCCGGTTCCCAACAGGTCTTCTCGACGTGAAGCTGTAGCGAATCGGCTCCTTCAAATGAGTCGTATGCCGCGCGAGCAGGCTGGGACCCATATCGACGCCTCGGTACCGAAATTTAGGCGTCCCTTGCGTGTCGAAGTGCACGAGATTGCCGTACTCAAAAATGTCGTCGATGAAATATTGCGTCATCGGCGTGTCTGGGTTAGTTAAATGCTCGAATATGGACGCGTAAGTCCCTGAAATGAGACAAACGTCGGCTAGTATCAATGCTGCAGGATTGAGAGCCTTGATAAAATAGAGCAGATCGCTTTCGGAGGTATGGAGGCCGCGCACACTACACTCTTTTAATCGTGTCGTTGTCGGCGGATGAATGCTACAGTCGAGGCTGATTGTGGGCTGCACGAGTGTAGTGCAGGCATCGTGCGGAAGGCTATACCAATGTAGATGGAGGACCTCTAGCTCTGGCATAGATTCAATCATCCGCAAGATGCCCCGGAAGGTCAAAGCGACGTGCCAGCTCTGGGAGAGCCCGTATATTGCCGTCTCTTGGGCTAGGGTCTGTTCTGTTGCGTCGTGGGGGGATGACAAACTCAATATCAGCGTCTTCAGGTGGTGAAAAACGCCCATTGATGGGATATTTCGGGTGAGGTGTAGAAACGCATTGTAGTTCAAGCTACAGCTCGAGACATAGCCGAACAGGTCCAGGTGGTCGTAAACGAGTAACTGGGATTCGCTAAGCGCTGCCATTGTGATCTCAAAGGTATGCAGTGCTGCCGCCCAGATCTCGGTCCATGAGGGAAGACTCCCTACCTCGAAAGTGCCATCACCCACACGCTGGGTGAGCACGATGATGCAAAAGCTCAGAGAGACCAAGCCACCCGTTGCGGATCGCTGCTTCAAAAAGCTGAAGGCTTTAGTTAGAAGGCCTTGGCACTCAGCGATGTCAAATGTGGAGGATATCTGAGGCTCTGCGACGCCAGAAATAATACAATGCTGCAGTAAACAGCCCAGCCGGCCTCTTCCCATCACATGCACCATATTTTGCAGTCTCTCTGCCGTTAATATTATCTCTTTCTCGGTGAAGAATCCCTTGAAATGCCCTTGGGAAGCTTTGCTTTCAAGATTGCGGCTTGTCAATCGGAAAGACGCGATATCCCGAACATCCAGAAACGTTACTATGTACTCAACCAACTCGATTGGGAGGGTTTCCAGGGAGGTCGTCATCTTTAGTTTATGATCTGCGGGGATGAATGCCAAAAAATTTTTCTCATGGAATACCTCTGAGATGAGATGACGTGGTGCAAGCCGCCGTACAACAATCAGAAAATATACCTCTGTTGTAAGAGCATAGACGGGTATCCATCACGGTTCTACCTACCGAAGAAGGCAGAAGTGAAAAGGAAACGGATAACAAAAGGAAGTGAGGGCCCCAGAAGGAGGTCAGTTGGTAGGAATTTGCACATGGAAGCTATTACACACATGCGCTCCCTGCGCGGCAGGGGATAAGCAATGGTTGTGGCTAGGTTTGTGGCTACCCAAGTGGCACAGCCACCTCTTCACTCAAACCGCCGTGACTATTATAAACGTGAACATCAACAGGACATTGGTAGCAGCGATTAAAGCATGATACTGGAATGTCCTGCAGGCAATATCACGCAGGGAATCAATTGATCAAAGTGTGATATTGTCAATAAGCTCGTAAAATTCAATTCTGTGCATGTGTGTTGTTCTGTTCATGATGCCCCCTTCCTGACAATTCTGCTGAGATATCCACCCCGACTCTCAGATCCGTCTGGCTTACTTAGTCAGCTTCGCCCCCAATATTACTAATATACAGAGCACCTCCTTTTTGGGGGGTGTGACACTGTTACCGGTTGTGTTGCTACTTCTGCCTCTCGGCGCCCCCAGTGTTCCCGCATGATAAACTCAACAAAATTACCGTGCGGTATCTTCATCGCTTACGGAGCCATTTCCGTTCAGGCGGTGGAAATAATCGTACCATTGGAAGGCATACAAGTCACGCTACCCAACACCCACCCACACGCTGTCGCACGTATCGAGACATCCTCTACCCTCTTTGAAACCTTGGCTTTGGCTTCGCCCTCGGCTATCCGCACCCGCACAAACCCTTACAGGTAGCAACCCAGAGCCCAATCTTGCGTCCCAAAAGATCGGGCACATATCGATCTACGGGTCAGCCCACGCCAGACCTTTCGCAAAAGTCCCACACATACCTACATTGATGGGGTTGTGGCAAGTTAGTGTTATGATCAGCGTGAAAAGAGAGAATCATTACGTCTAGTGTGGTAACCCAATCCCCTCGGACGCCTAGCCCTCACTACGGGGGGCCAAAACATCGGCATTTCGTAGTAACTCTTAGTCCCAGAAGGGACGCGGATTAACATGGTAAGTCGCCCCATCTACTTCTCCCACAGTGGGGGGATCTACGCATATAAGGTCTCGCAGACCATCATAGTAGACCGGAGTGCTGTATGTATTCATCGTATTAGATCACATATCCTATCACTTTCATTGCGTAGCTCAAAATCGGCCACTATACAGTAAATTATAGCATGTCTTGACGCAGGTATTCGAACAGTACCAAATTATTACTCGTTCCGGGCAAGCCGGACTCTATTCCGAGGATGAAGAACCTCATTTCAGCAACGCTCGACAACGCCGCTCGGCTCTGCGAGGCCGGGTTTTACGACTACATTATCATCGGAAACGGAATTGGGGCTGAATCCTAGCTAGAACGCTCGTGGAAATACCGCTCATGGAAGGACAGCAGCGTGAGCCTCGTGTTCTCATCATTAAAGGAGGTGGCTGCCTGAACCTCGCCACGCCTCGGTGGAATCCCGGCAGCTTTGTAGGGCCCTCGGAGGATAACGATCTCGTTTATGGCAGGCTTAAAGATCCCTTTGTGACTGTGACCGCCGAGTCTGAACCGTAGGCTGGTGGGCCACTATATGCTATTGGCGGTCGCAGCACTGTGTGGGGTTTGTACACACCGAAGATTAACGACGACCAACTTAAGTATTTCCCTGAGAGTGTTCGCGAATATCTCAAAAATGGCGGCTATGACGTATCCCTTCTTACCCCCCATCCTCACGCCAAAGCCTTTCCTATTCTTGAATCGGAAGGGGAGCGGCATAATAAAATCATCAGCCATCTCAATCAAATTCTCAATAAAGTTCTCAATAGTGACAGACAGTCGCCTTTTGGGCTTTGCCCGATAGCTGCAGAATTCACAGTCAGGAGCCCCGTTTCAAGACTGTACCAAATAATCCAGGGCGGGTACTCCACCATCCCCTGGATTCTTGAACAGGTGTTCAACAACAGCAAAAGTCTGAGCTTACTCTCTCGTACTCGAGTAATGACCGTCAATCAATCTAATCGTGTTGAGATGGATGGGAGAAAAACAAAAATAGAGAGCTTGACCGTTATTGATCGGCATGGTAAGGAGAGTGCTTTCTCGATCGGGAATGCAATTGTCATTCTCAGTGCCGGTACAGTTGATACGGCAGCGATCGCGCTCCGGAGTAGAGTAGGCGAAGACAAAAAGAGCCTCGTTGGCCGCGGTCTCACCGACCACGGCATCTGGGGGACTCGGTTTATGTTCCAAGCCAGCAACGGTGTCGAAAGCCTTATGGGGCAAGCTCTCAGGCTCCAAGCCACTTTGAAGCTAAGAGCAGATTGATCTGGCGAAGGCCACAGAGAAAATACGACTAGCTGCTTATTCACTATCACGATCAATGCGGCTTCATTCTTGGGGAGGGCCACCGAGAATAGTATGCCCTGTCGGTATATTGACAGGGAGATGAAGATTGTCTCCGCAGTGGACTTTTTCAAGCCAGGAGAGCCAACTAGAAAAACACCACACTATCCCGTTGTTCAGGTCGTATTCTGTCTCTCTAGCCAACTGCGGAGGGAAAACAGAGTCTTGAACCTCCCAAACTCTATACCAGCAATTTAACTCACGAAGGAGGATAATTCCATTTATGCACCCAATATGCAGCTCATCGCTGGAGCGATCGAGAATGCACTATCTGAGAAAGAAATCACGGGGCCGATGCCGCGGATAACCAGAGGGTCTTTCGGAGCGGTAGCACACGAGGTGGGGACTATGCGGATGGGAAAGAATGTAGATGAAAGCGTAGTGAATGAGAACCTGCAGGTTCACGATCCGCAGAATCTTTTCGTGGGCGACCTCTCGGTATTTCCCGTGAGTCCATCTTCAAACCCAACGCTGACACTAGCTGCGCTCTCACAGAGGCTGGGCTGTTATCTCGAGGAGCAGCGGCAGCAACAATCCACATAACCCGAGAACCAAGAGGGAGCCAGACAGCCTTGCTTAGTTTATCTCAGATTTAAATTCTAATATAATTACCCTTTCTCGTTATATGCCCATATCCGGACCAATTAGTATACTAGTACTGAAAACACGTGTTCCGTTTACAGAACATTGGTATGATGGTACAGTATATACTCATCTGATCGTCTAGGCGTGCTGGTAACCCGTTGGAATTTGTATCAACCTAAGGCTTCTTACATGGGGCCGGTAGAGAACGTGAGGGGGGGGAGCAGTTGCCGCTAAACACCACAGCTATGTGAGGCTGCTATGAAAATGGATTACTAAGCATCAGGACAAGATCGGTTAGGTCTTAGGGAATCGTCGAGGGAATGCTGCACACGCGTAGTAGTATTGACAAACATGCAACATAGGCGTAATGGGTAGCATTGTATCAAACGGATTACTGCGAGGAGATGCTAATTGTTGAGGCGCTTAAAGCGCCACAATCACAAATGCACAGGATCTAGTTAAATCACCTTAGAATAGAGAGACTAGGTTAGGTCGCTTATCACACACAGTCACGTGTGTGGGCAAGTAATTAGATTGCACATAAGACGGTCTAGGTTAGATGGGGGGTGGCTAAAAAAAAAAAAGAATTGTGAGGGGTCGTGCAACTTTGCGTTGCAATAAGCCGCATTCGAGCGTCCAACCTAGCTAAGCTTTTCGCTAATCCGACCTCAGAGTCGTACCTCTATTGCATAGTATTATGCAGTCTTCTTATTTTGTCTGCCAAGACCTAGATAGACTACGTAGGGCGGCACGCGAGCAGGGCCCTATGAATGATTGGATACTGGGGCGTCACGGGCAGCACGGGTACACAGCCCTACACAGCGTACACAGCGTTCCCCACAAGCAAAACAAGTCATTTGAGCCCATTTTTGGCCTGTTTGACTAACTTGGCTGGCTTCTGTACTTGATTCCCTTCGGTCGCGGCCAAAAGACCTCCAGAACTGCGACGCGCAGGAGTTGGGGTGCCAAGGGACCAGAGGTAGGGCTGGTATATTAGGTGTAGGTGGTATACTAGGTGTGGAGGTGGGTAAGGGTCCTTAAGTGGATTAGGTGGGGCCTGGGGTAAGGGGGGAGGCCTGGGGCAGGTGGGTTAGGGTGGCTAGGGTCTGACCTCTAACCTTTTAATTAATCTTTTTTTTATTAAAAATACCCTGTAAAGGTTAAAAAGAAAATACTAAAAACTGCCCGCAATTAATTAAAAGTCATTAATAATTTACTCTATTTGTTATTTTATTTTGTTTCTATAATAATTTCAAACTGTTGTTTTGCTTTGATTTTGCAAGTTATCTGTCAGTCGAGTCAAGGGGGAATGCTAAACCCATCCTCCGATCCTCCGATCCTCTTAGTCCTAGCGTCTTCCGTTTATAGAAAGTGCATTTCCGAGAACTACTAGTAGTACAGCTGCATGCGTCCTAGGTTGGTCGGTCCGCACCCCCACTTGTCCACTATTATAACAAGGGCTTGTGAGGGGCTTGGGATGTCTTCAGATAAAGGATAATCTTCTATGGTGTCCGAGGTCCATTGACTCCTCAGAACAAAAGGACCTTGGAATAGCGCTCGCGCCAGGCTTGTATACCCCAGTCGGCAACTATTCCTCCTCGCCTAAAGTTGCCTTAATGGCTTCCTTTAGAGTGTCTCGGTATTTAAGTAAAGGACCGAACAGCTAAAGGAGGTCTCAGCAATCCTAGGTAATACTCTACGAACTAGCGATTCTCGCGTTCTAGCGCATCCCGCGTGCTACGTCTAACTTTTCAGCCAATATACAGTGTTACGTATAACAGCTATCGTCCTAATCGTTATATTCTCTTAACCTCTAACATACTCAACAGCGGGATTCACAGTAAGGATTTGCGAGTTCGTATTAGCTGGGTAAAAGTAACCGTAAGCATCCCTGTTGCTGTTGAGCTCGTAGGTGAATAGGTGCCCTATAAGCCTATCAGAAGAGTTGGCTTCAAGGATCTCCTACTTGAAAACTGACGTTCTTAGTTCCTCAGTTGGCTGCTTGCACTTGATTAAAGAATCCGTTTGCAATCCGCGGAGCTACTCTTCCGGAGAGGATGAACCCCTCCTGCCTTTTGACGTCATAGATCGCATGCTCACGCGCCCACTGATTCCCGATAATAGAGACAGTTGGGCGGCGGGACGTGGACAGGATGAGTCGTAAGACGGCTGGGGCCTTTGGTTTGGTTTTCTTATTGATGCGATCTACTTCTGATGGTGTTCCGACCTATCGTTCGTCGGACAAGTTCTACGGTCGTGTAGGGTTCGTATCGGCGGAGCGTCTAATCAAACTAACAGGTAGGACATGTATACCTCGTGAAGAACGGCCGGCGACCTTATGCATCCATCGCGATATAAACCCTCAATTTTCTGAGGGAGTGCCAAGGAGACTTCTGATTGGTCGAGGATTAGTCAGCTTATCGTCTGAATAGTCATTCTTCGAGCCCGTATTACTGCCCTCGTGATGTGTAGGCGGATTGCTTTTTTGTTCTTGACCGATTGAAGACTGTAATGAGAGTCCAGAGCTGCCCATGGAGACGATAATCGGCGAGGTTGTCGTCGATCTTGCCTTAAAACTACACCTGCAGCATCGTGATGATGGCCTGGCCGACGATTGATAGCCTTTTGAAAACCCGGGGAACCAATTGTGTATCCTGTTACATCTTTGCCAAGACTCTCTCATCTGGCGATGCGGGCCTAGGCACATAGACCAGTCATCAGAGCGATCAAGCCAGAATCTGTTGTATCATGTACTTAGTCGGAGAGTCGAGAGGTCTCAATACTACAGACTATATATTAAGGAACAATCCAATTCCTAAACTACGTCCTCTTCAAACCCAACCAGAAAAGTCCAGATAGCTACTTTTTGTCAACACATTAGATATACGCGTCCCTTTGGTCCCCGCAGCCAGCCCTCAATCATGCCATCACAGGATGAGTTGGAGACGGCTTTCAAGGGATGCCCCTTGGTGCTAGGAACGTCGATTCTGCTTGCCAATGGTGAAGCGTGTTCAGTCGAAAGTCTGACGGCGAGCCATCGACTTCACGCCGGTCCCGTTGGCTCACAAGAGATGGAAATATCCGAGTCATCCACCTATTGCATCGTGCACAGAGCAGAAGTCGAGTTGGTAGGCTTTAGTAAGTCGTTCCACCGCTACCCAGGGCATGGATGACAGCTCACATCAAGTTTGCTATAGATGGAGAATCGCCATTTGCCGCCCCTGGCCAACCCTTTCTTACCAGCACTGGACTGCGTGCTGTCGATCCCAAGGCGGCTCTGGCTACCAATCCGTTTTTATGCATTGGAAAACTCGCAGTTGGACACGTCATATACCGCCGCGTCGGTGAAGTGTACAAGCACATTACGATCCGTTCCATCGAGAAGACAAAGGCCGAGGAACAGGAAGTCTATAGCGTTTTCCTCGCCAGTAGTCAAAAGCACTATCACGCGAACGGATACCTCGTTTCCCAGAATGTCGCCGAACACACTTTACAGCACGCGGTAGAATACGTCAGGCGAGTCCCGGAGAGTCAAAGACTTTCGCTGCTTTCCGGCTTCAAGGAGTTATACACTACCTTCGCCCATCATGATCGAGAGACCATCAAGGCACGGCTCGATCTTGAGATCCGGTATGGATATCGGGGGCCGCAAGTCCATAAAAGCAGCGCGCTGGAGATTAAAGTCGACGATATTAGCGATGCGAAGGTGGTGTCACCAGCACAGAGGAAGAACAAGGGAGTGCCATTGGATCAACTCCAGCGAAGATACGAGCTGATTGCACATAACCCGGCTCGCATTCCTAAGCACTACCATCTCCCATCCATTGATGTCATTGATGGTTGTATGGTTGTGGACGACGAGGTCCAACTCAGGTCTTCTCACAACCGCCACGACAGAACATTCAAGTGGACGCGCAAGATTGCGAACTCCGAGACGGTTGAACATGGTATGGTCAGGGTGTATCCAGACGGGCTCTCTGGGCATGGCACCGTCTTCGTCACGTCCGAGTCCGATCCAACACGACTACGCAAGGACCACATTCACACGTTTGATATACGGGCCAAACCGGTAATGGGGGCGCAGAGCGGTGGAAGGTACGTGCCGCTCGACAATTATAAGCTCACAGTGGACAGGCGTGAGTGGCCAGCGAATAAAGACCAAGGCAAAATCCAAGACCCGATCGACATGGGCGACTTCACTTACGGCTATTCTGACGAGGGCGACAAAGTGATCGTGCCGTACGTCCAGTTCCCCACCCTGAATCATATCCAAGAGGCCATCAACGCGAAGTTTAAGAAAGACTTGGATGAGCTCTATCGAGTCGAGTTCGCAAGGCTAGAGGACAATACCTCGCGAGCCACCGTTCAGTTCCATCGTGCTTCCACGATCCCACTCATCTCCGACTCGGGCGACGATGTCAGGACTTTCGACATCCGATTTCCTGATTTGGGTTTGAAGAACACCCTTCCCGTTCTGTTTGAGGAATTCTATATTGACATCGATATTTTTGACGACTTCAGTTACGGGGCACTCTATGAGTTTGACCCAGAGATGCGAGGAGGAAAGGGAACACGGTGGGTTATAAATATCAATCATGAGAATGAGAACAGGAGGCTAACATGCTATAGTCACTTGATTCGCGCAGAATACATCGATTCTCAGGGTTATTTCCAGCAGCTCAGGGCCAAAGTGTCACAAGCCTTTGCAGAAGTCCATGGCCCATCGAAGCGAGCAGTGCATCCTCACGTTTCGAGTCCTTGCAAAATAACAGATGAACTCGTTGCATACAAGGCGCCAGATCTGGACTTGCTCGTAAATTTTCCCAAATACAACGAAGACACGGTACGTAAAATTAGACTACCCTCAATGATAAACCCCCCTCGGATGATTGATCCGGGTCTAATTGACCGTCACAAGTAGGTTCATTCCACCGTCCAGAATTTGATTCAGACCATGATGTATTATCACATGAACCAAGACGATAGAATGCAGTTCACCACCAGGTCCAAGCCCACCAACCTCCCTTCCGTGTTGGCAGACAACCTTCCCGCCCGACTGAAGGCCTTTTTCCACGACAAGTATGCGCCGGCATTTCTGTGTCGGTCCATAGAGAGTTTTGACAAGTATTCGTCCAAGTTTACGGCCAAGGAGAAGAGTCGTCTATGGTATTGGTGGGAGGGCAACGGCGACAAATGCCTTGCGCGATCCCAGGAGTACAACGATATCAACGGCCTAGCATCGCGAGAAGCAATGAAGCTGTTGTATGGCCCGGATCTCGCCCCGTTTTTCGAGAGTGCCGAGGGTCCAGACTATTGGGCTGCAGCACTTTCGGAGAAGCTGAGCGGCACGCGACTCATGCACTTGTGGCTCACAAACCCTATACAAAATGTAAGCGGTTTTGACGGAGGCCTGCGTTCCTCGTATTACTTACTTCCTCAGACATGCTAACTAGATCTCGTGCCATAGGGAGGCAATGTCATCAACAAGGCATGCATGCTCATGGACGTGCTCTCTCCGTCCCGGGATTTCGCTGATCAGTGGTTTGAGAATATCGTGGCCTACGCGGGGGAGTCCGGGATCAACTATCCGTACATCGACAAAGAAAGCGACGTGGCCGGCCAGTGGCTCCAAAATTCCTTGAATGAGCTCATTGTCAAGGTGCTACTAGACGACCCTAGCATGTCGAGTGATGTGAAGGACGCACTCTTGGAGGATATTGTAGCATTCGAAAAGGAAAACGACATGAACCAGAACGAGACGGCAATAAATAGAGCCGCCAACATAGTACAGAAACAGTCCGTTTTTATAGTAGAAGCCAAGAGTTGGTTCACGGCCGTGGGCAAAGGCCTTTCGAAGGCACTGCAAGGGACTCGACTTTACCAATGGCTTGGGACGGCATTTGACAAAATCGTGGCCAGGGTATCAAAGTTTCTTCCGGGCACGAAGTTCTTGAAAGGCATGACGACTGTCTGCATGGTTAGTTAGTTCCTTGGTATCCTACCCTATCCTATCCAGGTTCATAGCGGCTAATTAGCTCCCCCACCCCCCCAGGCTGCATTCTACATTGGCCAGATTGCTACTAATGTCATGGGCCTTATAAGCAATTGGGGCACACTGGGGGATGACGACAGAGCTACCGTCATTCTCGAGACGCTGAAGATTGTGACGGAGGGAATCGGGTACGCCTTAGATTCGTTCAAGAATTTCAAGGACAATCAGATAACCTCGGCGGCTGGCCAACTCGACGTCGAGGCTCTTAATCAGGGTACAAGCCGTGCCCTGGGCGAGAGCGGGCAGGGTCTCGGGAAAATGTCCGAAGACATCAACGGAGTCGGTGGGTTTCACGAGTCGGTGGCGGACCACGTCGGGGCCGGTGGTCAGACGCCGGCTCATCCCAGCGGGGAAGAGACGTGGAACGAGAAAGTCAGCGACCCTGTGAGCGATCTTCCACCGGGAGGCAAACCCGCGGCGAAGGAATTCAACCTGTCCGGGACCATCCTTAAGGCGCTCAATATCGCACTGGGCATCGGGGTTGCTGTCGCCATGACATTCGCCCTCGTACGACAATGGGACACCCTCACCATCACCGGCAGGTGGATCAACGGCTTAGCGATTGTCGCCCAAGTCCTCACTGTGATCATGGACGTTGCAACTCTTGTCGGTGAATTCACTACAGTAGCCTTCAGCTCATATCTGCCTCTTGTCGGAGTAATCACCGCCGTCATAGGCATCGTAACGATGATCGTAGGCTACTTTGTGAACTTGTACAAGCCCCCTGTGGCTACAGATCCGGTAGAAAAATATATCCAGGATAAGGGCACGCCGCTGCTCGAACTCTTCGACGACGCCCCCGAGCCGAAGCTCGCCTACGCCATATCGACCACCCGTGTTCCGCCGGGCAAAGTGACCAGCATAGAGATCGTCGCGATGAATCTCAGCAAGGAAGAGGTGAGCCTCACCAATACGCGCATTTCCCTCCTCAGCGGCGACGACGACACGTGCCTGTTCGCGGCCGACGACAAGATCGTGCTCGTGCCGGACGATGACCCAAGCAGGGATACCGAGAACCACACGTACGTTGCGCCCAACAAGACCACCGACGCCAACCTCCAGCCGCCGAGCAAGCTAGGAACGACCTCTTCGTACTACCAGTACGATCTGCGACTCGCAGGCCCTAAGAAAGTGGGTGAAGACGCGCTCCAGGCCCTCGTGCTCAAGCCAGCCGAAAAGATCCGCTCCGTGTGGAAAGCCAAGATTAATAAGCAAGGCCCGGACAGCAACAGCAACAGCAGCAGGGTTTCTATCGTGGAGCTCTCCGGGAATGACAAGAGCCACGTCGAATTTACGCTCGTTCGAAACCTGTTCTAATAGGGGCCATGGGGAAACCCCTAAGCGTAGATAGAAGGCCCTGAGCAACTTTCATGGATAATTCGACTTCATACCGTAGGCAGGAATCTATAGTATAACATAGGTCACCCATCGATACCTAACACTTTAATAATTATTAAAAGGGCTTAATGATTACTGTTTATAACGTTAAAATTTATATTCTTTTTTCTTTACTTTTTATATCTTAGGTTTTTATTTTTATTATATTAACTAAAGTTATTTTACAATTAATATTACGATAAAGAATTTTCATCGGAGAAAAGGTGGGTGGCGGTGGAGGCCTAACATACACCCATCGAATCTGCCCTTCGGTATCTCATTCCCTATACGAGTCCTAAATATAGGGGTAAAACATGATGAACAGCCTGCTGTCACCTTCACATTTTCGAAGTGACTTTAATTTCAATTTTGCCACCGATACCTGTGAGCCCTACCAAATGCGCCTCGTACTCAACAATGCAACACAAAAATCCGTCGTTGTATTAATTGGTTAGGCATGTAACGAGGACGCCCACAAATGGTAGCACAGGCGCAGCCTACTTGCAACAACGACCACTAAGAGCAGCCAAATTATCCTTTTCAATCATTTCGTATTATATGTAAGCTAATGCAATACAACCAGTATTCAGGGGCGCCCCAAACGTGCTCGCCACGTAGTATTGTAGTCTATGGGGGCCGATTATTAGGCGCTGTATCTAGAAATAAAAGCACTCGTTCAAGACAACAGCGTAAATAGCCTTGGTTTTGTGCATTAATTAAACATCACGCTTTCAGACATACATTCTCCCATCACATATTATTAAGAACACGACGGTTAAGACCCTGGCTACTCATTTCTTCCGCAATCTACCATGGAAAACGACAACATCCATCTTGGAACGTGGACTAACTGGTCCTGAGGGCCTGTTTTTGGGGCCACCGTAACCACAACTAAGCAATACGGCAACTTTCTCATCGCCTTTACAGCCTTCTACATTGCCTTCGTTGCCACGCGCTCTTGGAGGATCCTCGCCCTTATCCTGCACCGGTGCCGTTCAAACCCCGCTCCGCAGCTGACGTTTCTCCGTCAACGCCAGATCATACTCCGGAATGCCTCAAACGCGGAATCAAGCCTGATATTATTCATCCGGCTCTGCTGGGCATGGCGGAAGTTTCCAGCCCGCCGCATATTGTCGCTGCTTCCGGAAATTGCACTCGCCTTCGGTTGCATAGCGGCATTCACAGTAGCGGGTGGTTTCTCTTCTAGTATCTCTACGGCCATTGGCGACGAGGTCCTGATTCGGGGAGATAACTGTGCCATACTTTCGACTCTCACAAACATCTCGGATCTTGATCTTATTCTGCCGATAAGATCTCAGAGGTTGAACGAGGATGCTACCTATGCCCAGCAATGCTACCAAAGCGATGTGAGCGAATTAAGCCCATCGGAGTGCACCAGGTTTGTGGTAAACCATCTTCCCACGTCCAGCGTTAACACCAATGCGAAATGCCCATTTCAACCGGAAATATGTCAAACTCAAGACCACAACATCCAATTAGACACCGGATATCTTAATAGCCATGATCATCTCGGAATCAACGCTCCCGAAACCCAAAGATTCGCGTTAAGATATGCTTTGCAATGTGTTCCACTGAAAAGTGAGGGTCATACAAGCGAATTCTCATATGAGGGGCTACCTTATGTGAGATACCACTACGGCGCAGCAGGGGATGGCTCATCTGATAATCTCACCATAAACGACTATGTTTTCTTAGAAAAGAATATTAGCGTCCAGTATTCTTCCCCATCGGCACCATCCGCGGGGCGAAACTTCAAGGTATCGGTGTAGGTACCCGTCACCTCGATCTTAGATTATGAGGTCAGTAGCTGATTTGCGCGTCTCTCATAGCGTACCGGCTATCGGTTTTACGCCAGTACCCGAGCTCCAAGTCCCGAACGGCGACCTGTCTCTCGTTTTCCTATCCGGTTACGGAGTTAGGTTTATCGAGCCCCTGGACGATGCCTGGTACCGGGCGACCGCCGCCTCGGGGTACGCGACGGAATCCCATTCCACGGGAAATGTCCCAGTTTATGGGCTACGCGAAGCAGCCTCTCCTATGGCGTGTGTCGAGAAGTGGCAATGGTGCAACCTTGCGTATCCTTCCATGAGCGGATGCGGGCCATTGGCGGGTAAAGTCGACGCCGTGTATGGCGCGGCGCCATTTTTCAACCTGACACGCGGCGACATCGAGGCCGGTGACCAATCTCGATTCTCAAACGTCGGGAAGAGGCTGATATGGTCTGCTCTTTCCATGCTGGTGGATACCATTGGCGTTCAGGGGTTGATAATTCTGGGGGCTAGATCTCTGGCATCGCAAGACCGGCTCTACAGCGGTATTCAGTCGCCGCTGCCCAATGATCAGTGGCAGCTTGATGTAAAGAATTGGTTTGAAATGACCCTTTCTTCTACGCAGTCCTCCTTCGTCAATACAGCTTTAGGATTTCCGGCTGGGGCAGACGTACCTCGATTCCTCCCCGACAATACCGTCGAGCGAGAACTATGTAACAGTCAGGTCAGTTTGGCATAGCAGTGTTCAAATGCTCAAATAGAGATAGCTAACTTTCATGGTAGAAGATCAGGAGTACTGCTTACACATCGTTCAGCCTCTTCGGCCTGTACTTTATCTTTCTTGTCGGCGCCGCCATCATCCTCACGTCCTTCATTCTGGAACCGATTCTGACCTGCCTATACAACGGTCGACGGAAGAAACAGCACTATGCGAACCTGGAATGGGCGTCTAATACCAGCTTGCAGCTCCACCGGCTCGCGCACGAGAAACTGGAGCAGGGTGAATGGTCGAACTGCGTGGAAGAGATTCCGACGACTGAGCTTGACGTTGAGTTGGCCGGTCTGGACGTAACTGATCCGGCGCGGCCAACAATAAGCAAGATTGGCAATGGTAATCTAGCCGGAAGCGAGACTGCGGTAGAATTGACTGATGTGGCTGTAACATCTGCTCGGCCGTCGATGGAACGAGAATTAATAACAGCCGACGTTTAGGACAACAACACTAGCACCAGCCCAACGCCTATCCTAGAAGACGAAACAATTACAGGTAGTAGTGCAAGCAGGATATAGAATGTTGGGCCAGCAGGCCCTGCTGCGACGAGGGCGGGTCCTTATGGACCATATCATTAAGAAAAGAGGCTCGTAAGAGCGGTAAACAGGGCCGAACGGGTTACAGGTATATATCTTGCTAAGCAGATGGGGATATTTGGAATAGGTATCATTGGTATATAAGTTTACTGCACTACTTACAGACCATCCCCTCATGGACCATCTTACCTAAAAACAACCCTTCGTTATATAAAGCTGCATTTCTTAACGTTTTTAGCTGCAAATGCTAATTTTACGTATTTTTAACTAAAATATAGTTTTTAGCTTTAGTTTTATTTACTTAAGACTTTTTTATAGCTTTAGTTATAGCTTTAAATATATTATATTTACTTGCTTTATTTTTATATATAACTTTAATTTTTAGCTTTTTTTTTTATTTGCTATATATTAGCTATATATACTAAAGTTTTTTTAGGTATAATTTTTATGTTTTGCTAAGTTTTTTTTTTTTATTTAGCTACTTTAGCTTTAAAGTAAATAATTTTAGCTTTAAAAATATAATTTTATAAAATTAATAATTAAAAATATTTTTAACTTTTTAAGTAAATAGCTTTTAAAGTAAAAAGTTAAAAAAAAAGTAAATATAAATAATTTTTTAATTAAATTATAAAAGATTTTAACTATATAAAAAAGTTTATATTTATATTTTATTATTTTTAGCTTAAAGTTTTAATATAATAAGCTTTATTTTTATAATAAATATTTTAAATAAAGCTTAAGCTTTATTTACTTTTTTAGCATTATATATTTTAATAATAATAGCTTTAAATAATTTTATAAATATATTTTAGTTATTTTTTAAGTATTTTTAATTACTTTAAAAGTTAAAACAAGCTTTTTAGCTAATTAAAAAGCTTTATTTTAAAAAATATATAAGCTTTTATTTTAAAATATTTTTTTAACTTTTTTTTTAATAAATTAAAAACTTTTATATTTAATACTTATAAAATATAACTATAATATAACTTATAAAATATTAGCTAAACTTTATTTAATAAATAATTTAATAAAAAATTATTACTTATATATAAGTTATAGCTATTAAAAACTAAAACTATTTATATATTATTATAATAAGCTTAAATAAAAAAAATAAATAAGTTTTAAAGCTAAATAAATATTATATTATTATTAGTTTATTTTTTAAGTATTGCTTTAAATTATTAGTTATTTAATATATTTTTATTTTAGTTTAAAAACTATTAACTTTATATTTTATTATTTTAAAAAAAAACTAATTGCAAAAAAAATATTTTATTATTATTAATATATTTAATAAAAATAACTTATTTATTTTATTTAATATTTTTTTTAAAGCTATATAGCTTTTAGCTTTATAAACTATTTAATAATTACTTTTAATATTTTAGCTAATATTTATTTTATTAATATTATAAAAATATAAAATAAAAATATTAGCAATATATAAAAAAATAAATTAATTAAAAAAAATATAAATATTATTTTTTAAAGCTTTATTAACTTTTAAATAGCTAATAGTTTTTAATTTAGCTAACTTTATTAATAAATTCCTTTTAAAAAAATAAAAATATTAGTAACTATTAAGCTTTTATATATTATTATAAATAAAAAGCATTTATTAAGCTATTTTTTTAAACCTAGCAAAAAAAAATATATAACTTAATTTAGCTTAGCTAATTACTTAATATATTAACTAACTTTTTAAATATAATAATAAAATTTATAAATAATTATAAACTTTTTTTTAAGTTAATATTTTTTTAATATAATAGTTTAAATATAATTTAAGTAAACTTTATTTTTTAGCTGCTTTATAAACTAATAAGCTAAATTTAATATTATAAAATATAGCGTTTACATATTTTTTATAGTTTAAAATTAGCATTACAATAAAAAAAAAAGCAAACAATTCTAATAAGCATAAAAAAAAGATTATAAGTAAAAAAGTAATAAAAATATAGCCAAGTATTTACATATACGTTAAGCGCATAAATTAAGTAGTTAAGGTAGTCCATGGAGGGATAGTCCATAAATAGTGCAGTAAACTTATGTACAACAAGTAGATTAACATCAGACACTAGACGAAAGTTGCCTTGTGTTAACACTTGGAATTTAAGTCGATACTAGAATTAAACAAATCTCAAACGCTCCGCGCGAAATTAAAGCCTTTCGAACCACAGGTTCACTTCACCTCAAAGGGGCAGAAGCCCTCCAACAAATCCTTTTCCGCACCATCAAATATCAAAAAGAGAATAACCGCGACCCGTTACAGGGCGCGCAACAACGCTAGTTCTTCCCAGACGGCGTGGCCTCGTACGCAGGCAAAGGCTCGTACGGGGGCAAGTCAGGCGCCTTACCCCCCGCATCGGGAGGCAGCGAAGAAGGGCCCGCCACCGAAGGGCCCGCTTCAGCGACCGGCGGCGGCGGCTGAGCGAATTCAAGCGGCGGGTGGACTATGACGCCGTACTCTTTGTCGACCTCTTTGACTTTACCCGTGAGCTCGAAGCCGAATTTGATCCTCGCGCTGTACGAATGCGAGATGTTGTACGTGGCGAAGGACGAGCTGAACCCGCCTATCCTGCCGCTCCCGAGAGGCTGCGTGTTGACGATCTTGGTGTTCTCGTTGGCTTTGGAGAACGGCCCGGTGTTGTCTATCGCGCCCGCGGCCTCGAACACCGTGTAGTTCCCCTCGGATTCCGGACACCTGAATATCGTCCTGTCTGCCCGGACGTCTGTGTGGGCCTCGATTTCCACGTGGAAGTACTGTAGCCGGACTTCGGGGATTAGCGTCGCCGTACACTCGTTTTCGCGAGCCTTGATTCGGACTTCAAAGCATGCCGGCTGTCCTAGGTACAGGTCCTTAGGAGCCAAGCAGACCCAGTCGAAGGCATATGTGGGGAAATTGGCCCCGCCGAATAACGCCTTAGTCTTCTGCCTGAATCCTTGCGGCCGATCTGCCTCGGGCAATAGGAGCTCATTCCTCACCGACACGGATCCGCGCCAATCATAGGGCCTTCTGTCCGCCAGCTGGGTGGTTCTCGGGCCCTCGTAGTGAATCACGGGCTCTTCGTACTCGCCTGGCTTGTTTACGTGTACGTCTAATCGGGGCATGACAACGTCAACGCCGACGCGATACTCGACAAAGGCTTCGTACCTATGCGCGAAGCCATGGTAGGAGCTTTGGAAGCTCGGTGGCAGCCTTTGGCTCGAACGAGATATGTACCTGGGATCCTCGTCAAAGTCGTCGGTGACCTGGGCATAGGCGACTTCGGGGAAGAAAAGGCTGAAGGGGAAATTGGTTGAGTCCCTGGGGTGAGCCCTGAAGGAGTCGTCGTACACGAGCGCCTTCTGGTGAAATAGCGGCGCTCGTCCGCGATAGATGCTGGTGCTTTGCCCGTTGGATTTCCAGATTTTCGTCTTTGCACGCCCGTGGAGTGTGACGTAGACCTGGAGCGGCCCAAAGAGCTCGGCGCTGGCATTGCCGTGCCCGGGGGCGTACCTTAGGTTGATGTGTCCCGTGACAGGATCGCGATTACCACAATGGATCCTGCTGGGGTCATCGAGGACGACCTTTGCATGGAGCGTGCCGACCGACATGGCCTATGTAGATTGAGCTGTCGTGACCAGAATGGTCCCTATGTGTGTGTGTGTGGGTGTGTTGAGATTCTAGATGAGCGAAATTACACAGTTGGAGCACCGCCGAGGAATCCTCACATGTATATACCACGAGGTGGTCAATCTGACTGCGGCGATCCTGCGGCGCAAGTGTGGCGATGGTGTGGCTGTGTAGGCGGTTGTTGGATTAAGCATTCACACCTTCCTTTGTGGAGGCAGAATGCGGGTGGAACTAGGTACAGCCTGCAGGTATTTAGCTCGAGGGAAAGATGAGCCCTGCCAAGATGAGTCAATCGGAAGCTTACGTTTAATATGAGTTCTCGGTGGATCACGATGCATCGTGCTCATTGTAGCTTTACTCTATTATTGGCTTGCAGAGCCTCGACGGGCGGGCCCGTATTGTTCTCGCACCGCGATTTGACATTGGAGCTACCTTCTATTGCTACCTCGACAATAGAGAAGTCTATAGAAACCGCTGAATGTCAGTGAATGAAAGCTTCGACAAATAAAGACGTACTACAATGTAAATAAATAGTAGCAGGGGAGTGCTTGTCTAGATCAGGTACGTAGCGTGGCGTGGAAATGAGAGTGACGTCAGATTTATGGAGTTATGCAAGTCCCGCCTCAAAGTGGAGGCTGCGCCGTTTCCGCTTAGTTTATGGTCGAGGACTTGTATCTATCGCGTAGTAGCGGGTTGGAATACCTTCATATCGCGAAGTAGGCATTGACCTATGCATAAGCGTACTCGTTCCATTCATCATGAGTACGTTCCCTATTCCGCTTAAATTATAAACTTGATATTCGGCCCAAGTATGATCCGAAGCATGTACCGCTTCTACGTAGAGACCTATGAGAGTTTCTTCCCACCTCTCATCTTAGCCACAAAGCGCCCCCCTATTAGCCGTGCCCAAACACATTTTCCCTCGAGATACGATTTTCTAGGTTCGTGAGTAGATGTCTGTAAATAATCTTGGAATTCACTCCGCCATGCTCAAAAAACCTTTTATTCAAGACTACCAAAGCCAGGATTGGGGGTTCGGGTAGGGACAGCAACAAGGCACCTCCAACTCTATCAACTCTCCAGGTCTCGACTAAAGCGTAAGGGGAAATGAAGAGGGTCTGTTCCGAATCATTATGGAACTGTTCTACGAGTTGCTGATGGCAAACGAACGCTGGCCACGTGGTAGAGCCTTCACCCTAGTTGCGGCACGCGGATGCGAACCAATCATTTTGACAATCGGGTAAACATGAGGGAGGAGTTTGTGAGGCCGGCTTTAAGGGCCAAAAGTTGAAGCTTCCTGTAGGGAACTAGTTTCAGGGATGAGACGAGAAGTGTTGTGGGGAAACCCAGGGAGTTAGTCTCGAAAAGCTTAGTGCTGATCCCGCCTTCTCCAGAAGCCAATTAGTAGATCTGATTCGTCTCGGAGCTAGCGGCCTTTAATCATGCATGAAAGCACCGGCCGCGCGGTTGTGACGGGATTGACGATAGCTAAAGTGAATATATTTGGCATCATAATGTGGGCTTGATGGGTGGGGAGGCTGGTCCTTCGGGCCACTCGGCCTCAGATTCGGCCTCGGATCCCTGGCTATAAATCCAGGCGGTAAAGAGGCGGCGGGTTCCGGCAAGGTCATCGTAGTTGTAAGTCCTACAAATTTGGTAACTCACACAAAGTATAGAAAGGTTGCGCGAGTCTTTCGACGACGATTCACCTTTGTTCATTATTCTCTGATAACTCTGCGTTGCACAACGCCAAGATGGCTTCAACGCTAGATGCTAGGTCGTTTCGGCCGGTCACCCCCGGTATAACGCTTATCCCGGAGGGCGAGATCGACTCGCGGTCGGATGAGGAACTCATCGAAGCGCTTAGACACCCGGCCCCAGTCCGCCACGAACGGAATGTCTGGGCGTTCTGGAACACCGGCTTCGACAACATGCGACCGTGGACTCAGCGCAACGTCCTCGGCTGGATACGCCGCCAGGGCCCCACGTGGGACATCCGGCTGCTCGACATGGTGCCCGGCTCAGCGACAAACGTGCAGAATTTCGTGCCGCCGGAATATCTCCCGGATTGTTTCAAGAACGGTACCATGGACGGGATCGCGAAGGGCCAACACGCCAGCGACATGGCGCGATTGCCATTACTCTACCTACACGGCGGTGTCTGGCTGGACGCCGGCTCGATCCTGCTCCGCAACTTCGACGATATCTTCTGGCGGGACCTCGAAGACCCCGGCTCGCCGTTCGAGATGGGCATCACGCTCTTCCAGTCCCGGAAGTACATCGGGCAATGCCTGACCGGGTTCTTCGGCGCGAGGAAGGGCAACCCGTTCATCGAGCGCTGGATGCGGCTGTGGCTCGAGCTCTGGAGAGACGGGCGCACGAACTGCTTCGGCCTCCACGAGCACCCGCTCATACAGCCGCTGGGCCTGATCGTGCCGCCGGAGGCGCAGGAGCACGAGAATCCCCGGCAGATCGACTTGGGCGGGGCCGGGGTTTTCGACCTCAAGATCACGACGGATTATCTGGCGTTGAACATGGCGTATGAGCGTGTGCGGCTGCTCAAGGACGACGAGACGGGTTGGAACGGGCCCGAGTATTTCCGCCGCCACGTCCACCTGCTCGATACCATAGACGAGGTGTGGAAATCCCACGAGATGCTGCTGCAAGACGAGCTGTTCCCACTCCTGTCCCTTCCCTTTGAGCCCAAGCGCATCGAGACCGATGCCCAACAGAAAGCGGCCGCTGGCTATGTGGGACATGTCCTGGCGAACTGCAGCATGGCCAAGTACAGCCAAGGACACTGGCAACCTGGCGCGAGGGTGCCGCTCGCGATGACCTGGAGCATGCCGGAAAACTCCGATGCGGATATCAAGAAAGGGACGTGGGCTGAGTATTTTAGGTGGGCGAGCGTTTTTTGCAGCCAGACGCGATTGCAAGGGGTTTGTCTGCCTAGTCTGAAGCTGCCGGAGGAAAAAGACGAAATCATTAATGCAGGACTGCTGGAAGTGAAGTGAGGGCCAACCCCTCCATCAGAGCCTTTGTTATATTCCGCGCTTCGTTTTTAACCCTTATCTCTCCATCTCTAAGAACTCACTGTCACGCTCATGACCGTTTCTGATTATCAAGTTCACATAAAAGTTTGTTTGAAGCTCTGAAGATAAAACACTGCCTAGCGCCAGCACCCGTAAATGTCGTTATATCTCCCCGCCGAACACGTCGGGAACTTTGGGAGGCGCCTCAACATTCTTTATCAAGTAGCTAGGGTCTTTCTCGGCCTTTTGAACAATTTCCCTCAACTTGACTCTTGATATCTCTGCATTAGCACGTCCTTTTGGGTCGATTACAATCAGATCGTTACTAATTAGGCTGACTAGACCTTCCAGTCCAGTACCTTTGGCACACCGAGGGTCATTCCTCAGTGCGTCAAACCCGCGGGACACAACTGGAGGGATTATTATCGTATCCCCTTCTATGTTTTTGTGGAAAGCTCCGTGTTGAGACGGTGGGCTTTCCTGATCCCTAAGCAGCTCTCTAAACTTTTCAATCGCATCGTAGCCGTACAATAGCCAAATGGCAAATTCCATGAATATACAACCAATCGACCACATGTCGTATCTTCGCGACCTTGGCTCGTACGACGTGGCCTCCGGCGGCTCGTATACTGGAGAAGAGGCTCTTGTATCCTCTAGATCGTGACGTAGTTCCGACGAGATGCGATGCCGAGCGGCATGATGAAAAAACGCAATGACCAGGGTTCCACCTACACTAGAATTGTCTTGATCATTGAAGTGAAGGATATGGTCGGGCCGCAGGTCATCATGTCGGCAGTTTACTCCATGAAGGGCAAAAAGAGCGTCTACAAGACCGACCATTTGCTGAAAGCACCACAAAAAAGTCCCGAAACTCCGTGTCGGCAAGGCATTGGGATAACTCCTCCAGAAATCACAAAGGTTGCCTCCGTTAGCCCAAGGGAAAATGGTATAGGAAAGATCACCTTGTTGAACGGTGGCGATATATTGGATCAAATGAGGGTGTTTAAGGGCTTGGACTTTTGTTAAAGTACCCTTTTCCTCGTGAAAACTTTCTAGAGAATCATGGTGTTTGACAGCAACCTTGATATGATGAGTTGGCCTGGGGACCTGGGAATATATATCAGTATTCAATTAATCACTATACCTAGAAATACATGTGCATGACAAACTTACTATATGGGCCGCGTGGAGGATGCCTGAATACACAGTAGCTCTAGCAGTTACCGCTATCTTCGTAATATCGTACAACGGTAAAGGGGTGTCACCATCGATATTGATGTGTTCACCTCGCGTGGTAAATACCGGCGCGAGGACTAACCATTGGCGCCTGACGAAATATTCTATCTCAATATCTCGCCACTTCGAGAATGACCTGAACTCTCTACCTCGGCATCTGGCTCCGGAGGAAATCAATAAATTGTACTCCTGCGTGCCTCCAATGATTTTAAGTGGGAGATGCTCATCCCTTAGTCCATCTTTGAATAGATCCCGAATGCGCTCCTCGGCCTCAATGAATCCAAGTATCGCGAAAATTTTCTTTGATAATTCAACTATCCGATTGAAATCGTCCATGGGGGATAATTGAGCTTTGACAATGTTTGGAGTAATTACCTCGTTCAAAGCGTCTAGTGGTAAGAATGAGAACCCTGAAAAGGGTTTGGTATTTCCCATCCAATCACACTCGACAGCCATTGATCTTAGCCGACGATATAATATCCTCCCGGCTGACCGAGAAAACGCGCCGGCATTGCCCGAACCCCGTTGGGTGTTCTCATCATCCGGATGATCCCATGAGACAGGGCTGTTGGAGATATTTGAGTGCACGGAAATAGTCGGGTATCTCAAAGCGGCGCTCTGGCCGGTCTGTGGCTCTGAAGACCTGTCTTCGGGGCTTTCATTGAAGTAATCATTCGTCAGAAAATGATCGCTATACTCTGGAAACCTGTCAGGTGCTGGGAAGGAATGGTCGGCTCTATCGTAATGGCACAATGCAAACCTTGGGATTTCTACTTTCTCGTGAACAGCCCCGTTGATCCATTGCGTGATGTCCCCCGCGCGTTCTATATTTCCTGGTACGTTAAAGCTGCCTGGTAGTACGTTTAGGTCTTGTATCGTAGGTGGTGGCCACGGAAGAGCCCGAAGTGCAAACTCGTAGGTGTGCTGGAGGACATGGTCAACTAACTCTGTACAATCCTCGGGCCCGCACGAATTGCATAGAGGACAGGATTTTATTCCCATAGTCTGCACTGCGGACCAAGAAATAATAGTCGAAAATGAGGTTTCTAGGAGCTCTTCTTTGTGTTCGATCTGTATGTGGCTCCCGATACTCTCCATTGTCGGATAGCTTGCATCGTCCTCATCGCAAAATGGGCATTGCCATCGGGGCAGATGGCTCTGTCTAACATGGTTCTCCCATTCGCTTCGGTTGCAAAAGAGTAGTTGTGGTGTAGGACAGTTCTCGGCAACGCAGGTATAGGGGCACAAGTCTTCGATTATATGCTGCCTTTAAACCGGTTTATTAGAACTGGCGACGAGTATTGAGCCAAAGGGTCTCGATGGTATCTACTTACTTCCATGTCGTGGGATTGGTAAAAACATCGACTGGGAATGATTGACAACAGCAAGGACACTTTGCTACCAGTCGACCCAAAGGGATAGGAGGGGGTTTGGGGAACTCAGTATCAGCGGCGATAGAAGTGATTTGCGTCTTTGCTACTCTTGGATGACCTTGCTTGACGGCTGGTGTATATTTGAGGGTCCCCTCAGCTGTAGATGCAAGTGAAAATCCTGATATTGTAGGTTCAGGGCGGCTAAGGTCCTTGGTGGTGAGATGCGGCCCTAGACCTTGAGGGCCTAACACGTTCTGAACACTTGGAGGAGGCCTGTCCTGCAAGGGGTTGTCCGCGGAGAGAGAAGCGGCAGATGCTCCGACCTGTGCATGCGCTTCCTTCTGGTGTTTGGATCTTTTCTGCGCTATATTGAACTTGTGTCTTCGCCTGAGGTTCGCATCAATTAAGCGATTCTGGAGGGGGGACAGTTTGGAGGGGTTCAAATCAGCAACACAGTCCTCGTTTTCGTTCTGGTGAAAAAGCGCTTCTTCTGTAGGACGAAGTAGTACTATGCACTCGAGATGTGTTCTGAAATCCGGGTGCTCGTCTGGGTCGAATGTTAGGTCGGCCCTGCGGTTTCTCGATGCCTTCCCGGTCCGACGGATGGCCACGCCAATCAAAGCCAAGTTCCCGATCGCCGAGTCAAAATTCTGGATGATTTCGTCAGAGCTTCTCTCGCTTTCGGCAACATTCTTGGCGTAATCCAAACAGTCGGCCAGCGTATTAAGGACGTTCCTCACTAAGGCGAGGTCATTGAACCGACCTTGGAGTCTGGAGTCTAGTGAGGATCCGGGCTTCGACAACGCGCCAACGCTATCGGCCCAGAGACAGAAGTCAGCCAGCCTACTCTCTAACCCTGTGTGTCCGGGTCCATGGAGAGCAAGGAGCTCCTCGAACTTGGAAATGCATGCTTTTGTAAGGATTAGAACGGAGGGCTCGGCCGACTCCATGATTTACTTCTCGTTGATTTGGGAGATTTTCTATGATTATCTAAAAGAACGCGTTCGGTGTCCGCCGATAAATTTGAAGGGATGGAATTGGGTTGAGCGGGGTTGCATGGGAGCTGAGCATCAGCTGACGGCACATCAAGCACGTGGAGCGGGGAAACCGCAAGGTTTCACCAGTGCGTCGTACAATGGCACCGAGGGCAAATCTTGACCCCTAACGTCATAAATGTCTTGCTCGAGTAGAAGATTCTTACTGTCATAACATGGCCGAGGCCGCTTCGACCCGCCTGATATCACACGCTGCAAAGCTTTCTAAAGCTATATTTGGTGCCTTAAGGCAGGGCGGCTTGCAGCCTTCCGATCGGGGCTACCGCGTAGCAAACGACGTGGCTGTCAGACTTCACTTAATCGGTTTATATCTTCAGTCTCTTCCGCCATATTGGATTGAGCTGGAAATTGAACAGCTCTGTGATAAGATACTGCGAGACTCACAGAATATCAGGCGGCCAACCCAAAGGTCGCCCCTTGTTACGCTTCTCTTCGGCCAGGATAAGCACACAGATGAACAGTCGTGCCTAGTAGTCTTCTTTCGGATACAAATTGAAGATGCCCAAAACTTCAAAATTACTTGCGACGACCTCCTCACTAAGTTGACCAAGGATGACAACGTTGCCGGGAGATTACCCGACTCCGCGCTCCAGCTAAACACCCCGGATGTCTTAGAAGACTTGAATAATAACGTCTTTGAGGCACTTCAATGTATCGCCTTGTGTGACCTAGAATTGCACGAAACCAACAACACAGCGCTGATGAGCCAAGACGATCCCTCACAGTTGCGGCATCCCGCAAGGTTATGTCTTCACGAACATGAAAACGAAAACTCGGTTCCAGGTAACATATCCATCCTTATCTCAGCTATGGACAAGGAGATTTGGCAGGAGTTTTATTTAAGGATGTATGTGTATTCCCCTTAGTCACGATTATGGCATTGGCAAACCTCCGAAAACACGGCAATGGACTTTTAAGTAAACTTTAGGTTTGCTATAAACGGTTAATCAATGCATTTACCTAGAGGTCCTTTCTCAATTCATAATCTATTCAGAAGCCATTCGGAGTTTAACATGACGTACCTTTATCAGCTTGCTACCAATTGCCCACGCTAATAACTGAGTTAGTCGGCTGGACGATACTGTGGACGACGAGCGGCGGGTCCTCGGTCAAGGAGGCTTCTGCCGAATCCTTGAAATGAATATTACTGCCCGTCTATTTCTCGAATTCAACCGCGACCATGGCCTTTTCTGGCGTAACAAAGAAGCGCAAGTTCTAAATGAAATCCTCCAGGCCGGGGCCGGGGAGTCGCTTAAACACGTCGTCTCCCAGTACAAGCTGACAGCAAAAGACAAGGTGATTCTATCATATGCTATAGCTCAGTCATACTGGAAATACTACGACTCAGAATTGATGCGAATTAAATGGACGAGCGACGGAATTTGGTTCATGCCTGAGGAAGACAATAACAGACAGAAAGGCCAACTACCTCTGCGTGCCTATATATCGTTACCTTTTGGTCTCACCAGCAGCACCACGCCAGATGTCTCATACGAAGACCTATTACTCCATCGATGTCCTCGGATTTTCGACCTAGGCGTGTTGCTCCTGGAGATTGGCCTTGCAAAACCCTTCCGGACCCCCGGACGTCGTCCGCATACGGTCGCACGGGCCAATCTCAATCATAAGACAGCGATCAATGATCTATCCGAGCTAGAAAAATCAGATTGGGATGGTTTCACCCACAAGAAACATTTCGATTCCGCCGTGAAATATTGTCTCAA
This sequence comes from Xylariales sp. No.14919, assembly GCA_002003505.1. Taxonomy (NCBI): domain Eukaryota; kingdom Fungi; phylum Ascomycota; class Sordariomycetes; order Xylariales; species Xylariales sp. No.14919. The sequence goes on along the minus strand of BDMC01000052.1, from coordinate 18,955 downwards.
CCGCGATAACTTCGTCCCTCCCCAGTCCGAGTCCAAGCTAGCCTGGAACGGGCCAGAAGGTATTCTCCGACGAAGGAGGATGCTTTACCATAACGTGGTCCGCCCCCTAGAATGGCTAGCGAAGGCGGGTTTCGGAGCTCAATGCGGAGATCTTACATTCGTTAGCAAGAAATTTGGGCCTCCTCCACAGGGAGGTGCATCCAACACAACATTGCCATTGGAGTCAGAGGCATTGTTCCACAGTAATATTGTTCCCAAGATGTGGCTTACGGACCTGCAGAAGATAAGTGAACAAGTGGAGCGTAAACGGCGGGAGTATCGAGTCACGACTGCAATCCGAGTTGCAATCTTGGATACAGGGCTTAACAGGGACTTTCCCTGGTTTAAGGCAAACGATGGGCTAATAAAAAGTATTAGAAACGAGGCAGACTTTACAAAATCTAGTCCACCGACCATGATGGATACTTCTGGCCACGGTACCTTCATGACGAGGCTCATCATGTTGTGTGCGCCCAGTGTAGAAGTATCAGTGGCACGTGTTGCCGAAAACACAAATGCGCTCAAAAGTAGCCGAGAGATCATCAAGGAGGTAAGTAGAGTAATTACATCGTCCCTCGACGCGTAAGACTTACACTGCTGGTTGAATAGGCTATCCTCTGGGCTGGGCAGACCGTCAAAGCGGACATCATCTCTATGTCTTTTGGCTTCCCAAGCGACGACCAGGGAATACGTGACGCCATAGAAACAGTGTACAAGAGTCGTGGGGAAGACGTCATCTTCTTCGCCAGCGCTGGGAACTCGTCCATAGACGATGAGAGCTTCCCGGCCCGACATCCGCACGTCATATCAGTCTACGCAACGAACTGCCACGGGGCATTTTTGCAATCCAACTCGGCAAGCACGAGCAACGGTGCCGCGGTGCTTGGTACATACGGTGATGACATCCCGGACTTCATTCGCGAAGAATTTGGCACCATGTACCCGAAAGTTTGCCAACCCGGATCCTCTCTCGCTACGGCTATTATGGCGGGGATCGGCGCCACATTGCTTGCGTACGGATCCGTCTTGCCCTCGCTAGTTTCGCTTCAGGGGTTAGCCGCGACCACGGGCAACCGTATCCTTGGACGCCTCAGGACAGCGAAGGGAATGGAGGCAGTGCTACATCGACTAGCACAAAAAGAATTCGATCACCCTCGGCTGAAAGCAGTGAACCCAATATGGTTCTGGAAGAGTAGACCTAGCGATATGGAACGATATTTTGCCATTCTCGATGTCTTGTCTGATGTGGACAGGAAGTCTCCTAGGGGCACAAAGGCGGGCTAGGAGAAGGTGACCCCAATACAATACAATGGAGCGAGATTAAATCTGCAATTATCTCAGGGTTACTTGTGTTGTTTACGGCCATTGCATGGTGTCTATCATTTGGGTAGTAGAATTGCCGCACTATATTATACTACCAAAATAATATACTTATATTCCTTCTTCCCAATGGATATTATATTTAATCCTTCATTAGGCACCACTTAAGGATAGCTTAAGTTTAAATCATTAATGAGTCCAATTAGATTACCCGTTATATTATGTATCGTGCGCAAACACAATATAAGAGTCTTCATTATCATCGATCTTCCTTTCATCCCAGACCTCCGGCTGCAAATCCAAATCTTGGCGAAGCACCGCGGCATTCACCTCAACGGTTTCTATTTCTTCCTCGTCCTCACCCTCAGGCTCACCGCTGAAGAAGGCTGCCGTATCTGAGAACAACTCCCCTTCCTCGCTTTTACGTTTGTGTCGGATCACATGAAGCCGATACGCAAAAACGATTCCTGGTGCCGTTTCATAGCCGTCCTTTTTAGTCTCACTCCTGCTTCCAGCCACATTACCCCCAAGCTCAACGGGAGTAGTGCCGCCGGCCACAGGCCCCGACCCCTCCAACGAAATTGCCGTCGTCTTACTCACTTCGTCCGTAACTGTGAAGCTCTGTTGTGCGACACGCAGCCCAGAGATAACGTACACGTTCCTCTTGCCGAAACGGCCGCTATTCACGTGCCTTTTCACACCTTCCAGCGCTACGATCGCCTTCAGTGTCGGTGAGGTAAACCCACCGTTGTAAGCCTGCACGACGTGATCGACGGCACTGAAGGATTTGCTCTTGTGCCATGATTCATCGACTTTGTCGTTGACGTTGGCTATATCGAGGAATTTCGCGAATAGACCGAGTCCGAAAGATCGATCTTTCTCGGCCGAGAAGCTGTGGTTCTTCTCTATGATGGACCTGACCTCTGGCAAAGCGATGGTCGGGTGGTCAGTCAGGGAGGCGAGCGTTATTGTCGGCCGTTGGGGTTCAGGGATGACCCTTCCGAGGGCGATTTGCCCGTCAGGGAGAAAGGTGAAGTCGGGAGGCAGAAACCAGGTTTTACTCGTCATTATTACCAACAACAGATAGGTGACCAGTTGGGAGACCAAACGACCGAACGAGCCACTGAGGGGTATTGGGCTGGACCAGGAGACAAGCCACATGCAGGATGACGGTCACGTGATACGCAGCTCTGCGGAGAAGGAGAGCGAACACTCTCATGGCTCTAAGTAATCTCAGAGCAGGAAGAGCAACAGCAGCTGAGTGAAGGAAGGAATGTCTATATAATGATGAATGATCTCCTATGTATCCAGCACAGTCCTTACTTCACTCTTCAATATAAGCCTATCCCTAGTTCTTAGAATAGGGGAATACTCCTAACGACACCTCGGTGATAATTGCATAGTTCATACTAAGACTCACCACGCCAGAACAACAACCTAAGGCCTACCACCTCACGATACTCTACAGTTAAGTCATACCATTGGCCAGGCTAACGGTACGACCACCTTAGGCCTTGAGGATCGTTACAGTCATGTCAGAACTAATGGGCTAGTTTAGCTGGATTGGCGCGGGTTAAATGTACTAGGGGGTGAGCAGGGTCTGCTCAACCCCTGAGAACACGCCACACTATTTACTATGACACACGTCAGAGAGACAGCAAGACGCGCTCTCACAACAATATAACACAATAAACCCTCAATTAACTGGCTCGCTTATTTCTGAGAGAACCCCCTCTGGGGCTGTTAGGCTCCTCGTCAGAGTCTCCGTGGAAAGACGACCATAGAGGCAGAGACCCAAACATGCTCTCCAGTTCGCAATCACCAAGAGCCAGGTCATCGACCTCTCTATTCGGGTTTCAGGAGGAACGCCCGCCCCGAGATAGAACATCTCTGGCGGTGAACTAGCCTAGCTTCATAGCCAGCAAGGAACATAGACAGACGCTACACAATCTAACCTAGATGCGCACAAGCTGATGGCACAAGCTATTCCGCGTGGGACGGGACGTCAAAAGCCTTCCCAAGCTGGTTCACTGCCCCTTTTGATGAGGTGACTGGGCATCGATGTATTTCGAATCACCTGGTCAATCCAAATCCCACGACAACAGGAGGGGTGTGGACGAGTCTTGAGATGGCTAGGAAGGAAGTGTTACTAGCGCGGAAACCCAAACTACACAAGGCCCTTAGTACCGCCTACCTGGGCAGGAGCATACGGTACGGCGAGAATAGGGACCGACGTCCACTTGCATATTCGCGTTTAGGCATGTGAGCTGCACCTTCGCCAGTTATAACCCCGGTTGCCAGTGACCAACCTGAGGTGTACTAAACACTCTGATTCTATCGGATGGTCTACTAAGGAGCTAGGATGGCTTTGAAGATATTGCTACGCTAGAATCCTAGGACTCTCTCACGACAATGCAGTAGGCAGGGAAAAGAAAATGCAGGATTTGCCACGGAAATTTGAAAGAAAGCTTGTGCAACGATCCTGGAATTGTATACTACTTGCGCGACATAAATAAATGTCTACTACAATAGGGTAGTTCAGAGAGTATAGACTAACAAACCAATGGCAATCGAGATTTCCAGCTTCTGACTAGAAGAGATTAGTACTATATACGATAAAATCAGCCGTGTATTAATAAGTGGTTCTACAGGCCTACAGGGACCTACCACATAACTTACCATCCTACATTACACTTCTCGAGGCGATTTCAACGCATATTATAGCAATTTTCCCTCCTACCGTCCTTTTTATATTAGTATTTAGTTATAGATAATTATTTATTTTTTATTTTAGTTTAGGCAGTATTAAACCCTTTTGCAAGCCGTATATAACTTGCAGAAAGGCTTAAAACGCTTACGCTCCCTTAATATATGCGCTATTACTACCAACTAAATCGCCTTGAAATGTGCTGTAGATCGCAGAAATGTTACGAGTGAGTGCAGCGGGGAATTTTATCATCCTGTAATCCCTTCTAGCCGGACATGGGTCGCAAAACTTTCGTCTACTCTATGAGTCTCAGCAGGAGAAGCCTTCATGTGTTGACGTTGAAATACGGGATGGAGTTTAGTTCTTTCCTTTCTGCAGCTTTCAATCTTAGCCACACTGCTCCAACCACGCCGCACCCACACACCCTCACAGATCCAACGTGGCAGATGTGCGCATGGCGACCTGTAAATGCCCTGGTTGGGAAAAGAAGGACTTTCTCACGACTATTCACCCAACGCTTTGGACGGAAGTCAGAAGGTTCAGATGGCTCGGAACTGCGGCCGAATTCGAGTCCCGAGGACGACGAAGATGAGGGGGTGTCATACGTAACACTTTATATTAGCTGAAGGTTCCGACGTCACACGCACTAAAGGTCCAGACGTGACACGCGAAACGCGCTGGAACGCGAGATTCGCTAGTCTCTAGTGTATCACCTAATGGTCGCCGAGACCTCAGTCAGTTAGGCCAGCCCCTTGCGTAAACACCGAGACACTCATAAATAAAGCTATTAAGGCAACTTTAAGGAATATTTACCGACTAGTATATATAGTCTAGCGTTTTCGTCATCTTAGGACCAAATTTTCTTTTTATAATATAGAATACAACATCAACCAAACTACTTACATTGAATCAAAGCGATATCTATAAAAGGACAACACATATTTAACCTATTAACAAAATTAAAATGAAATTTTAGCTTAGCTTCGTCGAATTACATCATTTCCCAAGACCAAATTACTTTGCTTGTAGTGAGCGCTGCTTAGGACCCCTTTGTTCTAGCGAGCCATAGACCTTTGACACCATAGAATATTATACTTAATCTGAAGACACATTCCAAGCCCCCTCCCAAGCCCTTGTTATAGGGGGATATCCAACAAGCGTTTTACGTTGGTCAAGTCCTGTGAGTCTGAATTGTCAAACTTGCCTATCGCCATGCATAACTTGGAATCATACTGACGCATACTCATGACAGTCTCATCTCCATCCTCGTTTACATTTGCGTGGGACAAAGCGGCAACAACTTCATCACCCAGGCGGACAAATGCAGACCTGTGGACTGCCGAACGACTTGATCTGGTACTTTAATCCCATCCTTATCGGGGGCTTCAGCCTTTTGTTCTGTGGCTACTTCAGATCGTGATTGGTTATCTGCATGTCCGCCTTGGGCCAATAATGCGGATGATCGTCGGCTGTTCCTTCTTTGCGCTGTCTATAGCATATGCCACAGTAGTCCAGAAGCTTTTCTACAACTCGGGTCCTTGCTACAATTTCCCAACCCAGTGTGATGCCGCCGCCGGGGGTTCGAGCGGCATTAGCGTGTGGATCCAGTTCCCGGCGTATGACTTTATCGCGCTGGGACAGATCCTGGCAATCACGACAGAGTACAAGTTCGCCTACAGCAAGGCACCAGAGTCAATGGAGTCTCTAATTCATGTCGTGCTCCTCGCAACGCAGGGCAGTGATGTTCTGCTCCAGTTGGCCATCTCCCCGACCGCACAAAATCCCAAGCTCGTCGTCCTGTGCGCCGCCCTCGCCGCCATCATGTTCGCCGCCACATCAGTCTTCGCAGCGATCTACTGGAAGGATGACCACGTTGTGGCCTTTGACGACCCGATTGCTGAGACTCCCGAATCTCAAGAGGAGAAATCGCTGGAGATGACTAGGTCAGATGGAGATCAAACCACATACCCGCCTGGGAATGCGAGGTACTGACAATCATCGATCCAGGATTATATGTCACGCTATAGGCTCGGGCAAATAGTTGGGTTGAGGAATACCCCGTCTTTGACTGGTGCATACTGCTGTTTTCAGCACTCTGGTGATGGATGAGCACGGCGTGTGGCCGCTAACATACAAGCCCTCAATCCATGCTTGCTTTGCCATGTCTCGATATGAGATCTCGAATGTTGATATCGTGACTATCCTGCAAAAATCTCTCCATTTTGCCTCTCCCTTTCCACTCTCGTATATCAAGCTCGAATATTGCCAAGAAGGTAATTGATAAATAAAAAAGACTACGTAGTCAGGGGTTTCCAGGTTATCGCCAGTGCCTAAATGTAATCACACTGTCAATATTATTTAAAGAGGTATCAACGGCTGTCCAATGCAAGTGTACTTGGTCTTTTCGAAGCATGATAACTTCCGTTTACATCAATCAACTCAAGTCTGTTGTGATACAACCAATCTTTGAATCTAAAACCCAGAACAACACGTCTTCTAAAGCCATCTACTTTGCAAGCAATACCGTCATTGGTCAGTCGTGCTATCGAGAGTTCCAACAGAATTCCGGCATTCGACTCGCAACAGTCCCTTCGCGATCTCGTAGCCGCGGCGGAGCAGCTGCTGTTCGCTGCTCGTAGTCCAGACGAGACCATTTTTGCCGTTGCATAGCAGGTGAGTTCTCATGCCGCCCACACTCGGCATTTACCGTCTAGGCTCTGATAGCGTGCATGTCGTATTCTTGTTCGTCTTATGGAGTAGCCAGCCCAAATGCCGCGCTGTGCTGCGCAATCGCACTAGGTCTCCCAGATGCCTTACCAGTCACCGGGAACTCACGCAGTCTAGGCGAACTCTTGAGAGCCCTAGGAGCTGAAGACGCCGTTGGGTACGTCCATGAACACCAGTTGATCCTTGCTTCCCTCCGTGTGCTAACCAAGTATTATTGTTCATTGAAAATTAGTAGGCCGTATATTGCGAGCCTGCGCCTTTATCTCGCTCTTAAGCGAGGTATCGAAGCTCTGCTACCCCTATACCGCTGCCTTGCGCACGCTGCTGTCCTTATCCAACAGGGCCCTTGTCACCCTCATGTTCGACCACGATGTCCGAGAGGTCATAGCCTTGCTGGAATTCCTGCAGGCGTGTAAGTGGCGAGATGCTGGCTCGTGCGCCTTCATGCTAGCTTCCCAAACTGCCCTGCTGATGTCGGAGTACCGCAACCAGGACGCGACCTGTCGCGAAACATTCGATCTGGGCATATGTGCAGCGTATTTGTACGCACGGCGCAGTCGTATGGTACGGTGTAGTTGTATACAAGATTATAGTGCGTGCAGGTTGAAATGGCGCGCAGAAACTTTGTGTATGTAGAACTGATGCCATTCCTGGTACGCCCCCTTTTTTCACTCTTGGTGCACCCCTTAGCTGCCCATAGCCGCTAGGAATCTTTTCATAGAGGATATTCCATAGGCGGCCTAGTCGCCCCCGAAATTTTCCCTATTAGAAATATCTTGCAAGGCAGACAGATGGAGAAACGTTAGCTGATAGGCTTAGGATAGTGAGGAAACTAATAATGTATTTTTCAAGAAAGTGCGTAATAGAACAGCTAGTTCACAAGAAGCGTAGTTGCGAGATCAAAGGTTTTGTTCTAGACGACCATAGCTATCTATTATGCAATAGTTATCATCAATGCTGCCTACGACTGAGAAGATACTGTTGTCGCTCTGATCCCCACATTGGCAACACTATCGACAACGATGCCGGTTGCTTTTCTCCTGCTTGCCAAACATCTGGATCGAGAGTCCGAATTTTAGCGTCTTGTGGCAGTCGGAGTCCATTATCCTCTGGAATCCCTTCGTGTTCCAGTCTCTCGATAGCGCGAAGCTGCTCAGGATTCGCGGCTTGACGGAGCAGAGTCCAAAACTCCGCGTCGGACACTTGCCACAATATCCTATCATCCACAGCCCCCGCCTCTACCAGTTCGCCTATCACCCGGCCCGTCCGCTGAGACATGTCGATGTGGGCTGGACTCGACCAGACATTTTTGTCGGTCGTGATGTATGCGCGAGAGAGAATCAGCGCTATATGGGGATCGTCCAGCACCAGCAGACGGCGGGTGGCTATAGCACTGGGAAACGCCTTCAGCGAGCCGACAACCCTTCTGGCGTCTTCCACGGCAAGATTGCCGAAGCTGACGGTGTCGCGTAAAGCATAGTCCAGGCGATCGGCACACAGCTGAGGCGCTGGCATCTCCACCAAAGGGAACAGTTCTTCTTGGAAAACCTTCTGGTTGATCCCATGTCTGGCGAGGATGTCCGGCAGTCGCGACGTCTCAAGATACCGTGTCTTGTGTACCTCGTGGTAGCTTTCTTCCCCAGGCTTGGAGAGGGCGTGGTCGATGACGTGGCTGAGGGTGGTATGAGAGATGTCATGGAGAAGAGCAGCGACTTGTTCTTCAATCACGCCGCCAACTCTTCGCACGAGTATAAATGCACCGACCGAATGCTCGAGCCGTGTGACTCGCGGTGTCAGGCCCAAGAATCCAGTGACTCCATGCTGGCAGATGCCTTGCAGTCGCTGCACCTCGGGGCTTCGAATAAGCTCCACGAGAACCGGCTCATGGACCAGTTCATCTCCGTATATCTCATCTCGGATCAAGATGGTCTGATTCTCGTTGAGTAAATGTGTCTGGAGGAGTCCAGCACGGGTAGGAGATGACATCTCTGTTGGACCAACGTGTATGGACAGAAGCAACCGAAGCAACCGAAGCAGGATGGTTAGGATAAGTATATGCGCGGGGTCCGGGAGGGGGCGTCAGACAGGTTGAGGAGTCGCCAGTGTCATTCGGTTATAATATAGCAAACAGGGAAAAGAAATTCTACGAGCAAATGACCATCGAACGGCTCGATACGGGCTTTGGCGTTCGAGGCTTTTCATACAAATAATGACAAAACTTTGGACTGCTCGTAACAGTTTACTGGCCTGCTCGGCGACCCCACTTGCCTTCGCTGCCGAGGTGCTAAGACGATGAGGGAAAAAAGCGGACCAATTTTCCTAACCACCCGATCGCCACTATATTATGGTTATATGCCGGGAACATGGGAACGTGGGAACATGGGACCGCTTTTTCACTCACCGCCTCCGCCGTTGCGTACTACTTCTAACGACTTCTAACGGCCTACCCGGCCTACCCGGCCGTTGCCACCTGCCCGTTAACCCCACTCGCTATGCTTGAGTTTGCGAAGCTTCTTATCTGGCATGGCCTCTCTGCCTTGGCCTCTGCCTTTTCGAATGCTCTCGGATTTCACCTAAACGATAGAAATCACCTAGATTCTACGGTTCCGATTCGCAGGGAACCTGCTTCCGTTGATCAGATCATGTGCCAAGATTACCCCATCTCCGTGTACAAGAGCGCTGGCCAGTTAGAGCTGATGATACGCATGTTCTGCGCCGTTCCGACTGGAAGGCCTTGTATGATGAGGGAAGCAGAATATGCAGGTTTGAGGCAGGTTCGAGTCACGAGGTGCAGATCCGAGATACAAGGAAATGGGAGACGCAGGCAGACGATGGGAGACGTAGGGCGATGGGGGATGCAGTGTGGTCGGTGTAATAGGGGTGAGCCTAGTCGCTGCTTACCACCTGCTTTTAACAATATCGTAAGCCCGGTGGAGCATAACTCACCAAGGAGCAGCACGGAGAGAATACACATCACCAGATTATACGATTTGACGACTCGGCCCCTTGCGATTAGCTGCCCTTCGGCAGCCGCATAAAGGACCTCGCCGTCCCGCCCGGGATTGGTTCTCTATTAAGCTCTCTCATCACAGCGCGGTCAAGTCTCCCCCACCCAATGTTACACTACCGATGGGCCGGTATAAGCGCGGGCCATACGTCCGCTCCGACTGGCGGAACCCGAACCACACGTACAAGGGCATCAATCCTGTGACACACCCGTTCTATCACCTCATGGAAGCGTCCATCGGCAAGGATGTCTTCTACGACAACTACCTCACTGCGCGCGCAACGCCGTTTGGGGACAGATGTATGCTGGAGGAGCTCGTGCACGGCGTGCGGGCTGTCGAGGCGTCTGTGGACTGGACGATGCGCATCTTCTTCACGATCCAGCACTACCTTCATCGGATCGGGGTCGAGGTCCAGGACGGATGCATCATGCTCGATTCGACCGGGCGTACAATGTGGTCCGAGATGGTCGCCCCGTACGAGACATACGGCCTGCACGTGCGGGAAATGCTCGCGGACGAGACTTTTACACTCACGCCGCGCTACCGGGTGCTATACGAGCGTCTTGCCGCGCATGATCGCTCGTGCCTGCGGTCTGTGTCCGCGGACGAGGGCGCGTCCGAGCGTCTGCTTGCGCTCACGCAGGGGCACGTCTGGCAGCTTACTGCCGCCGTCCCGCCTCACAACGCGTATGAGGAAGCGGGGGGGACGGTTCGGCTCGTAAACACGTACAGGCGCCGAGTCGGGCTGCCTCCAGCGCAAGTTAGCGCACTCATCGACGCGGATGCGGACGCCGTCCTCGCGCGAGCGGCGACACCGCCTGGCTACAAGGCGATCGGCGTGGTCAGCAAACCGACCCGCGCTGATTATGGCGGAGCATGTGTGCATGGTGCGACCATACCTTGCTAGCCTCGGCGTCCCACCGGATACGTACAAGATCCAGCGCGTACTCGGTGCCTCCGAGCCATACCTTCTCTGCGATGCTATCATATCTACTGGCAGCACCCTCCAAGCGAACGACCCTGACGTCGGGCATGTCGTTAAAAACAAGGGTGATATCGTCGTCGGCCTCTATATCAACGACTGTAACTTAAAGGAGAGACACTCTCGTCTCAGTATAAATATCGCCGTAAATTAGTATATTATTACAACTCTCTATATGTTAGACTAACGTGTTTCTAATCAGTAGCGAGTTGGCAAGATCCGAAGCATTCCTAATTAAGAACCATGAATGCCAATTGGGCACGAGGTATCCCCAAGGGAACCCGTGCTACGTTCGAAGAAGTCCGCGAGGGGTCGGCCCGTGACTAGGGGGGTTAACTTAAACCCTGCTAGATGGCACCCCGACGTCTCCATATCGGTAAGGATGTCCAGAACTAAGCAAGCTATGCCTACAGCGCGGCCCTGTGGTATAATCCAGTGACTGAGCTACCATGCGGGGGTAAATATTGAGTGCTTACTCAGGGAGACAGTCGGTATGGACCTTTTGGAGCTACCGTAGGAGTTCTGTTGGTTTTTTCTCGGCGTCATCCAATAACTCCATTCTGCCTCTAAGATGACTCGACCGCAAACTCCAATAAGAAGATCGAATGGTATCTGAATGTCACTGTGGGCCTGCTTTTGGAGAGTCAGGCGATGTGATATAGCTCCCCCCTTGAGAGCTGCTACCAATAGTAAGGTTGCCCGCTTTGCAGCAACTGATGATCTTACACACTTATGAGGTGGCAATGGACTTGATGCTACCCATGCGATCGATCGAATAAATAGTTTGTTTGTTGAAGTGGTTATAGATTCCCAACGTTCCAAAAAACATCTTTACTTAGCTTCATACAGCCTACTCTCGTGTGTTATTATAGAGAAAACATAAGGGATGGCGTCCTTCTTGACAGAAACATTATCGGGGACGAACGGAGTTTATTTGGCTTGTGGAAGCTTCGTTCTCTGGTACCTACTTTCGTCTATCATCACATGGTACAGACTACGACATGTCCCAGGACCCTTCCTAGCCAAGTTCTCCTATGTGTGGCTAGCTCGAACGGCACAAGGAGCGCGGCTGTACTACGTTCACCGAGACCTGTGCAGGAAATATGGTCCGCTCGTTCGAGTCGGGCCAAACGAGTTAACAACCGATGACCCGGAGATTCTGAGGCGGATGGCTAACGTTAGGGGCTCGTACGGCAAGGACCCATGGTATCAAGGGACTAGATTCAATCCCTGGTACGTACCAGCATCTTAGGGGTTGGTCATGAGAACTAGTATTTGTGGAAAAATCCGATGTCTTTCGGTGCTAACTTCTGCCACAGTATGTGACCTTCTGGTCCAGAGAGACAGCCATCACGACGCGTGTCATCCTTAGGGATATGTAAGACTGACACAATTTGGATATTCCAGATCACGATGTTATGTTCACTACTCTAGATATGTCGGTACACGACAAGATGAAGTCCCAAATAGGGGCTTCTATCAACGGACGTGAGATACCACTTCTTGAGTCCGGAATGGACGAACAAGTGAACGCACTGGTTGTCAACATCCGGCAAAATATGTCAAATGACCCCAGGCGTGCTATCGACCTGGCTCCCCTGATGAGCTACTTTACCATGGACGTGATCACAAAGGTTGCCTTCGGCCAAGAGTATGGGTATCTTAAGGCCGGCGAGGACCTGTACAGCTTTCTCCAAGAGGTTCGCGACAGCTGGCCGAAACTCTCGATAATGGCCGATGTCCCCTATATTCGAAATATTATGCTGAGCCGGCTGTCATTACGACTTTTCGGCCCGTCAGTGACAGATAAGAAGGGTATGGGGAAGCTTATGGGGTAATAAGTTATGCACACCAGTAAAGATACGCAATTGGGCTGACCAAGCTTACAGAGTAGCAAGAGAGTACGTCAGCAGGAGATATGACCCAGATGCAAAGCTTGAGAAGGATCTACTAGTAGGTCTTGCTAACAAATTCAAAGGTATTATGGAGTTCGTCTAATACGTGGCTAGGGCTCATGGATCCGTAAAGGCTTAAGCAAAGATCAAGCCGAGTTAGAGGGTTTATTCCTGATCATTGCGGGGTCTGAAACGACGGCCTCAGTTCTCCGTATTACCATGCTAGATATCATGACTTGTCCTCGGGTATACAACAAGCTCAAGCAAGAGATACGCGACGCAGTCATCGACAGCAACGTGGCTAGTCCCATCAAGTTCGAGGAAGCAAAACGACTCCCGTATCTTCAGGTGCGTATACGAAAGTGTTCTATAATGAAAAATTATCTGATGCACCGTTAGGCGGTTATATACGAGGGGCTTCGGATGCGTGCCCCTGTTCCTGGCCTGAACCCCAAAGCAGTACCGCCGGAAGGCGATACCATGCATGGAAAGTTCATACCGGGTGGCACAGCGATTGGGATGAATACGGCTTCTCTGTTCGCGTCGACCGCGAATTTTGGCGATGACGCCGCCCTTTTCCGCCCCGAACGCTTCACGGAAGCTAATGAACAGAAAAGGACGGAGATGGAAAAGCTAGTGGAGCTCGGATTTGGCTATGGCAGATTCCAGTGCGCGGGAAAACCAGTGGCATTCATGGAACTAAACAAAGTAGTGTTTGAGGTACGTACTGCCAGTTCCAGAGAAGTCAATGGCTGAACTGAATTGTCTTGCCTAGTTACTCCGCACGTTCGATTTCCAAGTGGCTAATCCGACGAGTCCGTGGAAATCTACGAGCTATCTCGTGTTTATTGAGGAGGATATGTGGGTGAAGGTCTCAGAAGCAGAAGAGCTTCGTTGAGGAATTGTCATCATAGCTAAAACGCGATCGGAGGCTTCGGCAGAGACCCCTATATTACCACGTGTGCAACAGCTGTTTCGATATATTTGTCCCCGGTCAGGCGAAAGGAGGGTGGTGTTGTATGGAGAGAGACGCGAGACAGGACATGTCAGCTGTATAAGAGGAGGAAAGCAGCGAGGAGGAGCTTGAGATAGTGCTCCCATAGACCGCACAGGTGTAGCTACACCACAATCGTTTTCTTATTTATTGGAATCTGGAGTTCGAGGAGTGCAATTATGGGATCCAAAAACGCATAAAACGCCTTAAGTACCAAAAACAAGTCACGCCTAGAAATACAACGTGGTACCGCCTAACCGCTTGCTTACCTTAGTAGGCCGTAAGAAACGGTAAGGGAAGGCAGAAGCCGGACCCTATAGATACACCGGAATCACCCCTCAGCTCGGCGGATCGGACCGTAGCGGCAACGAGGGTTGGAATGATGAGCCCACGGAGGCGTGAGGTGGCATCTTATCTTATGTAACTCGAGGACACACTAGATAGATAGAGCTTGCCACGTCCTAGAACCCCTTGGGAGGTCAGAGATGCGGTGATATCGCCCCTCACCACGTTAAACTCACTCACTCAATCAATCAATCAATCAACCCTGAGTGGTTGGATACCACGACAGCGCCTAAATTGTCGGGGAGATGAAGCTAAAATCCCGTACTCTAGGGGAGGAATAGTCTCGCCTTTCGATGACCCAGATGTAATGGTTGTGGCTTTAGCCCGCCACACAAAGAGTGAGAGATCGCCTGCTTGTCTGATGATGTCCTCCTGTAGTCGCTGTAAAGCCCGCGAGCCCCCTCCATAAATTAAAGGCATATAACAAACCCGATTTCAGGATATACAGCGCGTATGCGCCTCCTACGTATTATCCCACACGAAAGTATCATGGTAAATATACCACATCTCATGTGATGATCATATTATAATCCCACCATGACTCTAAGTGTAACATCACGCTCCTTTTAATTCTTGATGCCTAGCCTGTCGCACTCTCTTCTGTACTCATTATCCGGATCCAGGCCCTCCCGCCCACCAAAATAGATTGCCCTGAGCGCCGGCAACTTGGCCTGCTTAACAGCCGCGAAATCACGAAAGAGAGCTTTGAGCGCGACATGGTGATTATTTCCTCTCGATTGCAGCAGCAGCACGGAAACGGAAGCAGGCACCAGATCGAGAATAAGCGGCTCGCCTTCGCGCTCCGGCTTATCTGCTGAGCCAGTGTTTCCTACATCTACGTCGGCTTGGGCTTCACGCTCGTGGATGCCACACATTGCAAGCTCGAGGGGGATTTCAAGCCTTTGCAGACGCTGAAAGTCTCGCATCGACGGCTTGCCCGAAAGAACCGGGGCCCGCCATTCGCTGATCCCAACGGACAGCCTCTCGAGGTGGCTCCCTACCTCGCGCCCGATAGCAGCGACGAATCCGCAGAGATCCCAGCCTTGGGTGTCAACACGCAATCCTAATGTATGAGAGTAGTTAAACACCTTAAGACGTGGAGTGTGGGCGAGGAACTCGGCGATAGACTCCGGGTCCATCCAGCAGTTATCTAAAGTGACGGATTCAAGCGCCTTGCCATAAAACGTATAAGGCGTCGGGGGTGGGCGTAGCCTCGGGTCATCCCCCACCGTTATGTAGCAGCCGCCGTGAAACGTCCGCAATCGGGGCAAGGCGAGGAGGGGAATTGCTTTGTTTAAGTCAGCTAGAGGAGACCCGGGGCCTGAGCCACAATACGGCTCCAACACGGTGAGTTCGGAGAGGCAGGGCCGGTTCCATAGGGAAATCGGCTCCCGGGCTTTGCTAACAATCTGGTCTACAAACGTGCTGAGGGTAGTATCTGGATCCCATCGAATTGCTAGCCTAAGTGTCCTGATATTGGGCAGGAGCGTCAAGACGAAAGCAGTCGCGTAGGGTGAGTCCTCGTAGTATTCAGTGTAGTCATTCACAACCCGCGTGTAGAATTGCTTCCAGTCCAGACCTGCTTGTTTTAGGTAGGGACACTGCGCGAACAGTGCGACCACCGGCCCACCGGCGTCGACATCCGGCAGGGGCGGGGAAATCCAAGAGTAATTAGGCCAGTCGTCGCAGCTCATGTCTGCGTGTACACCTTTCCTTCTATTTATTATCCATGCGCAAGCTAATGTTAGCAGCATCGCAGACACCATACCAAAAACCTTAACAAATGCTAATTTTAGCATAATCTCTATAAAATACTAAAGGCTTAATTAGCAATAGTTTTTAATAAAACTTTATT
Organism: Xylariales sp. No.14919; assembly: GCA_002003505.1. Classification (NCBI taxonomy): domain Eukaryota; kingdom Fungi; phylum Ascomycota; class Sordariomycetes; order Xylariales; species Xylariales sp. No.14919. The sequence goes on along the minus strand of BDMC01000052.1, from coordinate 3,083 downwards.
AATATAAGACCTAATTATTTTGTTATGCCTAGCTATAACTTTTAATATTAAAATATATATAAATATAACTATTATTAATATATTATTAAAAGTTAACTTTTAATAAGCTAAACAAATAAAAATTAAAATAATTAACTTTTTTTTAAAGCTAAAAATAGCTAAAAAAAATAATAATAACTTAAAAGCTTTATTTTAAAATATATTTACTAAATAATATATTAAAATTAACTATAAAAATAAAATTTATAAAAAAGTTATTATAATATTAGCATTTATATTAAATAATTTTATTTAGTAATTTTAAAAAAATGCTTAAGCTAGCTATAAATAGCTAGCTTAAAATTATATTAAAATTTTTAAATAATATTTAAATATATTAATATATACTTAATTAAAAAATAATATAATAATATTATTATAACTAGCTAATATATAAATATAAACTAAAATATTAAAATAATTAATATTAGCTACTTTTAGCATATTATTATATATTAAAATAATAAAATAAAAAGCTAAGTTATTTATTAAATTAGCTTTTAAATTAGCTATTTTAATAGCTTTTAGTAAATTATTTACTTATAATATTAATATATTAATATACTTTTAAAAACTTTATAAAAATACTTAAGTTTTTATTAAATTAAATAATAAAGTAGCTAAACTTTATTAAATAATAGCTTATATAGCTAAAATAGCTTTATTTAAAAGTTTTAAACTATTAACTAAAGTAATTAAAAATATTTAATTTATTAAAATAAGCTAAATAATTAAAGCAATAAACTTAATAATAAAAAATAAGCTTTTAAAAAAAAAAACGTTTAAATTATTAAAAAAATATTATATGCTTATATTATTAAACTACTAAAAAAATAAATAATATATATAATTTTTTAAATATTTATATTAATAACTAATTATTTAATTAAAACTTTTATAAATATTATATAAAAAATAATAATAGTAAAAATAAAAGTTTAAATAAAAAGCAAGCTAGTTAATATTTATATATTTTAAAAAAATATAAACTTATAAATTAGCAAAATTATATAAATAATAGCTTTTAAAAAACTAATATAATAATTTAAACTTTTTTTAGCTAATAAACTAGCTTATAAAAAAATAATAGTTATATATTATTTAATATAATTTTAAATGCTAAAAATATTATATAATAAAGTTTTATAACTATAAGTTTTTTTATAAAAACTATAAAATATAATTAAACTTTTATAATTTTTTAAATAATAAAGCATATATATTTTTATTATAATATATAAACTGCTATAGCTTATATTTAATAAATTATAAAAATTATTTTTATAAACTAAAAAAAATAAACAAAAAATATATTTTATTAATATAAGCTAAAATTAAAATAATAAAATAAATAAAGTTTAAAAATTATAATAATAAAAATATATTTTTTACTATTATAATAATAAAAAAAAAAGCAGCTTTAATAAATAAACTAAAATAATAAAGTAATAATAATAAAAAAAAAGCATTGCTTATATTAATAAAATAGTTATAAAAAAAATCTAATTTAAAAACTATTATTTTTAATAATATTTTTTTAAAAACTATAATAAATAAAATTAATAATAAAATAATAAAAAATAAAATTATTATTATTATTTTAATAGCTTTTTTATTAGTTATATTAATGCTTTTTTTTTAAATTAAAAAGCTAATAAAATTAATAGCTAAAAATAATATTAATAAGCTTATAAATATATTTAAAAAATTAGCTAAAAGCTTAAAAAAAACTTTTAAAAATTTTATTAAGCTAAAAAGCAAATAAATAAATAATAATAATATTAATATATAACTAAATAATTTTAAAAATAATATAAAGCTTTTATTTTTAAAATAATATATATAATAATATAAAATATTAAATATAGCATAAATAATTATTTAATTTTTTTATAAAAATATTAAAACAAAAAAATAAATATTATTATAGTTATTAAACTATAAATTAACAAAAAAAAAAAAAAATATAAACTTATTAAAATTATAAAAACTATAGCTTAGTTAATATTTAAAATATAAAAAAATTAAACTAGCTAAAAATAATAATATATATTTAAATATAAAAAAAACTTATAATTAAAAAAAAAGCTTTAATTTATTATAAAAATTTAATATAGCTTAATATTAATAAATATAAACTTTTAATATATTATAAAGCATTAAATATAAATATAATAATAAATTATATTATATTATTAAAACTATTAAAAAATTGCTTTATAATAAGTAATTTTAATATTAAATATTTAAACTAAAAATCTAATATAGCTATATTATATAAAAAATAGCAGATTTTAAATTAGTTTATTAAAATAAACATATATTTTATAAATATTTTAAAAAACCTAACTTATAAAGCAAAACATATTATTAATATATTATTTTTAAATATTTTATTTATTAATAGCTAAATAGCTAAAAAGTTAAAAACTTTATTAAATTATAAACTATTATAAATTAAATTATTATAAAAAAATTTAAAATAACTTTTTAAAAAATTATATAAAGTTTTTATTAAAAATAAAAACTTAAAAAAATTAAAAAATATAATAAATATAAAAGTTAATATATTATTAAATATTAAAAAAGCTTTAATATTAAAAAAAATAAAAATAGCTGCTAAAATATTAATAACTTTAATATTAATATATATAAAAATAATTAAAATAAAAAAATATAAACTTAATAAAATAGCATTTTAATAAATATTAAAATGCTAATAAATATAAAAAAAATTTTAAATATTATTTAATATTAAAAATATTAAAACTATTAAATAATAGTTTTTTATAATAATAAAAAAAGCAAAAATAAAATATTAAAAAAATAAAATAAATAATATAAAAAATAATAAAAACTTAATTTAAGTTATAAATTAATATAAAAAAAAAAAAGCTATTAAAGTATTACTTTTTATTAATAGTAAAAATATAATAGTTAAAGCAAAAAAAAAAGCAAAATATTTAACTAAAAATACTTTTAAAAAATTTAATATAAATAATAACTTATTAGATTTTTTAAAATTAATAAAACTTTTAAAACTA